>JACCHV010000074.1:0-552981 GCA_018907245.1 Eupristina koningsbergeri
ATCAATTAATCAAGAAGATAGACCCTGAAGTGTGGAGGAATCGAGTAAGGAGACTCGATGCCTTACGAGACCTAGTAGTGTTGTTCATCGAAAAAGAAAGATTGAGGCAGGGAAAACTTTTCAATAAGGGAAGAAGTAGTGTCGAAAATGTAGTGGGAGATAGGGTCATGAGGAGGACTCATGAACTATCTAATGCAGGTAAAAAGTTTTCCGCCAAATTAGCTCCGAAGTATGAGGAACCTTTCGAGATTGTAGAAAAACTATCACCGGTGGTATATGTGATATCGGGCAAGCTAGGAAAATCTCGAAGGCTCACGTTTCGGAACTCAAGAAGTTTATTCCTGTCCGGGAAGGGAATTAGGGAAAATAATTCTTTCTCTGTAGGTAGGAATATTAAGATTTCTTGAGACTAATTCTTCTTATTTTTTTTTCAGATGAGTAAGATACAATTTGGAACTGTGCCTTTTATCGCTGAATTGGAGGCGATCCCTGAGGAGGAGGAGGCACCAGTGGTGGCTGGATTGTCGGTAGTGGGGGATTTGGGGTTAGAGGAGCTAACCATAGAGCCATCCAAGGAAATGGAAGTAGCCCTCCCCCAAATATTAGAAATATTACCAGAGGTGGTAATGGAAGAAGAAAGGGAAGAGGATGAGTGGATGAAGTCACATCCTCGAAGAATTTCGAAGTCGGCCGCCAGGAGGAAGCGGAGACGGGCCAGGACAGTCAAGACATTTAGAGATGGGGGATATATTCATTGGGGTTGAGAGTCCATCTGTAATACAGGTTAGGCCCATTCCCGTTTCGGCCTTGGTGGTCGATTCCGGAAAGAATCGAGGAGTGGCCTCCACTCACCCTAAGCCAGAATTAGGGAAAAAGGGGATGAAAAGGTTGGAGAGACCGGTTCCATTCCGGATATGGAGCGAACATTCGCACCTGCCCGTAGTGGAACGCGGGACGATGTTTGGAAATGAATCCGGTGTTTATATCCTGTCACTTGTTGATTTTGTGAAACTAACATGAGGCCGGATGTCTTTACGGTATAGGCGGCGTTGGTGTTCACGAAGTAGACAAGGACAGAGATGGGCGGGAAAGTGTATTGAGTATATATGTACATATAAAGTGCATATATATGGTAGTGTAAGTGATTAAAAATTGTAGTGTACTGCCGCCGTGAGATGGCCGATAATTGTAGTGTACATAATTATCGGCACAGTAGTGTATCTTCTTATTTTTGTGCCCGATTTAATATTGTGTTTGCCTAGCCAATCATGATGGAGAATCCGCGGCGCGAAAAGGAAGACGAACTATATTTGTGTAATCACCAATTGTGAATTTTGATTTTCGCATAAAGAAAATCTTGAAGTTTCATAATTGGTGAAAATTGAAAAAAGTAGTGCAGTGAAAGGGTTGGATTTTTCGAGAAAAGAAAAATCATCCATTATTATTTTGTTACCTTTCGTATCAGTTTTGATCGGATAGTATATTTATAATTAAATTGAGTAATTATCAATATTGTTAATAAAATAGAGTTAAAATAAAATAATTATTATTGTTATTATATTAGTAGTGTGAGAATGGTAATAATATTATTATAATATTAATGTTATTGGAAGTTAAGTGTGAATAGTGAAAGAATATTAAATTATCAAATATTGATAATTTAAATTATAAATATCTATTGGCATCTAAGGAACAGAATAAAGATATATATTATTAAACAAGGAGAGATTCTATATATATATATCGACAAAACATATTATCCCGGAAGATATTTAATTATTATATTGAATTATATTGAATAAATAAAGTAAGTAATGGAAGTATAAATTATTTGGATTAACTAATAAAAATAATTTAAATAAAGAGAAAGAATTATTGCTCCTAGATAAAAGGTAAGATTTTGGATTGTAATACTTTATATATAATTATATTATTGCATTAATGAAATCTGTAATATAATAATGATTGTTTATTTGTAATATAGTTATTGATATCGATAAAATTTGAAATAGTGATAGTGTTAGTGCGCTAAATTTTCTTTATTAATAATAATATTTCATATAAAAAATTCTAAGTGGATATATGTATATAAGAGTGAAATAATTAAATTCAACGGAATCCCCCTTGCGAGATATATGTGGTAGTGGTGGAATTAGAAATTATATTTATAAAATATTTATTTTATTGTGATCGCGTAGAAATAACATATTTATAAAAATAAAATTATGTGTGATTTGTAATTGTAGTAGAGAAATAAGATTTTATTTTGGAATAAGATTTTATAATTTCACTACGTTACATATTATTTTTTAATATTTAAAATTTTAATTTTGGGAAATTAAAGTGATTTTTATGCAGTTTATTTGTAAAAAAAATTTAGCTTAATCGAATTATTAATTTTCGAGTAATATTAATGTTAGTTAAATTATTTTCAGCTCATTCTTACAGACGATTTTAGTTTTTTTAACGTTTAAAAAAAAATAATTCTAGCGTAACAAATCTTATATTTTACATTTATTTTTACATTTCTTAAAACCTTTCGGATTATCTAAAAATTGCGAATATATATGACGAAACAAGGCTCAGCGCGCGAAATTTGATGAGCAGCGGGGAGAAGAATAGATGAGACGTTAGTTAGCGCGGATTTCACTTATATTACTAGATATTGCAATTTACTGGTTCTTAGTCTCCTGTTACTCGTGCGCTTGATCGTTTTTGGCATATTTTATTCTTATATTTTAAACAGTAGAATTGCATAAAAATCTTTCTATTTTTGATATTTCAAATAATTTTCAAATAAGTTTCTTTTATTAAAATTATATTGTTCTTTGCTTTTAAATCAAAAACTGATATTTCTAAAAAGTAAAATCATGATCATCATTACTATTATATCAAGTCTTTTTTCTGAAATAAACTATAAATATTCTTGTGAATAACTAATAATTTTATTAAATTTGATGATAAGCAACTTCCATATTTGTTTTTTAAAGGATAGTTTTTGATCTGACGAGGTACAGGTGAATAAATAAAAAATTGTATTGTAAATTATTATGTCTATATGACACTTAAAACTGTGACCATCACATCATAGAGTATCTATGGATTCCTGCGTTATAATATTTACTTTGATAACCACAAGTGATTCTTTCTCGAAACATAGGTATAAGCATTAAAAATACAACTTTTGTGTTATTCAACCCATGTCTGACTAGGTCAAAAATTTTGCTTTAACAAACTAATAATCTTGTTGAATAAATGCCAGTATGACCGGTTTTAAATGATCAAACTCTTGTTTTAAATTATATTTCTCAGTTATCCACCTTATCTTAATGAGACTCCTTATTGAACTCTAGTCCGACTAAGGAATAAAACCGACTCAGGATATTCAGAACACGTAATGTTTTCTGTATTCGAATTGAAAAAATTACCAACTACACGAATATCTGTAGCAAATACTTCGTACCAAAATCTATTTCGGATCCTGCTGGTCCGATGTATTCTTTTAATATCGTGCGATTTCTGAACAGAATTATTGATAAAATTTTTATCCAGTTCTTAGTGCTATGATATTTTATTGTATCCTTCACTTGGAGATGAAATCTTTTAATCATCCATTCACTTGTGGGTGATGCGATGTAGTGCTTACATGTTCTGTGCTGATCATAGTTGTTTACTCATTTAGACCCGTTGATAATCACACTATATTCATTTAAATGTGTGAACAATATTTTTTTGTGTTAAAGATGTTTTTTTCACTATTTGATAATACAAAAAAATCGTTGATGTACGGGTAAACGGAATTGAGTTCGTGGATGATTACATTGAACCATTCACTCATTTGAATGGTGTGTAATAAACAAAAAAGGGTAAAAGATACTCAAACAAACCAAATGGCTTTATTATTACTGTATCTTAATTGGTTTGGGTACAACAAGGATTAGATTTCGCTAATTAAATATATTACAAAATATATTACATAAAAATTACGACAAAATCTGTCCCAATAAAAAGTTTTGCTCTTCATGAGTGATCAACGATGATTAATAGTTCAATTCTCCTTCCGAATGCATTTAAGTTCCGACTATTTGAGAGGTCAGATACTTTTGATTCTTGTTTTACCTTGAGGGAAAAGATCGAGTTTAGATCTGAATTAATTTTGAGAAGTCATATCATCAAGGTTTGCTACACCAACTCTTATTGAAAGAATACGCTACAAAAGTGATCTTTTTTGAAGAAAAATTATCGTTTTAAAATTAAAATAATGATACATTTGCATGCAAAAACAATACTTTTGAGTATAATAAATTAGCTGACTTAAATTATATACTAAATTATAAATATATAAATTGTAAATATATATAAAACTATAATTACAGATAAAATTCATTTATTTATATCTAATGTAATAAAACGTATCATATAAGTGATTTTCATAAAAACATGCAAGCACTAAAAAATATTTTTTCAATTATTTGAAATTATATAAATTTTTTGAATTGTAAACATTTTTATCAATGATCTTTTTATTTCACAATAAAAACAATCATAATACATATGTTTTCATACATATTTATATTCTATACCAATATATTTCTCATAATTCATATTTTTTAATAGAAAAATAATTTGTTGAAATGTTTGTTAATTATAATTTCACAAGTAATACAAGCATAAAATAATCGAATACTAATTTCATATTTATGAATAATTTAAATGAAAAAATAAAGCAGGTAACACTTATTTGAAATGAAGTTATAAATACATTATTTAAACATTATAATATTTTAGTAATATACGCAGAAATAAGATAATATCATTATTACAAAAAAAAATGAATAATTGATTAGAGAAATTCCAAAGTTTTCCATAAAAATTAAAAATCATACAATTTGCCGAAGAAATTAAAAAAACATGAAACGATCCAATTTTCTTCTTAATTTTGGAATATTATTATGAAAAAGTATAGATATAAGGAATTGATGAAAATTTACTACTTGGTGATGTAAACATATAGTAGACTTGTTTTTTGAGACTTGTGTACTTTTGCACTACATATACAAGTGTATTGGACAAGATATCTTTTGATACAACACGAATTAATTATGTTGATTATTGAAATTCTAAATTTTAATGTGCTTTTCAATTGTACGAATGTATTTGAAGTTTTAAGAAATTTAGCATTCTATTGCTTATTAAGTGTAATAATAATAGCGCAGTACAGTATATAGCACAACGTATTTATAATTTCAAAATTAAAAATTTTATAATATTTAATTATTTATTTAGACATTAATAGTTTTTAATATTTATAGATGTATACATATAGACATACACACATATGCACATAGATGTGTGTTTGTGTCCTCATTGAAACATTAATGATATTTAATTTTATAATATTTATTAATATAAATATTTAAAAAGTTTTAAATGATTGAAAAATTTGTAGCTTTTCGTCAATGTCCAATACTTATAAATTAATGGAATTTAAAATTATAACCATATTAATCGATTATTTTAAATATTTAATCATTTATTAAGCTAAATTTAATTATATCTAATATATAAAAGATGTTACCTACTCAACAGTTGATTACCAAACTAGACGTCTATAAAAATAAAACTGTAGATAACGAAGAATAATGTGTCACTATTTTTAGATAAGTTGAAATAATGATTGAACATAATTTTTTAACGTAATTTTAGCTGCAGGGTCTATCTTTTAAATAAATAAGTTAAATATAAAAAGGGTTATGGCGATTATGAATAAAAAATAAATTCGCCGAGTAATCTTACGTAATAAACATAGGCATGCCATTAATGGACAAAGCGTGGGATATTATAATTGTGTTGGGGCTTTATTTAATAATGACGAGAGTGTCATAGATGAATTTGAAGGATAAAATGAGTGGATACAATCAATGAAGTAAAAAGTCAAAAAGATGAAAACAATCAAATGTGGAATGGGAGGCTGCAAAGGACGTAGAAATGGCGATTGGTTTTCCCGAGATTACCATCCATAACTCTTTCAGGAGGCGCGGAACCCTTGCGTTACTTGTACCTATGTATAATTGACGACATAAATCATTCGCGTGATGATATCATAAACCCCTGGTGATACACTGTACATGCCAACGGTACTATATAACACCAACCAAGTATAACTAGGCTACATGTTAAATGTCAAATGCTTTCCTCCTGCAAGAATTTGTATGAGTCCCCCCATTTTTTCGATCGAAACTTTTCACAGATTAATAGAGGAGAAAGAAGCGTTGACTGCGTGTGTGTGAGTGCGCAAGTGCAAGCAAGATGGAGGGTCGAACAAGAGCCGGAGTGAAAGCATAAGCTTTAGCCTCTACTTATCGAACCTGTACCATGAATCGTTCTGTCTCTCTTTCATATCTTGCAATTCGATACTGCGAGCACGTATTATTAAGTATAGGGCTGATGATAAACAAACGCATGAAATAAAAACATTTTTTTCATTTCTTTTTCTGACTCTATCATCGCATATACAAAATTCCTGAATCAAATTTCCTCATCGAATAAATTCAGATATTATGTAAATGTTTAGAATAATCTTATTACGTAAACATACATATTTTTATATTTTTTGAATTAATATTTTTTTATTCATTTTATTCTTTTTGTGTAATGAAATTAATTTTTATAATAGATTAACTCTAGAAAATTAAAATTCATATTTTTCAAGATAACAATAATAATTGACAAGTAATTTTGCATAATTCTATTATCTCATAAATATATATAAAATTTAAGTAATTGTAAAACTTACTTAAATTTTTAATTGTGTCAATTGATAATAATTTATAATTAATTTCTGTATTAAATAATGTAATTGTAAAATTAAACATTAAGCAAAATTATTTTAAAAAATTTGAATTTATTTAAAATCATTTTTTATTTCATTTAATATGTTGTATAGATAATAATCATTCTTTCTAATTTAAATTTTGAAAGATAATAGTATTAAATAATAGTTTCTAATTTTTATTATAAATTACTTACTACACATTTAAAAATCATATTTAAACGTTTTATCGCTCACTACAAATTTTAAATAAATATAATATTATTATTATATAATATTGGAAATAATAATTATTTAAATTAATATTTGGTATATACTTATTTAGATATAAAATTTAGATATAAATAACAAAATTTATTGCTTAGATATCATTAGCGTCATCTGTAGAAAAAAGTCAAGTGTGTGTTAAACATGAAATAAAAGAACATTGTTCTTGAAATTATAACGATAAAGACGTTTCCAAAATGAATGTTAAAAACGTTGTGATATCTATTAATTGTATAAATATAAGAACTCTGTATTGTTAAATCGCGCTACTCCGAGGATGAGTGCAATTTTTACTTTAATAATCACACTTTTTATCATATTAGTTTTAGAATCCTTTTGAGATTGTGCTTGTTCTTACAGTACATATAATTATGATTTTTCTGTAAGCTAAACTCAATAAAGAAACAAAAATAAATATTTTATAGAAAGTACGGATTTTATAAATAACTTAGTAATTTATGTATCTGTTGTTTATTTCAAAGTGATGGAGCTTCAACTTTAATCATTATTCATGTAAGAGTGCACTAAATTGCTTGTGATCAAACTTTCAAAGCTTGGTAGTAAAAACTTTGTAGAAATTCTATTTGTGTGTACTTTTCTTATAATCTGTACGTGCATACACTTACATGCTCAGAAACAACGTATAGATTGATAAGATGATATCGAAGAAACTCAGATTGAGTTAATACGATATTCTGTAGGAAGCTAGTATCCATTAACTATTACTATTGCCACATAGCCCCAATCTCACTATATCCACGACATTTGAAGTAGGTTAAAGCATGCAAATATTATTTGCATTGTTAAATTTTGGAAGAACATAGTATTCGTATTGTACATCTTATGCATATTTTTATGTGATAGTTTAAATATTAATATGTAAATAAGTTTTATTTAAAATTTTAATAAATTATAAAAGGTTTAAGTTCTCCAAAAGGGTAATTTATTCAAGAATTCTAGAAAATGAACGGGAATCCTTAAATAGAGATCCTTCGAGGATCCTTGTACATTTGCAAAAATTCTCGAATAATTAAAAAGGCTTTGCAATGATGTAGGAGTTCCAAAAATATACTAAGTACTAAAAATATACTAAAAATATAATTAAAAATAAAAATTAAATTATAATTAAAAATAGAATTTAAAGTTTTAAAAACATTTACTCGTCTTAGCTGTGAGAGTAGAATCCTTACTTAGAATTTATTCCAATCTTTATCATCTAATTTATCAATAAAATTAATAACATATTTATTAAGTTTGAAAATCTTTAGAATTTCAAAAAATTATAACTAGAAAAGTATTTTAAACAAAGCAATTACATTGTATATAAAAAAATTTCATTACATAGTTAAAAGTGAATTTAATTGAATTCTTTCGTAAATTCATTAAAAAAAAAATTTAAAACTTTTTGGATTTAATTTTATTTTTATTGCAATAATAATGATTATAATAAATGAATTGAAAATTTAACTAAATATAAAAATTGGAAATATTATTAATCATAGTAAAGTAAGATACAATAATTTTTTTTTATTAAGTTGCTTAGGTAGTCTGGCATGTTAAAAACATATAACTTTTTCGGGACTTTAAAAGAAAATTAAATTATTAAATATTTTTAATTTTTTAGCATATATTTTAATATTTCATATTTATATACAAAAATTTTAATAAATATACATGCTACAATGTGAAAATCAATTAAAAAAAAAGTTGTAAAACGGTCATTGTAGAGGATCTTAAACTATCTGTATGATAAAAATTTGTTTTCATTTTAAAATAGACTTATGTTCTATATATTGTAAATTAACATGTTTTTAAACATTAAAAATTGACAAAGTAACAATATCCTGAAAAAATTTTCATTTTCTATAAAAAAGTTTGTTTTTTGTATATTAAATTCGTAATATTTTAAATAAAAAAATCCTATTCTACTATATGTAATAAAATGTTATGAAAATTTTTTCAAAATTTTAAATGAATCAAATATTTTGTCTTCAAATTTGAATTATTATATAGAAATTCCATTTAGAAAATGCAGTTCCAAGAAAAACGTGTCTAAAATTGTGACTAATGATTATGGTGTTAAATTTTTATTAAACAGTAATATTATAAATATTTATAGTTCAACTCCAGTATTTTGTATATTATTTTTCGAATAGTATATTATCGAAATATACAAAAAAAAAATTAATTTTTTTGAATGTGCTAATAAAACCCTCAATAAAATTAAAAAATAAAAAAAAAAATTTAGAAAATTATAAATTCTGTACTTTAATTTTTACAAAATAATTTTATTAATATAATATTATTTTAATATTTATAATTATTTTTTTCATTATAAAAATACTATAGAGAAATTTTTGGAAGTAATTCAATTGGAATTTTGATGAATATGAGAAAAAAATAGCGTTGTTAACATTTATTAATAAATA
This sequence comes from Eupristina koningsbergeri, assembly GCA_018907245.1. Taxonomy (NCBI): domain Eukaryota; kingdom Metazoa; phylum Arthropoda; class Insecta; order Hymenoptera; family Agaonidae; genus Eupristina; species Eupristina koningsbergeri. Next base: position 9,529 of record JACCHV010000074.1, read on the forward strand.
ATTGAATTTATCTATCCTTCTTTAATTAATAAATTAATTTTTTTTAAAAATATTTAGAGTAATTATACGGATAGGCTTTGATGTAAAAAATTAATCAGATATTGCATAAGATATGCTTTCGAATGTAGATTTGATACATGTTATTAGATTTGTTTAATTTCATGGAAAGTTTGAATTCATATAGGCTGATAAAAATAAAACAATAATCTGCTCTTTTGAGGGAGTAGAAATGGGGTTTATATTTTTGGTAGATTATCTATGACATTCATTATGATTATGATTATATACGACAACACAAAGAAGGACAGTTTTTGACTCTCGATACTTTTAAGAGTCACACACGCACGTTTCTTTCCGAATGGTAAATAGCAGTTAACCGATTCTCCTCACTTTCTTTTTTAAACTCTTTGCCTTCCCTACCCTTCTCTTCTCTCTAATCTTTTTTTTCATTCTCTCGATTTTTATCGACGTGGACGCACAGGTTGGCGCTTCTACTTTTCAAATTCTGTCTCCTTCTCTCTCGTCCGGAGGAACAGACTCGGTAGCTGTCTATTCCCCAGTATCGAGTGACACTTGTGCGCTGCTATAGCAAAGGTCTAAATATTGAGACAGCATTTATTTAGCGGTGGAGATATATGATATGACGAGGACAATATAATGCATTGTATTCAAATACAGGAGCCCCATATGTGAGAGGGAGTCGTGACCGGTAGGCGAGGCGTACGAGAATTGCCCCTGCCTTGGTCCTTACAAACTCTCTTTTCCTCTTTCTCCTTCTGCTCGTCCTCATTTTCTCTTTTTTTATTACTCTACCGCTTCTTCTTTTCTTCACTTGTTTGCTTCAAAGCATACTCTGCTGCTATTATTTTTTTTTTTTTTTCTTCTTCTCATGCGTATTCTCACCAGAGAAAGAATTATTCCTCATTCTTACCATTTGTTTATGTAATATAAATGCAAACTCGGCAGTTCGATTAGCGTTGCTTTGATTTTAATATCTAATTTTTTATTCTATCATACTTATAGCTTTTTTTTTAAATAAAAATATGTAATTAATTATGGAATTCTTATCAATTAAAAACGTTTAAAATAAAAAAAACATTTTAAAATGCACACAGATGTGTTAAAAAAGTATTCAGACTGATTCTTTTTTTTTAGATAAATATTTATAGCAGCGATTTCTTGCAGATTGGAAAAAGTACGCGGGAGTTTTACCTATTTTTCCCTTTTTTGTTTTTCTTTGGAGATCAATAGGATCAGCAGGATTTGTTTTTGCGCAGAACGTGTTTTTCAATTTTGTAATACGGCGTGACAGCGCGTTTTGTAGAACAGATTTACACAGTAAAAATTTTGTTTGCAACTTGGTAAAAATATTGGAGATATTTAAATATTATTAAAAGTTTTTAATGGTAACAGTATCCAAATATTGATAAATTCAGGGTGTCAATAATTACTCTAATACTTAAATGCATCAAAAATAGATCAGCCTGGATAGTTTTATAATATACCATAAATAATATGTAACATATATACACAAGTAAACTTATAATAATTTTTCTACCTAAAAAGTATAATAGTGCGTTTATAATATGTTTAGATTTCAAGCGACTTATTATATATATTATACATGTAATAATCGGGAAATAATGAGAGGTATTCAATATACTTGAACAAAATTGAGCCTTAAAAACTTTATTCAAGTTAATAAATGTTTGCACAGAGTGCAATAAAGTTGTATATAAATTTATAAATTTATCGTTGGATGGACAATCTATTAATAGTTGATTTACTGAAATTATATAAGAGTATCTATACATATAATAGAAAATCAAGTATAAGAGAATTAACTAGAAATATTAAAATTCTAGATTGTATATATTTGCTACAATTTGTATAAGTCATGATTGGATATTTATATATAATCGCCATGAAGTATCAAGTATTATAGAAAACCGTAGATCATACGCAAATTTTGGTGTTATATCGTTGGATACGCAACAAAATAACTTGTCGAAGAGTAAATTTACGTTACCGATTATATTTAACATATCAAACTAAACGTTTGTTGATTTTTAAGTTTATAAGTTTATTTGTAAGTTTATAAAAAATATCATTGTTTAGTAATAATTTAATCAATTGTTTAGACAGTTAATATATTTGTTTTTTCACAATATCAGTATATTTGTAAATTATTTTGCGATACCATTATTTTTATAAATTATTCTTACTTATCTCAAATAAAATCACTTAAATCCAACATAATATAAATTTTAACAATTATTATTTATAATTAACTAACTTTTATGTTAATTTATAATTTTTATAGTAAAAATATACGAATTATTTAACAGCATAATTTTTTTTGTATCAATTATGTTTCCATTACTTCATTCAATAAACTTCCTGAAATTGACCAATCCTTTTATGTTATTGTTAATGAAATTTTTTATATAAATGATTAATTATTTTCTGATTTGACAAATTTTAATAAAATCTTTATCGACAGTCTATTTCAAAAAATTTGAAAATAGCAAATTTATTTTCAACGAAAATTATAAATGGTGTAATACAACCACCTTATGAATATCATCAAGTTTTATTTATAATTAAACATCATTTTTTCATATTATAGAAATAAAAGCAGATTGAGTTCAAGTTTAATAGAATTAAGACTGTTACCAGGTGAGATTCGAATAGTTTGATTGATGAAGGAATTAATAAGTTAAATAAATAATTGTACAGTATAAAAACTGAAAGACTCAGAAAATATTGAAGGATCAACTAGGACGAGTGACCTCACCTTTTAAATCTGTGAAGCGAGTCGTAGAGCACCGAATCTTAGCCCTCCAATCTCCGAGTTCGTAATGCACCCTTCAACCTCAGGCAACCTCTTTATCTTCTCGTTGTGTCGATTAATTTTAAGGAAGACATTGACAGCTACTAATTTCGCGGGTTTTTTTTATTCACAGCTAGGGATTGCTGGCAAGGGTCTCTCCAAAAGGAGCGTGACACAAATAACTTTTTTCTCACTTTCTTCACTTTCAATTGGAATGGTGTTATACTTATTTCATTTATCACAATACTCAAGCCTTCCTTCATATTTAATCTCCAAATACGAGTTAAATTTCTTTGAATAAAAATTTATTGTAATCAATTAACAACACCTGGTTCCAACATTATGAAAATATTTTCTAAGGGTTATAAAATAACTTTTTGTAGTGAAATACTATGTAAAAGTTGAATGAAAGAGTAAAAAAGTAAGAATATTTTGAGAAACTTAAATTAAATAAATTAAATTGACTATTTTTTTTTATACAGTTTAATTGATTTTTTTTAATATTCTATTTTAACATTACAATACAAATTAAATGAGTTAATTATAGTACTATTAATATATAAGCTTGAATTTTTAAAGATACTTTAATAGTTACAAATATTTTATGATTAATATTATTTATTGTTAGAGACTAAAGCCCAATGAAAAGTCTAGATTACATTGTTTTTACATAATAAAGTAAGAAAAAAAAATTAATTATAAATATGATTCTCTAACGTCCCGATATTTTAAATAATACTTCCTCGTCTAATTTTTATTATCTTGTAAAATGAAAATTATAAAAATTTATGACTGCGTATTACAAAACGGAAATTAAATAAGATAATAAAGATGAAACAATTTATTTCATCACGATCTAAGACGTATGACTGCAAAGACGTCTGATTGGAGATATTACAACATTAATAAACTATTGACAGGAACTGCATGAAATAAGATGCGTGATTTGAACCGAAAATAATATCAAAAAACTATTACTAAATTACCTAAGTTAACCTAAAGAAAATCGAGGGGAAAATAAGGAAGCTTGCAAAATAAGGCGATGGGTTAAGCTCATGCACCTATAAACTAATATTAATAATTATAATATATCATAGAGAGGATAAAATTTACAGAAGATATAAAAAGGAGAAACCACTTTTTAATTTTGGACTTTAAATACATTAAATTCAAGTATTATCAAGTGTTAAGGAATCTCCAAGTCTAGAAGAAATCTGGAGTGGTGAGAGGCTTCTGTCGATACAAAATTTCCTAACGTCGTTCTTTCGGACTACATGCATCTAAACTACAATCACTACGAACATTATAACGCAAGTAATATATTGTAGAGTTATCTATAACTACTTGTAATTCATTTTGCAATAATTATATTTTATATACTTATTTTTACTAATTTTATCAAAGATAAACATCTAAATTGCGAATTCATAAATGTATGGTTTATACTGAATGAAAAAATTATATTTTTATATAAAAAATTTAATAAATATTCATTTATCTGTCCATGACATATTAAGATGTAACAATTTTATTTTTATTTGTTCCGATTTAAGATTTATGTTTTAAAAAATTGATCAAAAATAAAAATATAGAAGGTCTTACATAATTAAAGATATATATGTATATAAGAAAGCTTATGTGTAGGTATACAGTGTATTTGTTAAGTGAGTTTTTGAAATTTGTTCTACCTAAGATAAGCGTTAATTTGATGGTCTAATTCATTTTATATTATTTCGTAAATTAGATCAAAATTACACACTTATAAAATTTTTTTTACATCTATTAATTATATGTTATAACTTTCAGCATTTGGGATTTAAATTTATAAAATTATATCTATACATATACATATATTTTTATATATATATATAGCCATTTTTGGTCATATTTATCCTCATATTTTAGATACTCCGAAATATTAAAACAAAATCTAAGATACAGGATTTCTTGTACTACAATTATATTTATTAAAATCGTTGAAAAAAGTAAAACGTTGAAAAAACATTGGCAAATTTTTTATGTCTGGTGTAAAATTTTAAGATATTCAGGGCACCCTTCTTGCATCACTAAGACGTAAATACATTTTAACATTAATTGACAGCTTTATGTATCGTCTTTAAACCAAACTAATCCAAGATATTGAAACAAAAATAATTGCAAAATAATCGCTTGCTGCAATCCTACAATAAGCGATCCGATAATCCAATAATTTCTAGAATATGATTTATTAAACTATATTGTTTACTGCTATATGTATAATAAAATAGTGTTATTAACTAATATAGAACGATGGGCGTTTGATCTAACCATAAGTAATTATATCCATAAATTTATTCATTCATTAAGTTCAATTATTAATTATTAATTTATTGACTAAATTATATTAACATAATCGATATTGTTACGCTTTATCCATTATTGGCATATCTATGTTTATTACGTAAGATTACTCGGCGAATTTATTTTTTATTCATAATCGCCATAACCCTTTTTATATTTAACTTATTTATTTAAAAGATAGACCCTGCAGCTAAAATTACGTTAAAAAATTATGTTCAATCATTATTTCAACTTATCTAAAAATAGTGACACATTATTCTTCGTTATCTACAGTTTTATTTTTAGAGACGTCTAGTTTGGTAATCAACTGTTGAGTAGGTAACATCTTTTATATATTAGATATAATTAAATTTAGCTTAATAAATGATTAAATATTTAAAATAATCGATTAATATGGTTATAATTTTAAATTCCATTAATTTATAAGTATTGGACATTGACGAAAAGCTACAAATTTTTCAATCATTTAAAACTTTTTAAATATTTATATTAATAAATATTATAAAATTAAATATCATTAATGTTTCAATGAGGACACAAACACACATCTATGTGCATATGTGTGTATGTCTATATGTATACATCTATAAATATTAAAAACTATTAATGTCTAAATAAATAATTAAATATTATAAAATTTTTAATTTTGAAATTATAAATACGTTGTGCTATATACTGTACTGCGCTATTATTATTACACTTAATAAGCAATAGAATGCTAAATTTCTTAAAACTTCAAATACATTCGTACAATTGAAAAGCACATTAAAATTTAGAATTTCAATAATCAACATAATTAATTCGTGTTGTATCAAAAGATATCTTGTCCAATACACTTGTATATGTAGTGCAAAAGTACACAAGTCTCAAAAAACAAGTCTACTATATGTTTACATCACCAAGTAGTAAATTTTCATCAATTCCTTATATCTATACTTTTTCATAATAATATTCCAAAATTAAGAAGAAAATTGGATCGTTTCATGTTTTTTTAATTTCTTCGGCAAATTGTATGATTTTTAATTTTTATGGAAAACTTTGGAATTTCTCTAATCAATTATTCATTTTTTTTTGTAATAATGATATTATCTTATTTCTGCGTATATTACTAAAATATTATAATGTTTAAATAATGTATTTATAACTTCATTTCAAATAAGTGTTACCTGCTTTATTTTTTCATTTAAATTATTCATAAATATGAAATTAGTATTCGATTATTTTATGCTTGTATTACTTGTGAAATTATAATTAACAAACATTTCAACAAATTATTTTTCTATTAAAAAATATGAATTATGAGAAATATATTGGTATAGAATATAAATATGTATGAAAACATATGTATTATGATTGTTTTTATTGTGAAATAAAAAGATCATTGATAAAAATGTTTACAATTCAAAAAATTTATATAATTTCAAATAATTGAAAAAATATTTTTTAGTGCTTGCATGTTTTTATGAAAATCACTTATATGATACGTTTTATTACATTAGATATAAATAAATGAATTTTATCTGTAATTATAGTTTTATATATATTTACAATTTATATATTTATAATTTAGTATATAATTTAAGTCAGCTAATTTATTATACTCAAAAGTATTGTTTTTGCATGCAAATGTATCATTATTTTAATTTTAAAACGATAATTTTTCTTCAAAAAAGATCACTTTTGTAGCGTATTCTTTCAATAAGAGTTGGTGTAGCAAACCTTGATGATATGACTTCTCAAAATTAATTCAGATCTAAACTCGATCTTTTCCCTCAAGGTAAAACAAGAATCAAAAGTATCTGACCTCTCAAATAGTCGGAACTTAAATGCATTCGGAAGGAGAATTGAACTATTAATCATCGTTGATCACTCATGAAGAGCAAAACTTTTTATTGGGACAGATTTTGTCGTAATTTTTATGTAATATATTTTGTAATATATTTAATTAGCGAAATCTAATCCTTGTTGTACCCAAACCAATTAAGATACAGTAATAATAAAGCCATTTGGTTTGTTTGAGTATCTTTTACCCTTTTTTGTTTATTACACACCATTCAAATGAGTGAATGGTTCAATGTAATCATCCACGAACTCAATTCCGTTTACCCGTACATCAACGATTTTTTTGTATTATCAAATAGTGAAAAAAACATCTTTAACACAAAAAAATATTGTTCACACATTTAAATGAATATAGTGTGATTATCAACGGGTCTAAATGAGTAAACAACTATGATCAGCACAGAACATGTAAGCACTACATCGCATCACCCACAAGTGAATGGATGATTAAAAGATTTCATCTCCAAGTGAAGGATACAATAAAATATCATAGCACTAAGAACTGGATAAAAATTTTATCAATAATTCTGTTCAGAAATCGCACGATATTAAAAGAATACATCGGACCAGCAGGATCCGAAATAGATTTTGGTACGAAGTATTTGCTACAGATATTCGTGTAGTTGGTAATTTTTTCAATTCGAATACAGAAAACATTACGTGTTCTGAATATCCTGAGTCGGTTTTATTCCTTAGTCGGACTAGAGTTCAATAAGGAGTCTCATTAAGATAAGGTGGATAACTGAGAAATATAATTTAAAACAAGAGTTTGATCATTTAAAACCGGTCATACTGGCATTTATTCAACAAGATTATTAGTTTGTTAAAGCAAAATTTTTGACCTAGTCAGACATGGGTTGAATAACACAAAAGTTGTATTTTTAATGCTTATACCTATGTTTCGAGAAAGAATCACTTGTGGTTATCAAAGTAAATATTATAACGCAGGAATCCATAGATACTCTATGATGTGATGGTCACAGTTTTAAGTGTCATATAGACATAATAATTTACAATACAATTTTTTATTTATTCACCTGTACCTCGTCAGATCAAAAACTATCCTTTAAAAAACAAATATGGAAGTTGCTTATCATCAAATTTAATAAAATTATTAGTTATTCACAAGAATATTTATAGTTTATTTCAGAAAAAAGACTTGATATAATAGTAATGATGATCATGATTTTACTTTTTAGAAATATCAGTTTTTGATTTAAAAGCAAAGAACAATATAATTTTAATAAAAGAAACTTATTTGAAAATTATTTGAAATATCAAAAATAGAAAGATTTTTATGCAATTCTACTGTTTAAAATATAAGAATAAAATATGCCAAAAACGATCAAGCGCACGAGTAACAGGAGACTAAGAACCAGTAAATTGCAATATCTAGTAATATAAGTGAAATCCGCGCTAACTAACGTCTCATCTATTCTTCTCCCCGCTGCTCATCAAATTTCGCGCGCTGAGCCTTGTTTCGTCATATATATTCGCAATTTTTAGATAATCCGAAAGGTTTTAAGAAATGTAAAAATAAATGTAAAATATAAGATTTGTTACGCTAGAATTATTTTTTTTTAAACGTTAAAAAAACTAAAATCGTCTGTAAGAATGAGCTGAAAATAATTTAACTAACATTAATATTACTCGAAAATTAATAATTCGATTAAGCTAAATTTTTTTTACAAATAAACTGCATAAAAATCACTTTAATTTCCCAAAATTAAAATTTTAAATATTAAAAAATAATATGTAACGTAGTGAAATTATAAAATCTTATTCCAAAATAAAATCTTATTTCTCTACTACAATTACAAATCACACATAATTTTATTTTTATAAATATGTTATTTCTACGCGATCACAATAAAATAAATATTTTATAAATATAATTTCTAATTCCACCACTACCACATATATCTCGCAAGGGGGATTCCGTTGAATTTAATTATTTCACTCTTATATACATATATCCACTTAGAATTTTTTATATGAAATATTATTATTAATAAAGAAAATTTAGCGCACTAACACTATCACTATTTCAAATTTTATCGATATCAATAACTATATTACAAATAAACAATCATTATTATATTACAGATTTCATTAATGCAATAATATAATTATATATAAAGTATTACAATCCAAAATCTTACCTTTTATCTAGGAGCAATAATTCTTTCTCTTTATTTAAATTATTTTTATTAGTTAATCCAAATAATTTATACTTCCATTACTTACTTTATTTATTCAATATAATTCAATATAATAATTAAATATCTTCCGGGATAATATGTTTTGTCGATATATATATATAGAATCTCTCCTTGTTTAATAATATATATCTTTATTCTGTTCCTTAGATGCCAATAGATATTTATAATTTAAATTATCAATATTTGATAATTTAATATTCTTTCACTATTCACACTTAACTTCCAATAACATTAATATTATAATAATATTATTACCATTCTCACACTACTAATATAATAACAATAATAATTATTTTATTTTAACTCTATTTTATTAACAATATTGATAATTACTCAATTTAATTATAAATATACTATCCGATCAAAACTGATACGAAAGGTAACAAAATAATAATGGATGATTTTTCTTTTCTCGAAAAATCCAACCCTTTCACTGCACTACTTTTTTCAATTTTCACCAATTATGAAACTTCAAGATTTTCTTTATGCGAAAATCAAAATTCACAATTGGTGATTACACAAATATAGTTCGTCTTCCTTTTCGCGCCGCGGATTCTCCATCATGATTGGCTAGGCAAACACAATATTAAATCGGGCACAAAAATAAGAAGATACACTACTGTGCCGATAATTATGTACACTACAATTATCGGCCATCTCACGGCGGCAGTACACTACAATTTTTAATCACTTACACTACCATATATATGCACTTTATATGTACATATATACTCAATACACTTTCCCGCCCATCTCTGTCCTTGTCTACTTCGTGAACACCAACGCCGCCTATACCGTAAAGACATCCGGCCTCATGTTAGTTTCACAAAATCAACAAGTGACAGGATATAAACACCGGATTCATTTCCAAACATCGTCCCGCGTTCCACTACGGGCAGGTGCGAATGTTCGCTCCATATCCGGAATGGAACCGGTCTCTCCAACCTTTTCATCCCCTTTTTCCCTAATTCTGGCTTAGGGTGAGTGGAGGCCACTCCTCGATTCTTTCCGGAATCGACCACCAAGGCCGAAACGGGAATGGGCCTAACCTGTATTACAGATGGACTCTCAACCCCAATGAATATATCCCCCATCTCTAAATGTCTTGACTGTCCTGGCCCGTCTCCGCTTCCTCCTGGCGGCCGACTTCGAAATTCTTCGAGGATGTGACTTCATCCACTCATCCTCTTCCCTTTCTTCTTCCATTACCACCTCTGGTAATATTTCTAATATTTGGGGGAGGGCTACTTCCATTTCCTTGGATGGCTCTATGGTTAGCTCCTCTAACCCCAAATCCCCCACTACCGACAATCCAGCCACCACTGGTGCCTCCTCCTCCTCAGGGATCGCCTCCAATTCAGCGATAAAAGGCACAGTTCCAAATTGTATCTTACTCATCTGAAAAAAAAATAAGAAGAATTAGTCTCAAGAAATCTTAATATTCCTACCTACAGAGAAAGAATTATTTTCCCTAATTCCCTTCCCGGACAGGAATAAACTTCTTGAGTTCCGAAACGTGAGCCTTCGAGATTTTCCTAGCTTGCCCGATATCACATATACCACCGGTGATAGTTTTTCTACAATCTCGAAAGGTTCCTCATACTTCGGAGCTAATTTGGCGGAAAACTTTTTACCTGCATTAGATAGTTCATGAGTCCTCCTCATGACCCTATCTCCCACTACATTTTCGACACTACTTCTTCCCTTATTGAAAAGTTTTCCCTGCCTCAATCTTTCTTTTTCGATGAACAACACTACTAGGTCTCGTAAGGCATCGAGTCTCCTTACTCGATTCCTCCACACTTCAGGGTCTATCTTCTTGATTAATTGATGACCCTCCACTTCACTTCTCAAACTTTTCACAGGACGGGGATTCCTTCCATAATTCAGTAAGGCTGGCGACACCTGAGTCGTAGCCTGCACTGCCGTATTCACTGCATATCTGAACTCATGTATGTGCACGTCCCAGTCTCTGTGATCTTCCTCGATGAACGTAGCAATCATAGTTTTTAAAGTCCTATTACTTCGCTCAACGGGATTGGCCTGGGGATGATACGGAGGTGTTGTTACATGTTTTACCCCATATTCCTTCAAAGTACTCTTCAACCAATTATCAATGAACTCCTTTCCATTGTCAGTTAATAGGTACTTAGGAGTTTCCCATCCGAACAACACCAACTCCTCAAAAGCCTTCGACACTGCTTTCCCTTCTGCTGATTTTAACGGTTGAACTTCGATCCATCGAGTAAATAAATCCTGGAATACCAGCAGATATTTGAATTCCTTTTTACTCGGTGGAAACTCCATCAAGTCAGCTGCTACCATTACCCAAGGCCTTTCCACTACTCTGGTTCCCATTAACCCTTTAGGACCCGATTGCGATACCTTATATTTCTGACATTCTAGGCATTCGTGCACAAACCTATTTGCGTCATACCAAACACCTGGCCAGTAATATTCGCGAGCCACTCTATCGTAGGTCTTCTCCACACCGAGATGTCCCGAACTCGCTTCGCAATGGGCTTCCTGCAGCACTCTCTTCCTGAATTCTTTAGGTACTACCAGTTTCCATTTCTCTTCACGAAACAAAATAGGATCTAGTAACGTATCCCGTCGATGACAATAAATCCTACCTTGTTCGATCTTCCATTTGGGATATTATTCAGAGTTTCCTCAATCTCCCTCATTCGTTGCAAATACCACTGATCTTGAACGTCCGTAAACGATGAGACCTCCTCATCCTCGAACATTCTAGATAGGGCGTCTGGAACGTAATGATTGGCTCCGCGGCGGTGTTCAATCTCAAACTCCCACTGTTGCATCTCTAAAGCCCATCGGGCTAATCTTCCCGTGGGATCCTTTAAATTTCTCAACCATTTGAGAGCACTGTGATCCGTCACTGCCTTGAATTTATATCCCTCTATGTAAGGACGAAACTTCTTAATCGTCCACAACAATGCCAAACACTCCCTTTCACTGGTAGTATAATTCCGTTCCGCAGCGGTCAATACTCTACTAATATACAAAATTGGGTGTTCTCCATCCTCAAATACTTGAGTGAGAACGGCCCCAATCGCAAAACCACTAGCATCACATTGTACTGTGAAACTTCTGCTAAAGTCAGGTCTTCTCAATACCGGAGCCTTCGTTAATGCCACTTTTAGTTTTTCGAACGTCTCCTGCTGTTCCTCTGCCCATTTCCACGGTTGTCCTTTCCTTAAAAGCTCACTAACGGAATTTTAACTTCAGAATCTTGTGGAATAAAGCGAGAGTACCAACCGATCATCCCTAAGAATCTTCTCAGTTGTTTTACCGTATTTGGTGCTGGATACTCCACTACCGGTGCCACTTTGGATTCATCAGGTCGCAAACCATTTTTATCCAGTATAAACCCCAAATACGTCACAGAGGTGCATCCGAACTCACACTTCTTTTGATTGATAGTTAAGCCCGCACTTACTATCTTCTTCAACACTACTTTCAACCATTTCACGTGTTCCTCAAACGTCTCTGTTGCAATTAATATGTCGTTCAGATACGCGAAGATATAGGGCTCGAATTCCGGTCCAAATAACGCGTCAATTAGTCTCTGGAAAGTCATAGGCGCGTTAGTAAGTCCAAACGGCATCCTACAAAAATGCCAAAGTCCTGAACCCGGAATTGCAAAGGCTGTGTACTTCTTACTAGCCTCCTCCAAAGGAACCTGGAAGTACGCCTGTTTTAGATCGATCTTGGATAAATATTGAGCCTTCCTCAATTTATCCAAGATTCCGTCCATCGATGGTAATGGATAGGCATCCTTCTTTGTTACTTTGTTTAAATCCCTATAGTCCACACAAAATCGGTAGTTTCCACCCGCGTTTTTCACCATCACTGGCGCGCTGCTCCAATCACTAGCGGATTTTTCTATTATGCCCTCTTTTAGCATCTCCTTCACTTCTTCATGGGCCACCTGTAACATCTTTGGGGACATTCGCCTAAATTTATGTTTCACAGGGTCGGCTCCTTCTACATTGATGAAATGTTCCGTTAGTGTTGTTCCGCCAGGCTTCCCAGTTGCTCTTGACAAAATTTTATTCACTAACTTATCTATTTTCATCTTCTCTACACTACTCAACTCTGAAATACCTGCACATTCAATTTGAATGACAGTATTTCCCTCACTACCACTTCTGGAGAATTCTCTCCACTCCCCCTCCCTAGCACGCCACAGGCCCCGGCCAAAACGCGTGTCTATATCGAACAGTCTGCAGAAATCCATCCCGAGTATCATATCTTGATCCAGTTGCTTTACTGCCCTAATTTTCATGATTAATTCCAATCCGTCGACGTTCATCTTTAGTGACAGGACTCCCAAAGCTTTTCTTACTGTTCCTGTGGCACATTTAACTCCTGACGACGTGGGAACTAAATTATCTTTCAGTTGTGCAGCTACTCTGCTCCCGACCAAAGATATCATCGCTCCCGGGTCACACAATGCTTTATACTTAACACCAGCTATATTCACATCAAAGAAACTCCTGTTTTCTAAGGATGAACCAGCGATGTTCTTAGTTTTTAATACTCCATCATTACCTTGTTTCACCAATGGAATTACTGGATCTGAAACTTGATTTTGTTCCATTTCACTACTTAATTCTTCGTTTGGTTGAATTGGTCTCTGGATAACCTCCTCTGGACTCGTGACTGGGTTCAACTCATCCATTAACCTCATTTTCTGCAGACTTTCTTCCAACACTACCAAAATATCCTCCTGGTTTTGCTCCGGCAATCCCATGGAGGTTGCTAGCTTCTCGCCTTCATCTGGCCTCCCAGATTGGCAAGAAGTTACGCTGCGACACTGCACTACCATTTTCTCTGCTAACTCTTCATTTTTATCTGATCCCACCTCAGATAATTGAAGAGGTACGCCACTGCACTGCTTTCTTAAGATATTTGCTAATTCCTCATTATTTTTGAATAATTGAGGAGGTCCGCCACTACACTTCTCCACTACCTGATTTGCTAACTTCACACCATTATCCAATTGATTTTTAGACAATAGAGAAGCTTCGCCACTCCACAACACTGCTAATTTATCTGCTGACTCAGTAATATTATCTGTTGGAGGTACAGATATCTTCTGAGCTACGCCACTACTTATTTTTGCTATTCGCAGTTGATTATCCGCTAAATTTGTAGAAAATCCGGGAACTACGCCACTACACTGTTTAATTATGTTGGATGTCCCTTTGGTCATTATTGGGAAGGGCCGGGACGAGTCTGCCCTCCCGTTTAACCATTTCCCCACTGTTGAACAAATTGTGCACAATTGGGGCAGGTTTTGATCTCGCAATTCGGCCTGCCGCACAATTGGCACTTCGGACCCGTGTCCAAGGCGTTATTAGGACATTCCCACGCGATATGTCCCGGTTTCCGGCAACGATAACATACCCGATTTGGGCAATCTCTTGCCTTATGTCCCACCGCTTGACACGTCGCGCACGCCCCATGAAACACCTCCTTCACTGGTATTGGTTATGGGTTTACAGGATTTGTCACTACACTACTATTTTTGTCGTTTCCTGCTCCTTGATTATTCCAATTGTTTTGGTAATACGAAGTAGGTCCTCCTGGAATGTGGTATGCCCAATTTTTCTTAAATTTATTAGGCTGCACTTTTTGGAAGTTGGGATTTTGTCCCTTCTTCCACGGAGGTTGATTCACTACTGGAAATGCGACTTGAGCCGGAATTGGAGTTTCCATCACTGCTGCTACTGCTGCTTTAGCTCTCTTTTTCGATTTCTTCCCCTTCGTCGCTATTTCCTCTACACTACTATTCATTTCGCCAACCGCAGCGACCTTCACTACCTTTTTGCCCTTAGGTTCAGGAGGGGCTGCTGTAGGTACCGTATATTCTTCTTTCGGTGCCAGGGGTACATATTTATCATTCAACTTCTGTACCCTTTCCCACTTGCGTCCGTAATACAACAAGTCCTCGAACGACTCAATCCTTTTATCAGCTACATAGGTCCTATACTCCGGCAATAAGTTCCAATATGCAATCGACACTTGGTCCTCTAATAAAGGTGGTCGTTCGAAGTGGGCCAACACTGATTGAATACTTTCTACAAAGCTTTCAATACCTTCGCCCTTTTGTTGAGTCCTTTTATTCAAATCTGCCATCAGGTCCTGTCGTTCGTACCTCTTGCCGAACCGACTCCTAAATTCCGACTTAAATTGGTCCCAAGTCCTGAATAAATTACCTTTTTTTCTGAACCAATGACTTGCTTTGGCTCTAAACACGCAAGGCAACGTTAGCAATAACACAGCATCAGAGATCTGGCTATGTCTCCGGCATTCGTTCAACCTTTCGATGAACTCATCCAGATCCTGCTTATCTTCTCCTGAAAATTCTAATTTCCAACACTGCATCATTCGTAGGGCCCTTACTCCTTCGTCTTTTTCTTGTAACCTTCGCGTTCTCCTTCGCGAATAGCTTTCTCCATCACTACTATCACCACTGCTTTCACTACTATTCCGCCTAGTAGGTCGTCTAATTTTCTGTTGTGTTCTCTTATTCCTGACACTACAGGTTTCAAAATCGTCAGCCGCCTGACTGTCTTCAGATATTCTGAAAGATTCCGCTAATTTATTGCACATTGCGTCTACTCGATCTTCTTTTTCCCTCTTTTCTCTTTCCCTTTGCAGACATCTGTTGACAATGTCCTCTAACTCTGCCGAAGATATTGTCACCATCTTCCCCGTTGCAGAGTCCGAGAACCCCTTCGTCTCGTCCCAAATGTCCTTTTTTTCAAGTCTTCTCCTTGTCTTCTTCCATTAGCGGACAGTCCAGCAGTGACGTATTTCCCATTTCTGTCTTCTTTCCTTCACTACTTGTCTTTTTCTCCTCACTGACCGGGAGAGCAAGTTCCAAAAGGGATGGACCCTGTCGTCCATCCTTTTCCTCGTCCCAAGGAATGCTACTCCTCGGTAGTGATAAAGATAATTTGTATCTCAACCATCTATTTTTCAAGATGGTTGGATCTCCACTAGTATTTAGTTTATTTTTAATAAGGAATTTACGAATGGACTCTGAGTCCAAATTGTTCACTTCCTTGGTGATAGCTTGTGCCCGGGTTGAACGTTTCAATAAATCCCTTAACAAATTTTCAAAATCCGCCATTTTGAAGATTTCCTGTCACTACTTAAATAGATACCTTTAATAATCACACCGTAGACAAACCCTACTTGCAGGAGCACAGGTTAACCGCAATATACCAATATCGATATTAATTCATTACAAAATACATATACATATATATAAAAAAAAAACAAAAACAATATTAATTAAATTATATTATTCTGGCGATTACCTTTTATGTTATCCTAAATAGGGGAAATAAAGAAAACAACAAAAATAAACAAGCCAAATATAAATAGCAAGTAAATAATAAAACAAAAATAAAATATTATCCAATGTTAATTAAAATATATATATACTACATGCAAATCTAATCAAAATAATAAATTATAAAATATAATAATATATAATATAATAATATAATAATATATAATATAATAATATAATAATATATAACGACGAATAACCTTTTTGTACTCCTGCCCAACACTACTCTATCTTCGGTGTACAACACAAACAAACAAAAAAAACTTCGTATAAACTATTCGTATATTTTAATAATAAAACATTAATTTCAAAAGCTAAAGTACAATTGTATATAGACATTCAATAATCATAATATCTCATCACATATCTCTAACAATAATAATATTAATGAAATATATATAACAAATAAATAATAATGAACTAAGAGAGAAAATAAAAAAAAACAATCTACTTATCCTATTTAAATATTACAAAATTCAGTATATATTTACTTATTATAAAAAAAAAACACCAATAACTAAATCGTCTATACCTATTATTTTACTATAATTACTTATCCTATATAATTTCCTAACTGACCTGTATTTTTAAACTATATTATATTTACTATTTATATTATTAAGTATTTAATCAATTTGTATAATATTAAACTTTCACTTACAATAATTAACATGAAGTTATATCAATTTGATAAATTTGATGAATTAGAAGAAAGAGAAAAAAAAATTTAATTTTACAATAATCCAACCATATAACTTACTAATTCAACAAATTTCAATTAATAGTTATACAAAAAAAAATTATGCCTATTTATCAAAACCAACACTACCACAAAACCCGAAAAAGAGAAAAAAAAAAATTTATCAAGTTTATATATAAAAAAAAATTATTATCAAATTTATAATATTAACTTTATGTTCTACTTCACTACTGGTCATAATAATAGCTCATAATTATATTAAACTTCTATTAATTAAGATTTCTAATTAGTTTGACAAAAAAAATATATTTTTATATTCTCATTAATATTTAAGCACTTCTTCCTAATATCACTACCAACACACAAACAATAACAAAAAATTATTTTATTCACAATTTAAACTTAACAAGAAAATTGTATACGAATCTATAAAAAAAATTCTAATTATTTATGTCTTCACATCACTAACTTCACACCTCAATAAACAATAATTAATTATTTTATAATAAGGCACTACAGATAATTGCTAAAAATAATTCATCCACCTATAATTTATAATCAAGTAAATTAATAGTTTTGCCCGTTAAATTTAAAATTCAACTGGGCCCCACGTTGGGCGCCATTTTGTAACGTAGTGAAATTATAAAATCTTATTCCAAAATAAAATCTTATTTCTCTACTACAATTACAAATCACACATAATTTTATTTTTATAAATATGTTATTTCTACGCGATCACAATAAAATAAATATTTTATAAATATAATTTCTAATTCCACCACTACCACATATATCTCGCAAGGGGGATTCCGTTGAATTTAATTATTTCACTCTTATATACATATATCCACTTAGAATTTTTTATATGAAATATTATTATTAATAAAGAAAATTTAGCGCACTAACACTATCACTATTTCAAATTTTATCGATATCAATAACTATATTACAAATAAACAATCATTATTATATTACAGATTTCATTAATGCAATAATATAATTATATATAAAGTATTACAATCCAAAATCTTACCTTTTATCTAGGAGCAATAATTCTTTCTCTTTATTTAAATTATTTTTATTAGTTAATCCAAATAATTTATACTTCCATTACTTACTTTATTTATTCAATATAATTCAATATAATAATTAAATATCTTCCAGGATAATATGTTTTGTCGATATATATATATAGAATCTCTCCTTGTTTAATAATATATATCTTTATTCTGTTCCTTAGATGCCAATAGATATTTATAATTTAAATTATCAATATTTGATAATTTAATATTCTTTCACTATTCACACTTAACTTCCAATAACATTAATATTATAATAATATTATTACCATTCTCACACTACTAATATAATAACAATAATAATTATTTTATTTTAACTCTATTTTATTAACAATATTGATAATTACTCAATTTAATTATAAATATACTATCCGATCAAAACTGATACGAAAGGTAACAAAATAATAATGGATGATTTTTCTTTTCTCGAAAAATCCAACCCTTTCACTGCACTACTTTTTTCAATTTTCACCAATTATGAAACTTCAAGATTTTCTTTATGCGAAAATCAAAATTCACAATTGGTGATTACACAAATATAGTTCGTCTTCCTTTTCGCGCCGCGGATTCTCCATCATGATTGGCTAGGCAAACACAATATTAAATCGGGCACAAAAATAAGAAGATACACTACTGTGCCGATAATTATGTACACTACAATTATCGGCCATCTCACGGCGGCAGTACACTACAATTTTTAATCACTTACACTACCATATATATGCACTTTATATGTACATATATACTCAATACACTTTCCCGCCCATCTCTGTCCTTGTCTACTTCGTGAACACCAACGCCGCCTATACCGTAAAGACATCCGGCCTCATGTTAGTTTCACAAAATCAACAAGTGACAGGATATAAACACCGGATTCATTTCATAAAACAACAAAAAATATCATCATCACTACCCATACAAATCACTTCAATAATACAAGGAGTACAAAAGAATAAATATATAATATATTATTTCAACATTTATATAATAAAAATATACAAATACACAAATAAACATTACTTATATTTAATATTTCTTTTTCAGGTTAGTTATAATAAAAAAAATAATTTTATTAATAATGAATAAAATATTCATTATAAATAATGTTACAAATTTTTTAATTAATTTTTTAAAAAATTTCTGTTTTTTTGATAATTTTTCTCCTTCTAATTTTCCGATCAGTTCGTATAAAAATAATTTTTTTTCATAATTTTATTAGCTTTAATTCATCCATTGATAATATAGTGTTAAAAATAAGAATTTTCATTTAAAAAAAAAATAAATTAAAAAAATGCTGAATATCATATATGAGATTTTAAAAAATAAAAATCTACTTATTTTTATACGAATTTTGATATGTATCACTAGCTATTTTTTTCATGGCCTAAAAAGAGATCTATTACTTGGTTTAATAAGAAACTACTCTTTGAAAATTTAAATAATAATCATTTTTTATTAATAATTATAACTAATAATACAAATATTGTTTACTATGTAATACCAAAATACTGGTAAAGTTATGGACAATAGGATTAATAATGATTTCTTAATCAATTTATTTCATAAAAATAAATGAGAAACGAGAAAAGAAGAGTTCTAATCAGATTTTTCAAGAAAAATTGTAAACTCATCTCTTGATGTATATACTCTCTATTTTAAAAATGATAAAAAAAGAACTAAGTTTTGTATAAGTTATTTTATTTACCAAACTATCTACTAAGGGTATTAGATCACTATTACATTAAATAAATCACTCACAAAAGGGAAAAGTAAAACAATACATTAATATATTATTTTAAATATTACACTTTTTCAATTTTATATTAATGCATTAACAGGACAAAATCTCTCACTATAAAGAGTAAATTTTCTGATAAAGAGTAAATTTTTACCATCTATTATATATAATTGGAACTTGTGGAGAGTTTAAGTTCGACGGAATTTAAAAACATTAATCGAATCTACAAAAACATATATGTTTTTATAATTTAAATAAAAGAATATCAATATAAGCAACAATAAATTCAATAGATAGTACATAAATAAATATTATTTCTAGTACCATTTGAAATAAAAGATCTCATATTATTGAATATGCTTTCTTTTTACTTATTCATAAACTTTATATTTAAATTTTTCAATAATTGGAAAGCCATAAAAAAAGTATTTGTTTAATAAATAGTGCTTATTTCTTAACAAAATCTAACGATTTAACAAAATGATTTGTTTAAAAAATCAAAAAATTATAAAAACTTTGTGTAATGTCCCAATAATTTAAACTACATTTTTTCGTCTAATTCTAAGACTTTTGCGTTATAAATTATTTAAGTTCATGACCTCTTATTGTAACGGGAACTCAATAATATAATACAGATGAAACATCGTTTCAGCGTAATACAAAACTAAAGATTGCGAAAAAGATCAAGTGTAGCAATGGTTTGCGAGTACGAATCATAACTTAGAAATAAAATAGGAAATAAATAATTGTATGTCTTCATAAGATAATACGGAAGATTACGAATAAGCATGATCATAAACAAAATCGTATGATCGGCTAAGGTCACCTATGAATCGAGATTAATAATTGAGAATTAATATGGAAGGGATAAACTTACAAATGATATAAAAGATGGAGAGAGCGGGTTTTACTCCTGAAACTAATATATTTTAAATTCAAGCATTAACGACTCTCCAATCCTGCATATTTGGAGTGGTGGCAGGCTGCTGTCATTAAGAAACTACCCGCATCATTCTTTCGGGCTAAATATTTCTAAGCTACAATCACATCGAATAATTATCATGCAAGTAATATTAAGAAATTATCGATTAATCATTGTAATATTTCTTTAACAACTCTATTTTATAATATTATTCTTACTGAAATTATTAACAATAATATATTAAATAAACAAATAATTATTAAATTAACAAATATCTTAATTACTCATTTATTTATTTATTACATTCTGAGACGTAACATTTGCAAATATATTTATTTATTCTACATCTGCTTTTTGATAAAATTATATAAAATCTCTCTTTCATACTCATTGATCTATCAATGGATTTGGTTCCGGCCTTTAGGATTGTCACTTTCAACTTTTTCACTAATCTTTAAAGGTTTCAAAACTACGAAGCACTTTCGTAAAATGTTTTAAGAGAAATCAAATAAACGCTTGGAGAAAAATTAATTACTTTATCTATCCGTATACTTTTATAATAATTTTAGATATATCTATACCTTATTATATGATTGATTTAAACATTTACTTTTTTAATCTTTATAATTTGTATATCATTTATAACCATACTCCTCTGCTTGAGGTTGCCACCTAGTCGGTGTACGGGAGCGAGACTGTAGCGGTTTTGGGGTTAGCATGCTTTTTAACTTGATTTACGTGGGTGATTGAATGAGTAATTAAATGAAGACTCTAATTAACTTCAGGATCTTCATGGGTAAATGAAAACGAATGATTGTATGTTTAGAGTGATCCCCTTAAAATGCACTCTCACAATAAATAATGACGAATGAGATTGCAACGTGACGTCAAACTGTAGTTATTTTGAAAAACGTATATTTATGTAATAATAAAAGAAATGAAGTTTGAAATTCTGGGTTGTGACCTTCTATGAAACAGAATTATAATTTAAATAGTTTAACAAAATAATTTCTTCCCTGTAGCTTACGGAAATACAACTACTAATACAACAAAACAATAATTACTCTGGGATCTGATGATCGAGAAAAGTTACTACGAGAAGTAAAAATTGTAGCCGCACTCGGTTAAGTCTCTCGCAATACAGTGAAAAAGTCACACCTAATAGCTTCTCCTTCTTTTATCCCGTATTCTCACGCGAAATCATGACGAATACGTATGGCGCTCGATTTGGCTCTTATATCCACAAGGGACATCCTACAAGAACACTAATTATCACTCATGATACAGCGGAACTGTCCAAAAAGTTTGAAGTGGAAGGGATAAAGGGTGGTGAAACTCTCAGAACCAATTATTATAATGGTAGTTATGGTTCTGTAAATTAGAAGCAAGTTACTGCAGCAACCCGAAACCTCCGATCCCACAAAACAACACCATCAGCACGTCCGAGGTTGAAATACTCACCATACTGATAGCTATAGTGAAATTAATCGATCCAGATGCAGTAGGGAAACAGAGTATATACGACAACAAGATATTCAAATTTTTCAGAAAGGTACCAAACGTTGTTGCGGTGCCATCTAAGAAGCATCGTTCATCGACAAATATTTATATCATTTTCATCAATTAGACCAACAAGACTAACAGCAACGAAGAAAATAAATTTTATCTCAAAACCATTAATCGTAGAGCTTAGACCCGTAACAACGAAAATTCAGCGGCGAATATATTCTGCTTTAAACGTGTAAGCCAGAGCTCCGCGAATATCAATGATAATTGAGCTATTCATACCCCAAGATGAACCAGCAATGACATAAACCATGGCCCCCGTAATGTACCAAACATAGTCGCTGACAACATCTTTCCAAAAGTTATCATATCTTCACCATCACCAGAAGAGCGTCATTATCACCACCCAAGTAAATATATCGACAACATCGTTCTTGTCTTTACGGGAAAATGGAAATATACCACATAGTATGGATTTTGGGGGGTACCCATTCATTCCTCATCTCAAGATTCACAAGTGAAGGCGAGTGTTTTTCATAATTAAGTTTGAACTTAGAATATATCCTATCCATGTTTTTTAATCAAATCCGCACTCTATTCATCTCTGAGTCACCATGCTTTAATAACTATCCACATCGGTTTTTTTTTTATAAGGTACTTATTGCTTAATGAATATTGTGTGATGTTAACTTTTATAACTTGCCTTTATACGTGCATCAGACAGCCACGATCGGTTGTATAGTTGATGATTCTGCTCAGCTAAATTAAAGCGATGAACTCTCGAGCGGTATTGAAGTATACGGAAAAGTGAATGGTGGAGAAAACATAGCGTTATTATAAGTAATTGCCGTTCCATCTAAATATGCATGCTGTTCTGAATGCTTTTATTCTACTCTCTGTATCAGGATTGTTTTGATAGCCTTATTAACCCTTTTAACGTTAAAGTGAAATGCAGAAGGCGGACTTATGCAATACATGATGTTACATTTATGGAGATACGAAGTATACTTCTTTCCAATGAACCATCGTTCATTATCGATGATAACATTGTTCTAGCGTTTATAACCGAAATTACTTTATTTTGTTTTCCCGACATCGTTTTACCCTTCGTGAAATTCAAAGATGACCAATCTCGATCACTAGCAACCAAATAAACTATATATTTGAACATAGCTTCAGTTTCACAAAATATATCGAAATTTCAATCGATGGCTTTGCAACGAATCATGACTACACGTTTTCGGCCCTCATCTATTTTTCAACATTGTATTACACATTTGATATAATTTCTCGAATATTTTATCATCTCTCACATAATACCAGTTATAGTGATGCCAATAATAATATTGTATCAGTCTTCACAAAGTGAATCTAAAATGCTCATGTAATAATCTTCGCTCCGCGTAATAATCTTCTTAATTAATATAATTTATGCGTGGTAGATGTATTTTTCTCATCATGGACCAATATTTGAAACATGTTGAGAAAAGAACGTTGCTGCAAAGGGTTGCCATGAAAGTGCTGTATCCTAATTTTTAGTAATTGAAATCTTTGCTCCATTAGATTTAATTAGACTAGTTCCAAATTAATTGTCGATCTGGTCATACCATGTTTGTAACTATTGATAGTTTAATTGGTGACATTAATCATTTTTTTTTGTTACAAAATCATAATCAGTAATTATAATATTATACTTCAAATTCAGAACGTATCTTGTTTTTAATCCCATTGTCATCCGTGCCATTATCCTCGAAAAACTGCATCTCAATTTATAATTGCCGAAATGGTTTATAATTTTCTTCTAACCTAGACTTGCGTATTTCAATATTAATTTAATTCTCATTTAGATTATCCGTGAAAAACATAATCATCCGTATTATGTTCTTTTCTTATAATAACTTGCACTTTTATAAACCCTTGTAAATGTAATTTTTACCCTATATTATTCATTGTATTTACCGGATGTATTTGAACTTTGTAAAATTTGAAAAATGATATAAAGCAATCATTATTAATATGAATATTAATAGTGATAATAAATTAATATTAACCAAAAATTACACATTTTATTATTGTTTCGCATATGATATTAATACTCGATTTTTTAAACGTAGTCTTTTGCCGACTGCTTCTTCCCCCTAACATCTGCTACGATATTTTTACCATAATTGCACCTTATGTTGTTCATTTTGCTGGCTGATTCTGGAAAAAAATATTCCCGTATTACTTGTCCCTTTAAAGACAGTCTTTTTTGCTCTACTTTTGTATCAATATTATTGACTATTATTCTTCCAATTTCTTTGATTTGGTTGTAAACAATGTTGAGATGAAGAAATTTATCTCAAATTTTTTATAAAAGTAGTAGTTTTTTTTAAAATCAAATTAGTATTTTTACTATAAAAATATTAATTATCGAGTGTAATCCAATACTGGTAGGGTAAAAATAAATTTAATTCTTATTTATTAATTATAAGCTAACATTTTAACAATTAATTTATTTTCCTTTTTAAGACTAAATTGATTAAAAAATTATAAAAAATTACAAAAATTGTTGATTTTTTTATATAATAGTATAATAGAAAATATTTTGCTTTAAATTTATCAATAAACAGAGTATTTTTATTATTTATATTAATTATCGGACAAGAGATATTATTTTTGTAACATCAATTTGCTGTTATTCAAAATTTTGATAAAATTTTTTTTTTAATTGCAACGAAACGCGCTCGTTGCCAGAAATTTCGGCGTAGCCCTCCTTGACGCCCGAAATGTAACATGTACTGACAGGTACTCAGCTTTTTTCGACGATCGCAGGCAACCAATCAGGCGGTTGCACACTATAATTGGCCACAGTAGCTCTCACAGCTGTACATTCACTCCGCGCGGATGATGGCCGTTCCGCCAATCTCACCCCGCGCTCAACAACTTCGCCGATAGACACGCGCGCCAGCGTACGCACCAACATCCACGGCGATCACGTGCCGTTAAACCGAGGTTACTTAGCACACCATATGTGTGAACCTCGAGGTAGAATTCAACTGACCTCTATTTCGAGCAGAACCAATCCTTTCCGCCTCACCTGTTGTTCGCGATTCGACCAGAACAATCAATTATCTTTCCACCTCCGCTAGAAACATTTACGTGCTAGCAAAAAACCCGAAATTGTCACATTTTTGTAGTCTTTCATCCTCCTTCATTTTCCTAGTCACTTGTGCCAAGAGTTCTACACCTTTCTTTGTTTTTAACGTAAGGATATATAAGTAAAAAAATTTTTTTATAATTTAAATAAAATACATCAGTTTTTTAAAAATTGTTCTTTTTAATAATTTATTTGTGTTATAATTAAATATAAGAAGACTGATCAGAATATTTGAGAAATACATTTCAATAAAACGGTAGTGTTATGCATTAAGAACTTCTGTTTTTATTTCCTTAACGCCCGACCATAAAAAGGATCTAAATAATTATTTACTATATATAATTTCACAACATAATAAATTAATTTTATTTTTCATAAATGAACTCATTTAAAACTAAATTTTAAAGTATATCTGAATATAAAACATAAAAAAAAACGAATAAAAATAAATTATATTTTATAAAAAGATGTGCTAAAAATTTTTTTTCTTTTTAAAGCAATAAATCTTAATTTAAAATACATTTTAATGTGTATTGTTACATTTCAATTTATTCATTTAATATTTAAATATAAACCATACAATTAAAAAATTATAAAGTAGACATTTGCTTATAGTAAAGCAGTAAGAACAAATGTTAAAAATACAATTGTGCCAAAATGAGTTTACAGTTATATATCGATGAATATAAATATAATTTACGTGAATTACACTTGTTTCGATTATCGTATCGTAAGGTAACTTATGATTTCCGAAACGACAATGTGGGTAGATAAATTCGATTTTGGCAGTGACTACTCCAGAGTTCTTGTAGGCTCGATTAACTTGATATAACAATTTAGTTTAAAATATACTGATCAGAAGATATTCATGGCAGAAATGTAAATACAAATCCTAATGATCCAAAAAAAAATGAGATAGACAAACAGAAAAGTTCCCCCGCACATTTTCTGACCTACCCGAAACCGCTACGATAAATGGTGTTTTTTACAAAAAAAAAGAAAAAACCTCAATGCTTTCCAGACACCATGTATATTTCATATACTATACAACTTAAGTATTTTTAAAATCAAAGCAAATTGAAAAAGGATGAAATCAAATATGTTTAAACTAATAGAAACCTAAATTCTAAATATAAATTACAATATCAATATTTTTAATAAAAATAAATAATAATAACAATGTTATAAATAAATTTTAATTTGATTACACATGCAAATCAAGTCTAAATTCACTTTGTTTCTCCAATATAATATTATCTAACAGAATAATAATAAAAATAATACATGGTTATAAAATTATTTGAATTTATATAACTTCATTTAAACACTTTTAAAAGATTTGGCTTCTATATTCTCAACTATATCAATATTTACCACATTTAACATCATCATTTTAAATATTCCAATAAATAATCAACAACCTTGGATACGGAAATAATTGTCATAAATAAACAGATTAATTAGAATTAATCAATGAGATTAAGCCATGTAGTTATACATGGCTTAATCTATAGCTTAATCATTATACATAGCTTAATGCATACGTTTCAAAGAACCATTCCAAAACAGAAAAATTTATTAAACCGAAAGTGCTGGTGAACTTGCAATTTATAGTTTAGCACGAACCTTCAAGTCAACATGAGTACGTAACATAAAGAGCATAAGCAAACAACATAACATATTATATAAATACTTATGTAACCTATGAATTTCAATAGCTACTTTTCTCGATTATTATACTATACGTACGTCATATCCTAATTATAAGTATATTCATGTATACGTTATATGCATATGTGTCAAATGGTCATGAAATTGAAGTCTCACTTAATATATATCGTGTTTGAAATTTATAATTAAATTTTGCTTTAGTTTTCAGATAGATTTATAAATTTTATATAATTTTTATGTACAATCAATTCACATATATGATACATATATAAGTATTTGAATAATTTATAAATAGCATATATATTTTTTTTTAGTTTATTAATTAGTGAAATTTGTTTTAGTATTCTAAATGATAATTAATTTCATGAATTATTCATACATATTTTTTTTAATTTTATAAACATTTCTTACTGAAATCACACATACCTAATACAACAATAAATTGTAATATATTTTTCTCTATATATAAAAATTTTATAAACTAATGATATATTTATGCGTGTATAAAATATTAAATAAATTTTATACTATATCAATTACATTCAATAACTATTTAAAAATATTTTTATTAAGTATTATTAATAAAAAATCGAAATTAAGATCTAGAACGTAAATATTTGTTTTCATAAATAAATTATTTCTTGGTTTAATTTTGACGCTATATATCAAATTTCTTACTTAAATTCAGTGGTTTAATTATTATCGTCCTATTAATTTATATTCCAAGTATTTTATAATTTAAAAACATGTATATAATATTATAGATTTTATTTAATTATAAACATTACAAAAAATAAAACTAACTACTAATTAAGAATTAATTAACTGTGGTAAAAAATATGATGAATAGAAAAATGTTACTTTTTTAAAATTTATGATTATCACCATTACTGTAGAATAGTAATAGATTTTAATATATATATACAGGAATAAAGAATCTTTTTTCGGACGAAAAAATCCCATATATACGTATTAACTATACTCACACATACTTTACTTTTTTTTTTGCTTTACTTTTCGCGACTACTCCTTTACATCTGGCTTTCATGCCTTAGACACGTCCATTTTCGTACTTACTTTCAACTTAATATTTAATAAGTATGTTTATCCAAAAAAAATTTTGAGATGAATTTGCATCAGCTACAATATTGAATTACTTAAAAAATAAATTATGACGAATACGTAAATGTTTTATTTTTACTATCTTTTACAATGTATTGAAACAAGAATTATTTATAATCAACTATACACATTTATATGTTATTAAAAATCAGATGAAAAGGTAAATTAATGTGGACATAATACAATAATTTCAATTCATAAGGATCTTTAATAAAATAGTTTTAAAATCTTTCTCTCGAAATTTTTAAGGCCGGATTCTCATTTGATAAAAAATATGAATGGTCCCAAGCAAATTTTACATGTCTCCAAAGTGATTTGTATTTCAATATCATATTGGTAATATAAACAGTTACGCGCTATAAAAAATGAGAAAGTTCGTTCTTTTTCCATATGCTTTTCCTGAATCAAATTGACAATTTATTCGTAGGATCTGGTTTTGTTGCTCTGAAAATCTCAAATCTCCCGGTGAGAGCTATGAAACAGATAGACACAGAGAGAGAGAGAGAGAGAGAGGGAGAGAGAGAGAGGAGAGAAAGCTGCACCGACTCTGTATAAAATTTTGAGTAATGGAGTTGCCGGGACGACAGAATGATGTGTTTATAACTGCGCGTGCACACACACTTAGGTCTCAGGTACATTTGTATGTAGCGCGCGCGGACGGTACTTTGTAGCCTCGTAAAACAGCAGCATCCTTGTAAATCTGTACACGAGTGTGGCAACTTTGACAGATTCCCACCTCTTCCTTGACTTGGAACCATCACTCGCTCTCTTTATCTGTCAGTACCCTCCCCCGGTGTACATTTACAGTTTCGGCACTCGACGTGAGTTCTTGAATGCTTAACCTCTGTTGCCACAATTAATCATCCTTTTTTGTCTCGATACTCAAATATTTCACGCAAGTGATCTATGGATGTCGGGAATATTAATTGCAAAAAATCACCTATGGAATATGAATTTGAATTTTCTGGATTTGGATTTAAATTTTCTGATAGATATCTGGCAACCTCAACAAGCATTACAATGCATTTATAGTGTTGCAAAAGCAAAAAGCCAAGAGGGATTTACATTGATTTCACATTAAATTTAAATTCAACTGTAAATGTAAAACTTCACTTAGCAAAAATTAATTGTTATTCCTTTACATTTTTTTTTAATATTATATTAATTTTTTTTTTTTTATTCTTTTTTTAAAAGTATTCATAAGATTATTGTAATTTATGAATTAAACTTTAAAATATAGTATAAATAGATTGTAATATTCTTAAATATAGTATTAATTAAATAATTAAAATTCAATCATTGCATTCCACAGTTGTGATCTTGTATAGAAATTATTTTCTAGAAATAGATAGTAATAGCTTAAATTTGCTATGTAATATACAAATTCAGATATAATATAAATATACAATTTTAAATTAAAAATTAAAAAAATGATTTTCAAAATGTTTCATTTTTAAGAATTTCTCATTTTATAAAACTATTTCTATTGATATAAAACAATCTAAAAGTTTTCATTAGCAGTGTAAATATTTTTTGATAAACAAGCATAAAAAACACCTTTAACTAACAATCTTTTTTTTACTATAAAATGTCAATTAATACATTTTTCATGTAATTTATTGCAAAAAGCTTCATAATCTTTTAAACTGAGGTCAAAAGCATCGATTAATATAACGAATATATATATACATAAATGTTACATTTAAATATTATAGTCTTCAATTTTATCGCATAAAATATAAATTTCGGATTATTGATATACAATTATGCTACTGAATATATTAAATAATTACATACATATATGGATAGACTAGTTTATAAACACGTGTTTAAAAAGTTTCAAAATGCGTGCACAAACACACATTAATAATACAAATTTAGCAGTAATGAACTGCAAAGTTTAAATTAAAAATTAGTTACTTTCACTAAAAAGCCGAACACTTAATATTTACTGAATTAAACAATTAAAAAAAATATTTTTAATATGTTTTTAATGACATTTTCCTACTTTTTTAAACTTAAAATAAAAATGTTTTTCATTAAAAATCATATATGTGTCTTGCAATTATTATTATTATTATATATTTAATTATTCGTTTTCGTATGCTTTCTGAATTTCAAGAATATTTTTCATTGGTTTATGGCCATTATTTGTATTTAGTTAAAAAATGAACAAAGCACAATAATCTCAGGCGATATGCATTTTTATTAAAAAATATATATTTACGACATTGAAGATGCCCACTCTTTCCTCTTATTTCTCATCTGCTCCTCCTGCGAAATGCGATATTTCCATTTTCAATTTCAAGCCTTCGAATATTCCTTTTGACCTCAACGTATTTTTGCAATAAAATTGGATAATGAGGGCGTTGCCTTGGATTCAGCAGCTGTATGAGATACGTAAACCGCGGGTGTCACAATAACTTCTGAATCCTTATGCACTCGATCGCCGCCATAGCGAAAAGAATGTACGACTGCGTAAACATCAGTATTTTATCTCTCTCTCTCTCTCTCTCTCTCTCTCTCTCTCTCTCTCTCTCTCTCTCTCTCTCTCTCTCTCTCTCTCTCTCTCTCTCTCTCTACCTCCTTTAAGTCGAAACCGGACCCTGGTCCGCTGTTAGATCGACAACTTCGTAGTTTTTTAATTGAGGAAAAGAACCGAAAGAGCGGTAGAAAGAAGCAAAAAAAACGAAAAGCATCCAGAAATATAAAATCAAATAAAATAATCACTAAGTTTTACCGACAACTTACCTGTTTAATGTAAAGAGAGAGTGAAACTGGTATTCGCACAATCAAATTTATTTAGAAAGATTCGCCGCTTTTCATACTTATGCACATTCACTTCTGAAGTATTTATTGCGATTCTTTGTAATTTGATCTCTCCTTTCTATTACCTTTTCTTAGTTATGAGAATTGAAAATCATTTAAATTTAATGTATATGGATTGGAAAAAATTAACGTCTGTCATTAAAATAACTTTTTTGTATTATTCTTATCGAAAAAGATACCTGCCTGCCTACATTAAAAATAAAAAAATGTGAATAATAATATCTGGGTCCGATCATGTATTTATCGTGAAGATAATAAAATTGGTAAATGTTTTTAATAAAAAATTAAAACTTGATATTAAATGTAAATGCTTACGTTATATTTTCACAACAGTAAAACTAATAATTAGTTAAATTTTAGAAGGTATTACATTTAGATTAATAGTATCTCAACAGCATTTTTTAAATTAGTTGAAAAACTATTTTATAAAATCTATAATATGTAAAATGTAAATATATAAAACATAATGTAAAATTTATAATATAGCCTATCATTTTAATGTCATTTATTTTTCCAATAAATTTAATTAGTTTGGCACAGTTCGATCTTCAAATTATAGTTAAATTTGTATTATACATTTTGAATAAGAATTAAATATATATTAAATACACGTAAAGAATGTTTTTTAATAATAAAATGTAATTTAATGTGCAAATAGGTATTATAAATATTTTATATTTACATTAATTTACTTAAATTTCAATGAAGAAAAAATATATATATTGTAATATAAGTATATTAAAATAACTGAAAATATTATTTAAAAGCTTTTTATAATAAAATAACTTTAAAAACTTTTAAATGTCCAAATAATTATAATACTTTTGTAATGAAAATTTAGGGAAAAATTATTTTAAGGCTAAATATATTATGTATCAATTAAAAAAAAATTTTAATTAAAAAAAAATATTTGACAAATCTAAATAATTAATTTTTATGCTTTTCTACTATAAAAATATTAAATCAATAGAAATCAAAAATAAATATAAAATGATAATAGAATTCATTGAAAAATGATGTTTTATATAATAAAAACATAAGATCTTTTTATATTTGCTAATTATAATAAAAGTGACAATCTTTATAACAATGAAAATTTAAAATTTTATTTATATATATATGAATAAAGTCAAAAAGATTTAAGACACTCATAAAAATTTATATAAATATATAAAAATTCTAATCATAAATATTTACAGATCTACAATGGTATTATTCTGAGTTTATTATTAATTATAATTATTAAATCAAGATTCTTATCATATATTCAGTAAAAATTAAATTAAATATCATAAAATTAGAATCATTTATTAACATTTACATAAATTTAATTGGTACGAGTTTAAACAAATAGAGAATATTTTGAAATACAATATTATTTGTTGTTGCTTTTGACGATGGCAAAGAATTGAATTACAGCCCGTAGTAAACCATCCCTAGTTGCGGCCTCGAAGGACATCGAAGGATGGACAAGGCGGTACATCTGGTCGGCAGATTGACCACGAGTGGACCACCGGTCAATTATGGGCCGGAAGAAAGATCGGCGCGAAAGACAAGTCAGTCAGAGGATCGACGTACAACACGACAAATAATATTATAAATAAGTAATTGAATAAACGGTGATTCAGGTTTGATCGTATAACCATTGAATAATTATTAATTAACCCTTCCTGTAAATATAGTCTTTTCTTGTAATATTACTATTTTAACATCTGTATAAGAATCAAAACTTAAAATTATATAAAAATTTTTAAATAAAAGTTATAATTAAAAAATAACTTTAATAATTTCATTGTATAAATGAATACATAAATAAAAATTACTAGTGATTAACAATATAATATATTTTACAAATACTGTAATACACGTGTAGATAAAGAGTATGAATTATTATTATTGATTATATATTCTAATTTATTTTTAGTTTTTGAAAAAATACCCTCCATTGCTTATTAGTAAGTAAAACTAAAGTTCCTCACAAATGTATGCTATGAAATAAAACACTTATTCGTGCGTCAGCGACATCTCAACAAAAAAATGTTTGTCATTCTGAAGTCTTTATGAATAAATAAGATACAATACATAACATTCAACTGAACAATTACAATATAAATATATAAAATATAGTACATATTTTTACATATTTACCACGGTACAATATTGTGGAAATTATTCTCGTGCAACTTATGTTGACATCGCATCAAGTTTAAATGTATCAAGAGAACGGGTACGTTTTTTTTTATATATTATCAGCTGTGTATTTCATTATCAGTTTAGAAAGATGTTTATATTGTATATTTAAACTAGCGTATTCTCTTGTCTATTTACAATGAAAGAATTTATATATATGTATAAAATTTCCGAGATTTGGCAGTTTTTGTATTTCTACTCTCTATTTAATATTTTGACGTTGTCATATCATCAATCATATGTTCATTATTTATCCAGTATTTTTGAATGATCGAGTTCATATTATTTTATTTTTTGTTCTTGTAAATGCATTTCTTAAGAATTCGTTTCGTTTCGCCTATGTAGCTTGCATTACAATCTTTGAAATTTATTTTATAGACAACGCCTGCACTGTCCCATTTATCGTTACTATTTTAGTCCAATTTTATATTGTTATTTAATTTACTATTAATAATCGAGACTATATATATTATAAGATTTTAATTTGTTACTAATTTTTTTCTAGAAATTTTCAATCTAAGGAAGGAAAATTATATTGTAATATTCTTGTAATTTTTGTTTAGAGAATGTTTATATTTAATTTTTCTCCTTCTATATTTAATATGTTTATTGTAAAAGTATTCAAGGTAGTCATTATTGTATAAAATGTTAATTAATTTTTTTATAAATATTCTTTAAATAAAAATAAGTTGATCAATTGTAATAGCAAATTAATTGGTAGGAATAATATATAAAAGAAACAAAAATTTTATTTTTTTTATTTGACAAATTAAAAAAAATTTTTAATCGTTATTGAAACCCTGAAAGTTTTTTTCTTTACAAGAATTACAAGTATTATTTTATTAATTCAATTAACGTTATTGGTCTTATTTTATAACTTTAATTTTTTAAATAAATATATTTTTTTCTAAACAACTGAAGATCGTACAAAAAATCACTAACTTTTTTTTACAAAAAAAGATTTACAAATAATTTAAAAATAAAATAACTTAGAATATAATTGTATATTCATAATTCATCATCATTATAATTCCCTGCAATCCAGTATTTTTACATAACAATATCGATGTAATCTATAGAATTTTGTTAATAAATGTATAATAATTATAAATAAAATTTTTTAGTCAATATGAATAGTATAAAAACAATATAACACTTGCTTGATAAATAACATAAATAGTAAATTACAACTACTAACAACATTTATATTTTAAACTTACATTGTAAAGCAAAATTATTTTTTTTACGAACTTATTAGAGCATTAAGAATAAATCCAATTCTTCATATTATAATTTAAACAGTAATCATTAGTGGATTGAATACACCAATTAATATAACTTTGATGTTATTTTTAACTGCGCTTACATGAATTAAAATGAAAGTAATTGCAATTTTAGAAAACTCTAATGAGTTTTAATTCATCGAAATGAAGCGTTGCCCATGCTTTTATTGATTTACTAATATCTTCATCAATTTGTTTGGATGAAATATGAAGTAAATGCATTGCAATGTAGGTTTCAACATCATTGTCAAAAGCAAAACATTCAATTTTCCATTTGTTAGTCTAATTGACAATACAATGCTTCGTTATTAAAAATTTCTCTTTAATTAATTAAATTAACAATGAAACAAATTTTATTTGCATGTAATATGAAATACATTTTTATTCGAACGCATAATTTATAATGCTTTTTAAAAATAAAGAATTTTTGTTGTACAATAAAATTTATAATCTAGTACATTTAAACAAATTTTTTCGTTATACAAAAAATAAAATTATTATTTTTTAAATTAAAGTAATTTTATCATTGTGTAATGATTTAAAATATCCTTTAAAATTATTCAAAATAGTTTAAGAATCCATCTAAAAATTTTTTATAACGTATTAGCTATAAATGGTAGTATGTCACCATCATTATTTAATAAATTTGGATGCAAATTTTGATATTAATATAAGTTGAATATTTTATTCATGAAATTAATTTAAAAATATAAATTTTCAAAAATGTTATATTCAACGTAATTAAACATCGAAAAGTATTGTAAAACATTTTTAGTCAAAGTATAAAAAACCGTGTCTTCGACAAATAATTCAAAAATTTACCATGAACCATAAATCCATTTAACTTTATCAGTAATAAAGAGACAATGAAAGAGTAACAAAAGAAAAGAGGTAAAAGAAACAGAAGAGTAACAAAATATACAAATATCGAGACAGAAAGAACAACAGAGAAAGAGAAACAATAACAGGCACAAAAATATATTTCGTTATACAAATGTAACTAAATATATAAATGAAGAGAGTATTTTATATTAACACATAAAAATAAGAATGAAAAAAAGTATCTAACTTAATCTAATCGCAAGTGCTCATTAAATAAGCGAAAAACAGATCTTTTAAACCTATTAAAAGAATTGGTAAAAAAATATATTTTTTAGTTTTTTTATTCAATAATTAAGAAAATAATAATTTTTGGAACTCATACTAGTTTAAATAATATATATTTAGCATAATTTGATGAGCTACCAAGATATATAATATGATAATATATAAATGTATAGTTTTAATTTTATTATATATGAAATACGACTTTAGGAATAATACTAAATCACATTGATTATCAGTGACAAATAATGCTTAAATCAAAATTTTGTAAAATTATAACTATTTAATGTGAAATTTGATAGTAAGCCCCTTCCATATTTGCTTGTTAAAATATAGTGTTAGATCCAATGAGGTGCAGGATGAATAAAACTAATTATTCTTAATTAAAACATGGGCAAAATAATTAAGAATAACTAGTTTTATTTATCCCACACTTCACTGAATCTAACATTAAGTTTTAACATGAAACTATTTGAATTTTCATTACTTGTAGCCGTAAAAATATATATACATTGTGATTTTATTTAATAAACAAAATATTCTATTATAAATTGCACTGAATATGATTACACTTTATTGCAAAAATATTACTATTATTTATATTTAAAATATAGAAAATAAAAATCAAGCAAACGTAGTTACTTTTACTAAAAATCTATGATTAACTAACCAAGTATTCGCACGATGTATTTATATATATTAACTTGAAAAAGAAAAAAACCATTAAAATTCAATTTAAAAATATGCCGAATTACAGGTAAAAGTGTTAAACTAAATCTCAACATTATGTGATTACATTTTTTAAAACTATACATTATAAACCTGTCAAATTATATTTACGGGTTTAACACTCGATTAATTTGAACATATTACTATATTTGGTATATTTCGCAGATGTTGCAAAATCTTTTTATTCAAAGGTTTTGGAAAAATATATTCCAATTGTTCTTTTGACTTTATATACTTAATATAATATACTTATATATCATTCTATTTACGATCGATAATTTCCTGAAAAGTGTGTTTTATCCTTTTATGAATATTTGTATTAGCTGCTGATTTTATTATTGTCTAATTATCAACAAAAATAGACATAGACTCATAATTAATAGGTAATTCATGCGAGAATCTTCGTAACCAAACAACATATTTTAATCCATGATATAGCATAATATATTTAGTTATATAATATATTGATTCAGTTATGAAAAAAACTATTACATTCTGATGCTGACTTGGCCATGAAATCAAGGATATGAAACATTAATATATATATAAATACGAAGACATTCCATAACTTTCGCGAATTTAAATATTTCATATTTAGTATCTACAAAGCCTATTGCATCATCTTACCTTCCAGTGTTCTCAAGAACAATTGCAAAATCTCGAGTTTCCTTCAAATATTCAAAAACTCTTTAATAGCAACTTTGTGATTTTTACCATATGTATGTCAAAATTAACTCAGACAATTTACAATATATTTGGGCAACTAAATCATAACAATAAGCCAATATAATTGTTCGGGCTAATAATGATGTATTTCCTTTGGAATTGAATGCTCAAGCCCATGAATTGCAGAAGAACCGCATACGTATGTCGCACGCGAATCCTTTGCCCACTTGTCGAAATAACGACAAGTGTATTTTTTTGTTAGGATTCGAAATAATTGATTGTGACACCTTGAATATATTTCATAACCTTACTTTATTATTTACAAAGTTTGTTGTGTGGTGGTTCAAGAGATAATGCCCCTTGCTCACATTTTTACCTTACACATTACCTCTTATTTTGTCGTTTATAAACTCGCATGAACTTGCACGGATTAACCCAGGTTCTTAAATCTACGGAGACACCTAATGATTCTACACCTTTCATTGGAAATCATAAATCTAAGCACCTGGTGTGCACTTCGATCATTTTATTGTTTTATTTACGGGTTCAGCCGTACCTGGATCAGACCGACCCCGCCCGCTCAGACACAAGCTTAGGCATCATACACCAGATATACACACACCTAAACAATAATAATGAGATAATTACCTCCTAATACAGCAATTATTATCAATATTTTTATTTAGATATGGCCTCAGTTATCAGTTATACAGAGGTATTAGAGAGTTTATCATCATTTTTATTAAATTTATTTAATATATTCTTGTTGGCTTACTTTTATAAAATATTTTCTTTATTTTTAAACATTTCAAAACTAAAAAATTCATTAACGTCATCTTTTGTAATTTCAACATTATTTTCTAAATATTTTAAAACTTACTTGATTTCATTTATATCCTTATTTATTATTAGGTCACTATTAATATATAAAGTAAAATATATAATAATTTAATTTACATGTATAACAAAAATATATTGTCTCTTTACATATTTTTTAAATGAAAGGATTCAAAAAATTTACAAAATTTTTATTCCAACATGTTGGGAGTTGCTTCAATCCATATAAATTTTTATTAAATTTTAAAATTTCATTATTTTCATTTTTAAAACAAGAAAGTAGGTCCAAATTTCTTTCTTTCTGTAAATTTCCATAAAGAAAAGGAATTTTAATGTCAACTTTTATAATTTCTAAATTTTCTTTCAATGCAAATGATAATATTAATCTGATATATTCATAGAAGACTACTGGTGCACTGTTTTCTGAGAGAAGTTTTTAGTAATAAGTCTTGTTTTATATTTCCCGTTATATAATATTTTAATATAAATACCTATTTGCACAAATAATTCGCTTACCTTTTGAAAGCACATATTTTCAGTTTTATTTTCTTTCAGGAAAGCTATTTCTTCATTTGCATTTTCTTCCAATATGGTTCATCTAAATTCATTTGAATTACATTATTAAGGTAGAATAGGTATCTCTCATGCTTTTCGATTCTTCTTTTATTGCGAAACACCAAGCCTCCAAAAACATTTTCAGGTTTAATTTTATCAGCCATACCGGAAACATTCGACTTCAGTGTAAAATATTTAAATCCATTATTTTTGTATTCTCATGAAATGATGTTATATAAGTTTGTTCAATGACTTTCACCAAGATTCTTATCATTTTCAGAACTTAAATTCAATAAATACATATTAACATTATTATTTATGACTTCTCTTGAATCGATGGATTTTTTAAAATCTTCGTCGCTGCTAATACCAATTTTTCTTGATAATTCATCCCATTGTCTATAACCATTTGATTAACCATCATATTCTACCAAAATTATTTTTTTACTATTAGCTTCAAATGTTTTTCTTTTAATTTTTTGTATGAGTAGGTAGGGGTCAAATCCAAATCTTCTAAGATGCTTAATACAGAGTTTACATTTAAAATAAAAACATCAAAATTCGTATATAATACCTTTTCCAATTAAAAATTCAATTTAAAAATACTAATAAAAATACTAATAAAAATACTAATAAAAATAAACATACTGAAAATAGTTTGATTTTCAAAATTGACAGAACAAAAAAATTTTTTAATAAAAATAAAGATGTTTTGCACACATACTGCTAAAGGCAAGTCACTGTAGTTATGAATACATTGGACTATTACTTAAAAATTCAAAAATTACTTGGAGATAATAAAATTGATAAAAAAATTCAAAAAAAATCCGCTTACTAAACTCCAATCCAATGTACAAAATATTGTTAAAAACTTAAACGAACAAGAATATTTGTATAAAAATACAACATTTTCGAGATATGTCAATCACATACTGCTTTAGCAAAAGTGTATGGACTCCCAAAAATACATAAACCTGACACACCATTGAAACCAATTATTGCTAGTTTCAATTATTCTACGCATTTTCTTTCAAAAATTCTATTACATTCGCTTAAAAAATGCATCCCACCACCACAGTCCAAAATTATTAACAATTTTGACCTTATTGAAAAAATTAAGAACATCTGTGCTCCCGACAACTATATGTTCCTTTCGGTTGACGTAAACTCTTTGTTTACAAATGTCACTAAGGAACTTCTAATTTAAAGTTTAGAATGATGCGTTTCCTATATTAATAATGCTTGCAAAATGTCCTTCAAAGAAATTATAGCAATAACTAAGTTTCTTTTTAACAACACATATTTCTCTTTTGATAGTAATTTTTACCAGCAAATTTCTAGTACTCCAATGGGCTTTCCTATAATGCCTATTTTTCCAGATATGGTAGTGGAAGATTTGGAGAAAGAAAGTGTCTTAACACTCTAAAAAATTATCATAATTATTCTCTTGTTTTTTACTATAGATATGTAGATGGTACTGTTTTTTTGTATAGAAAACAGTAAGGTCGATCTTCTTCTAAAAATATTCAATGACTACGAAGCTCATATGCAATGTACATATGAAGTAGAAACGTCAAACCATTTGAACTTCCTTGACATTAACATATATAATACTAACAACCGAATTCTGACAAATTGGTATCAAAAACCGATGTGTTCTAATACAATTACTAATTTTCAATCACATCATTCTGTCAACCAAAAAAGAAATATCGTGTATAACCTTGTAGATAGGGCAATTTTATTATCTGACAAAGATACCACAATAACAATTTAAACAAAGTGTGTAACATTCAAGATATTAAATATAGACTGAGACAAATTAAATACAATGATTCTCTTAACAAAAAACCAAAAAAAACCTTTGACAACATAATTTCAATACCATACATAAATAAATTTTATGAGAAAATTTGTAAAATATTAAAAACAGATACTATCAACACTGTACATAAAATTAATAATAAATTAAATCATATAAAATTGGGCAAGGACAAATAAGAAAAAGGAAGCAGCTGGTATCATATACAAAATAAAATGTAAAGATTGCAATGCTACTTATATAGGCGCAACGAAACGTACTTCAAAAAAACGTATTTGAGAGCATAAAAAACATCAAAACACTAATTCTATAATACACTCAAAAAATAATGAACATACTATAGACTGGGATAATGTTATAATTTTGGTCAGAGAAAATAACTATAGAAAAAGATAAATCTTCGAAATGCTCTATATTCAATTAAATGGTAACACTGTAAACAAATATGAGGACACAAAAATGTTAAACAGGCTTTATAAACATTTGACGTCATTGATGACGCGACACATAACTGAGATTTAATCCTTGACATAAACTTACCTTGGTATATTCGAAATTGACAAATCGACAACATAAGTCGTGCATAAATAACATCACTCGAATATGCTAAGATAAAAACAAACTTTTGTACTTTTATTAAATTTATAATATTATAAAAACTTTAATTTATTGTAATTTATTAATAAAAATAGATCTGAGGAAGATAACGTAAGTTGTCGAAACGTTACTGCAACACACATTTAAAACTTTGTTTTAATTTTACATCCATAAGAAACTTTCCACATTCTATATATTAACATGGAGGGTGTTCATCCAAATTCTATAATTTTTTTAAAATTATAGTACACTTCACTTTTATTTCGTAAAAATTAAATTTTTTATAAAACTAATCCGCTCATCTTTAAATAGTAAATATTATAGTTATTCTCGTGTTAATTCAGTATTTATTGGTCCACATACATCTGAATGAATTTTTTCTCTGGGTTTGTAACTATTTTGTTCTGTTTTGGTATTGTAAGTTTTTCTTATCTATTTACCGAGTTTATAAGCTTCACAAAATCATTTTTTGTATCCAAAATAACATTTACATCCACATTCTTGTATGTATTTTTCAAACTTTACATATTTACATCCAAAACGTTCGTGTCATACTGACCGTTTTTCATTATTTCTTTAAAAATTAGCTATATTACAGTGTTCATTTATTTTCAGTTTAAAAAACATTTGAAATAATGTTCCATATAGATTACCTCCAATCACTATTTTTCCAGAACTGTATTTTATTTCACATTTATCCTCGTATCAGAATGCAACGATTTTGCATATCGTCGCATAATATTTTAAGGTTAAAGGTTGATTAACCTCACCGGTG
Organism: Eupristina koningsbergeri; assembly: GCA_018907245.1. Classification (NCBI taxonomy): domain Eukaryota; kingdom Metazoa; phylum Arthropoda; class Insecta; order Hymenoptera; family Agaonidae; genus Eupristina; species Eupristina koningsbergeri. The sequence goes on from JACCHV010000074.1 coordinate 51,420, forward strand.
ATCAGTTATTAATCCCAAGGGCGGAGGAGGGAACTTGGTATCACGGTGAGACGGGACGAATGTTATTTATCCACGATTTGTGGATTTAAAGACGAAGCCGTTAAACAATGTCTTTATTTAAAACGCGTAAATGAAACGCGGATCGGATGATCTGTCCCCGACAACGAAACTAAACCTGAGTACTCCACCGCCGGAAGGGGAAAACTGAAACCGCGGAAAACCGGGCTATATAAACGCTTGAATTTAGCCGACGAGGATTCTCTTTTCACTTAGAATATTAAACGAGGCTATCGTGTTTACACGGGTGATTAGTTCGAATCTAAATAATATATGAAAAAGGGTTTATTGTCTTTTAATGTTATACTCTGTGATTACACTGAAATAATTATAAAAGACAATTAAAAGAATTAGCAATTCACTGTTTCCTTACGTCATAACAGTAAGAACAGTGGTATTGAAAGAATAATATACGACGTCACTCTGGGTCATAACAACAGAGACATCGTATATTAGTTAAAAATCTATTGTCAACAAACGATGTGTCTTGTGTCGTAACTGCAAGCACGATCGTCGACTTAATATTTACGTATTATAAAGGTGAATAAACCTTTGTTGTAGACGGCCGTTGAGGAACCACCGGCGGGTACTGATGTAAACATAGCCGTCAAAATTTAAAATATAATATATTGTAAAGAAAAATACAATAAAAAAAAAGAAATTTATAAATATTAATAGACAAGTTTTTATTTGTGGTGCCCATCCTCCTACTGCGTAAGTCCCGGCCCCGATCTATAGAGAGATCGTGGCATTACAAGAATAATATTACTTATTTGTAGTTCCTATTGAGAACAAATTTCATTTAAGTTCTCATACATACAATACATCTTTCATTCCTCATTCATAAAATGAACTATCTATTTCTTTAATTACGATGACGCTGTCTATATCTAATACTACAAGTAGCTCAGCAATCTTTAGCGCATACCTTTAAAGTTTTTATTTAAAAAATCATAAAAATATTCCTTTCTTAAAGTCATATGTATACTCGCTTCAGTGTTTTCAATTCAAGCAGTGCTAACATTATAAATTGCATTATTATATAAATATATGTAAATATATACAACGTACAGATAATATACTAATTTTACCTACCAATAATACCAATGATTTTATTATTTTTCTTCATTTTCATTTCGAAATATGCTATTGTTTATTATATTTGCATTTATTATAATTTCAGTCTTTTGGCCAAGAAATGAACTCCCATTTATATTGCATTCTTATTGCCTGAACTTACATATTTAAATTTTGATTACATTTCCATATCTTATATTTTATTTACTATATCTTTTTGCTTTATGTCTATATAACGTTATTCAGCTTCACATCACTTTCAGTCTATTTTTTTCTTTTCACCTCCTCTCACCTGTTCGTCCTTTATACTTACCTTCGTCTCGTTTTCTACTCATCTACTCTTTTTATTTTGATTTTCATCCTCCTCTCTTCTCGTTTACATTATTGTTCCGTTTCCTAGTTACTATGTGTCTTTACTCTTTGTATATTTCTTTGTATCTATCTATTCTATCTTGCTCTTTTCTTTTTGTTCGCGTCCCCTGCCTTCCCGGTTATCCTTTCTACTACATCTTTACACCGACTCCCTTAGCAATTTCATCCTCTTTTTTTCTTCTATTTAACTTATCCATCTTCTACAAAAATATACCTTTCTTAGTCCCAAGTTTTCATAAAATCCTTTACCTCTTACACTTTTCACCCATTCCTTTATCTCTTGTATTTTTCTTTCTTCAAAACAAAGATCTCTCTCTAGAAACAGCTTCGTTCCTATCAGTTTTTTCTTAGCTTCCAGTGCTTCGATTTTCTTTTCTACATTCTACATTTTTATGATAATTACCTTTCTACTTTTTCACGCACTCCTAATTTTACCTTTGATACTTAGTTTTTCCTTCATTAAATCATCTGCCCATCTCATCGCTCCTATAATTCTAACCCCATCTACTTCGATTCCTTTGACGACTAAATTTTCTCCTCTTTCTACCTTCTCTCTCTCTCTCTCTCCTTTTTCCATCTTCTCATGCTGCTTATTTCTCTTTCTACATCTTTTCTTCTCTCTCCTTCTCCTCTCTTTTTCTTTCTTTCTTTCTTCCATTTTTTCAATCATCACTTCAATAATCTCTCTCTTCCTTCTCATCCATTCTTTAAAATCTTTCTTCTCCGTTTCTATTTCTTCTTTTATTCTTTCCATATATTCTATTTTTTCTTTTATTTGCTTCTTTCTTCGAAAGGTTTCTGTCTTCCCTTTTTTTTAATACTTTCCATTGCTCATTTGGTCTGTGACGTCATTACTCTTCTCGCTCGTTGGTAATCTACCATATCACCCCTCCTTACCTTCTCCGGCTTATATCTACCAACTTAGTGTCTTCTTTGTTCTATCTGGCAGCGCCATTTTCTTTTTTCGACTCTAGTCTCCACTTTGTTACTTTATTCAATGTTCTCTTACTTCACTCTCAAAAATTTTTTCTAACTTCTTTTTCTCTAACATAACCTTTTCTGTTTATATTTTTTTGTATCCAACTATTTCACTTTTCTTTCACTTGTCTATCCTTTTTACTCTTTTAGCCTTTCACCTAAACACTCACCTATGCTACATTTTTTCCTAAATTCTATGCCGTATTTCAATACAACTCACACAAGCTGGTACTCCTTCATACAATTCGGAAACGGATGTTCCGCTATTTTTTATTTATTCAATACTTTTCTTCTTGAATAATTTGCTAACATTTAGTTTTTTATATTAAGACCGAAAGCGGATTTTCTTTTCCGTACAACAAGTGGGAAGACAGATGGGCAAGAAAAAGCAAAATATTGGTGTAGAATAAAGAAAAAAAGTACGACAGAAGTGTAAAGAATGTTTAGAAAAAGCACAGAGTGAGAAAAGTGTAGGCAAGTGGAGGCCAGATATATTGTGCGGTAAAAAAATAGAAAAAGAGAAATAGAAAAACAAAAAAAAAGAGGTTAAAAATTTTTGAGTGGAAAAGGAAACAGACGTAAAGAGAAGGAATATAAATAGGAGACAAAGGGTAGGTGCAGGTAGCATCATCAGTTGAAGCATAGAATGAACTACATCTATACATACAAAACCGGTAAACTAAATAGCAATATTCCTGGACCCATGACCTTTTGAGATTTTGTTTAATAAATAATTTAATAAAAAAAAATACTCGATTATAGCTAGTATGAAAAATAATTAGATTTTAATGCAAAAATATTACCAATATATATACATTTAAAATACAAAAAAGAAAAATCAAGCAAACGCAATTGTTTTTCAAAAAAATCTACATTTAACTCACAAGCACAATATATTCGCATATATTAACATGAACAGGTAAAAGCCATTAAAATTCAATTTTCAAATACGCCGAATTACAAGTTTAAAGGTAAAAATAAATTTTAACAATACGGGATGACATTTTAATAACTGTACATCATAAAATAGTTAAATTATATTCACAGAATTTAATAATGTATCATGTTAATTTAATTTATACTTTTATTTAATGTTATAATTATTAATATGTTTTATGTGTACATACATATTAAAAAAAAACAGCAAAACTTGAATTGTACTATCGCGAACATGGAATGTGAAAGACTTTCAAACGGCAATCGTCAAAAGATGAAAAATTGAAAAATCCTCGATCTTTGCATAAATTTAAATTTTGGCTTACGTTAATTAGAAAGATTGAAGTGTAAGAATAATAGAATAAAGAAGAGTTATAAAAAAATTAATCTCCGAGAAAATCTATAAAAATTATTTTAAAAAATATTACCGATATTCCATAGAATATATTTCCTTGTCATAAAATTATTAAATAACGGAAGTATTTTAAGTGTTACGTAAATAATAAAAATAAAATTAGTGTATTTGTTACTAGAAGTTACTAGGGTTGCTTAACCATAAATATGTCACATTTTTAACATGTGAATGAATCAAATCCAAGTGAATCATTAAATTACCCCTCAGAGATGAAAAAAACGTAACAATCATCACGGTATTCACAAGCTTTCAATTTATAAAATATGAAAATACATGGTGAGCAAATGTAATAAGTCAAAAATCACAATATAATTGATAATTAAAATAAAAAGTGTATAAAACTAAAATAATTGTGGTTTAATAAAGGTTTTATTAAACATCGAAGAGCGACACTATTGTAAGAAACATTTGGGTCTCTCGGTAGCCTTCCTATCGATTTTATTTTATTTTATTCTTTTTTCTCCGTAAGACCGCATTCTTTACGACCCATTAGACGAATTCATTATTGACCTCCAAGCAATTGGTAGATGAAATCTCCAACCCTCCATTCACTTTCTTTTTCTTCCTTTCTATATTTTTGTTATATATGTACATCTCATTCATTCAACTAACTTTCTTTCTATTCTCTTCTCTTTCTCAATATCTATCCATCCTCTCATTCTTCCTTTAAATTGTCTCATTCTGTTTCCACTCGAATCCTTATTCTCATTTGTTCATTTGAACATACATTGTATTTTAGTCGAAATAATCAATGTGTTTTCTTTTTTCAATACTGATTTTCTTACATTATAATCTATCGCATTGAAATTCTTCTTGCTTTCACATTTTATCTAATAAATATTTCTAAATGACTTAAAATTACAAATGTATTCTATTATATTGATTAAGTAATGAATAATGTAAAGTAAGGTTTATATAATGTAATTTATTTATAATTTTTATTTATTTATTAGTTATTTAATATACAATATATATAATTATAATATTCAAAAATAAATGTTAAATTCCCATTTGCAAATACTGTATAATATTTGGTAATTATAAATGAAATATAAAATCTAATTTTTTTCCTTTTTTTAGTATTATCTGCAAATCGATTTTCATTGATTTAAAATGATTACAAATCTCACTAATGAATTGATTGAATTAGGAAATAAAGAAATACTAAAATTTGATATTTTAAAAAGTCTTATTTATTTATTATCGTATTGGTATTTTTTGTCAGCCTAAAAACAAACTAATAAATTGTTGTATCCTATCACGGTACATTGTTACAATGGAATGGTTCATAATTTAAAATTTTAATAACAATTATAAATTTAATTTATTAGCCAAAAATAACAGTTACAATTAAACTATTCTATCATTATTTTGTATGTACAGAACTAGAATTTATAATTAAAAACAAAACTGTAATAAGGAATAACATTCTTTCTAATTTTAAATTTTCACATGAATTAATAAAATATAAATAAAATAATATGTAAAACCACTAATTATTTTTATTTAATCATTTTTTCTTTAAAATGCATTTTGTATATTGACCAATTACAACTTTAATGATAAAATGATTCTATCAACTTATGTTTAAACCTTATTTATTTTATTTTATAAGTATCATTTTACAATATAATTATATATAAGTTTTTCAAGAGTTTTCGAAAAAAAGCTCGTTAACAGATGTTTGGAAGGTCTAATTTTGCACTTCTACGCTGGTAGGTTCTGCTCATGGGCCAATCGGACGCTGAGCCGGCTGGTGATCGAACTGTCGTGACATCATAGTAGTTCCCTCTTCATGGGGACACTGACGGAGTTAATAAAATCATAAGCTGACCACGTTTTGAGGTCTTCGTCTACTGCATGGCCGTTGAGTAAGACCCTATCTGCTACTGACAAGAGATCTTTGACCACTTTTAGTTAGTGCGACATCAGTAGCTTACTTACATTCTCATATCATGATTTTGATTGAATCGTCATCGAGAAAGCGCTTCTTTTCTTCTGGTTAGAACTCTTTTGAAATGTTAAAGCGCATGAGAGAAAATCCTTTTCGAAGGTTTTCTCATCTTTCATTCTTGTTATTTTCTTTCCAAAGCTTTTCCTTTCTCGTATAAATCATTTTGCGCTATTCGTCATCGAATAGCAATGGTCTTATACGAATTCGTCCCTAACCCTAGTTGTTTACTTTTTCCCATTTTTTCATTCAATTATTTAACGTTACCGGTCATCCGGTAACAACAATAGAATGCGAAGGTTGCCTCTTTTTTAAAAGGTCTAACAATCGAGTAATTATTTTGTTTATATTGTTACTGATCATAATATGGTATTCCGATCAACGAAACGTCGTAACAAAATAATACTTTTAACATATAATACAAATATGTAAATAATAACTAAATTTAAAATACTACTGATCTTTTTATAGCACACCCATATTTATACCATTAATATTCATAAAATAAATAATTTTTTATAAATAGTTATAGCTTTAAATTTTTTAATTTTAATTAAAAAGTATTTAAATTATTTTATATATAATTTATAATTGTTATTAAGAAAATTTAAGTGCTAAATAATAAAATATATATTGCGTCTTAGTAAAAATCAGTGAAAATATATGTTTATTTTCATATGCAATAACATTTTGTTATTTTAAATTATTTATTTCATTATAAAATATTGTATACTTTATTTAAAAATAGAAGTTATATAAATTTTTATAAATAATTTTTCTATTGAAATTATATAATAATATGTACTTAGAACCATTCGTTGAAAAAATACATAAAAATTTTTATTCTTTATAATTATTCATTTATAAAATTTATTAAATTTATACCAATAATTTAATTTTTTAGTACAAAATTACATTTATTATAATGAAATATAATTAAAATGTTTTTTTATACAATCAAAACTTTAAATGATTAAATATAGTATGACTAAATAAGAAATCTTTTCATTGATATATTATACATGTATATGATATATCACCTATACAGTTTTATAATTTATAAATGTGAACTTTTCATTCTTGTTATCCGAAACATATGCGGGCGTTTCGGTGATCTGCTTTATCATTATTAAAAAACTGAATTGAAGCTATGCAAATCAAATCATTAATAAAATACGCTTATGAGCTCAATAACTTATATATATGAGAGTGAGATATTTTTAAAAGAATGAGATCTTTCAGGTAAATAAATAGCAATAAAGTATAATTAATTATGTTGATATAAGATGAAGACATTATCGCATCAGTTTCGGGGGGGGGAAGCAATCACCCTCACGCGATAATTACGAACTCCTAAACTAATATCGTGTAATTACTCACGATTATACTGACACTGACCGGAGATCGATATTAAGATTCCCTTGCCTTTCTCTCGTGCATATTAGTTCAGTCCAAAGTGGATCTGGGTGAATTCGCAGTGACTTATTCTGAGAGGTTGCTTCGAATCCGCATCAATTTCTCGACTTCCTTAGCTAGTCTCGCGTGTCAAAACCTGGGGCACTAACGACGAGATCCACAAGATGATACTCCACGCACAGTGCAACGCAGACACAACATATGCAGTTTTACAAACTATTGATAAAAAAATTAATGAACAAGATTTTCTTAAAAAAAATATATCATTTTCGAGATTTGTCAATCATACACGAGTTTAACGAAAATGTACGGAATCCCAAAAATACATAAACCTGATATTCCGTTCAGACCGATTATATCTAGTTTCAACTGTCCTACGCATTTTCTTTCTAAAATATTATTATATGTACGTAGAAAATGTATTCCACAGCCTCAATATAAAATCATTTACAAGTTTGATCTTATTAAAAAATTAAGAACATCCTCGTCCCTGACAATCATATGTTCATTTTACTTGACGTAAATTCTTTGTTTACAAATGTCACGAAGAAGCTTGTAATTCAAAGTATAGAAAGACGCATTTCTCACATTTATAACGCTAGTAAAATTTCGTTTAATGAAATTATTACCATAACTAATTTTCTTTTTGACAATACATTTTTCTTCTTTGATAGTAGCATTTACCAACAAAGTTTTGGTATTCAAATAAGCTCACCAATTATGCTCATTTTCGTAGACATGGTAATGGAAGATTTGGAAAGGGAGTGTGTCAACACTGTAAAAAACCATTATAATTGCTCTCTGGTTTTCTAATATAGACATGTAGATGACATTGTTTTTTGCATAAAAAACAATAAAGTTGACCTTATTTTAAATATATATTCAACAAATAAAATACTCATCTATAATTTACCTATGAGCTAGAAACGTCAAAATCATTAAATTTCCTTGACATTATCATTTACAAGAAAAACAATCACATAGTGACAAAATTGATACCAAAGAGGGATGTGTTTTAACAGAATTATTCATTTTTATTTCCATCACCGCATGAGCCAAAACAGAAATATCGTATATAACATTGTAAACAGGGCAATTTTATTATCGGACACATGTTATCATAATGACAATTTAAACAATATGGGTAACATCCTACATAATGAATATCCAGTCTACTTTTAAAACAAATCTTTGAAACATAGACTGAGAAAAATTAAATATAATGATTCTCTCGAACATAATTTCGTTACCATACATAAAAAATTTTTACTAAAAAATTTGTAATAAACTAAAAGCGTATAATATCATTACTGTTCTTAAGATTAACAACAAGTTAAATAATATTATAAAATTGGGGAAAGACAGAAATGATAAGTGGGAAACTGACGGCGTCGTATATAAAATAAATTGTTGAGACTGCAATGCGACTTACATAGGCAAAACTAAGCGAAATCTAAAAAAACAAAGTTGCAAGCATAAGAAGCAATATAATAACAATTCAATGATTCAAATTCACTCGCAAATCAACAAAAACATGATAGATTGGAAACATGTCAAAATTTTAGATAGAGAGCAAAATTACAGAAAGAGACAAATCTCGGAAATGTTACATATACAATTAAGCAACTACACTATAAACAGACAGGAAAACACCAATGCATTAAACGATAAATATAAACATCTGACGACATCGTTGACGCGAAATACAGCTGATATATAAATCTTGATATAAGCGCACCTTGGTACATTTAAATTGTGACGACGTAACAACATTGGTTGTACGAGATAAATATTAAATTTCGACCAAAGTAATATATATTTCTACTGTTTTAATTATATGTATTTGTATGTAGAAATTTATAATTGTAAATAATTTTATCAATAATTAAAGATCTGATGAAGACAAAGTAATTTGTCGAAACATCGCCGACACAAAACAAACCAATATTGTTTCTATTAACACCCATAAGGAACTATTTTCCAATATCATACTTCGGATCACTAACTGTTTGAAACGCCAAGTAGTTATTTCAAAATAATTACGTTACAAAGGTTTTTTCTTGTAGCGGATAGTTTCAAATAGAATTTTGTTTGAAAAAAATTTTCACGGAATTCATTAGTATTTTCAATTCTGAAAAATATGAGTTTATTCAATGAATCTCGGAATTTTGTCGAAATGCACAATTCTCACAAGATGGCCGTGACACGTGAAGAAAGGGTTAGGGAGGCGGTGTGTTAAGGGCGGTTAAAGAAGAGCCCTTAATACGAAGGAGGCTCGATACGAGCCAAGATTTCGAGGTCCCGTGTAGGCGCAGGATTGCAGAATTCTTCTAGTTCGGATAGGAAGGGCTAATGATTATTCCTTTGAAGAATGGGCTGACATGAAAACATAAACGCTCGGGGTGACTACCATGACATAAATGTGACAGCGAAGGGGGTTAGAGTTTTGCTAATACGTAATCGTATAGTAATTAGCGGAATGATCGAACGGAAAAATGTTTCTAGGAAAGAGGGCAGAAGATTTCTGCTCTCGAGACTAGCCCACTAGGGTGGTAAGTAATCTCGGTCTCTCGTCAATCGGTATACGCGGACATTGGTGCATATTCGATCGCGTGAGTTGATTGGAAGATTCAAGGAAACGAGGATGGTGGTTGGACGTAATAAAATAGTCCGCGTGGACTTCCGCGACGAACTGCGCAAAGGAATTAGCCGAGTGGCCGATTTTCCTTTTCCCCGGATTTGTCGTGTGGCTTGACGTGTACCGATACATGAACCAACACGGCGAACCTAATGCGACGGAAATTCTAGCAACTAACGTGTCTCGTTGCACTACTATTTAGATTTTGAATGTTCTCTTAATGGTTAACTGTTCTTTTATACATTTTAATATATAACATTTCTATTATGATTCCTTTTTTATAATTATTCTCCTTGTCAAGAATAGTACTATTATTCCAGTCCAACAATATTTAATTCTTTTCATTTGTTTAACTTTTATCAAATTAATATCTTAATTATATAATTGTAACGAGACGTACTCATAGCTAAAAAATTTAGTGCGGCCACATGAGCTGGCCGGAACTTCCACCGCGTACGAACCGCCATGTTGGCTTGCCTGCCAGTATCCGTCGAGTCACTCGACCAGACGGTGTAGGAGGTCAACCAATCGGGTCATTCTGTATTAACAGTTGCCGCAGTAATCCGCCCTCGGTCGCGTACGCATTGATGTTCGCGCGCATCAGACGCAGAGGAACCAAGACTATATAACACACCGGGTGGCTAGCCTCAGCAGCGGAATTGTTCTGGCCTCCATCCTAATCACACCATTTCTTCCGTTTCTCCTACTATTCACCATTCTGTACCAGTATCACCTGTGACCACTCACATTTTCGTGTTGGCCCGCTCTTGAATAGTTTAACTTACTGTTACCACATAATTAACGAATTTATTTCACTTTTGCACTCAAAATAATTTAGAACAAAATAACGGCATTTCAAACAGACTAATTTTATGCTATAACTCCTTCCGTATCTTAAACTGGAATACCAACAGCATTTAATATAAAATATAAGAACTTTCTTATTTTATTTAGAAAGAAAAGATTCAGATAACTTGCATATTCAAAACTCGTCGATACTTTCAAAAAAATTTATTCCTCAATTTCAGTATTACAAACGAGATAGATCGTATTTAAATAGCGGATATGACTTTCTATCGCTATTTACAAAAATCAGAAACAGAATTTCATAAAATAAGATTCAAATATTATAGAATAACTTTTACATCCTTAGATTCCCTTCGAATCTTTACTTTTTACCCTCTCCCAAACATCAATTCATATTTTTCTGAACTTCTACCGCTTTGAACACATTCTTTTCAACAATTTTAGCTAAAGATTTCAATACAAAACATATTCCCTGAAAATACAATAAATTCCCAGAAATTATTAATTTTAATACATTAATTGCATAAACCTACTGGATATCTCTCTAAAAAAATGTAAAAATTAAAATTTTACTATTTTATTTTATTTTTTTTATTTATTTAAATAATGTAAGCAGTTGTTACAAAATGTAAGATACATGATTTTTTGTGATACAATTGTGTTTTAAAACCGTTGAAAAAACTAGAATCGTCTTTTAGGGTGAGCTGGAAATAATTTAATGAATGATCATATAATTTAATTAACATTAGTATTAGGCTAAAACTATTAATTCGATCAAGCTAAAATTTTTTACAAATAAAATAAATATTAATTACATTAATTTTCAAAAACTAGAGTTGTAAATATTAAAAAAATAAAAAAGTTACAAATTTTTTAATTTAAAAATTTCTCAGTTTCTAATTTTCTGATAGGGTTTATAAAAAAATGAATTTTATTCAAAATTTTATTAGTTACAAATCATTCACTGGTATTATAATGTCAAAATTAAGACTTCATTTTATAACAAAAAAGTAAAAAAAATTATTAATAAAAAAAACCTGAATATCATAAATCGCATTTTAGAAAATAAGTATGTATTGATTTGTTTAATAATTTTGATATGTATCACTAGCTGCTTTTTTTTGACCTACAAGTGCCTACTGCTTGATCTATAAATATCCATTACTAACTTCATATGATGACCTTCATCATCACATACAACAGCAGTTACAATAAAAGATAATTTAACACATCGATCCTCAATGCTAATTTGAAATATGCACTTTCCATTTTTATATAAGAAAATTGTATAATTATTCTATTGATCTTCACAATTATGCCTCATAAAAAGTAAACACTATTGTATTCAATATGTATTGAAAAAAAATGAATTGATTTTTAATTATCTACCGATTGAATATTGATTATTAAATAGACTTTACAAATTACTTTGAGCATATTATGTGCATTAATATGCTTTTAAAAATAAAACTTTTTTGTAAAGTTATATTTTCCATATTTTCACTTGTTATCTTTAATTGGACTGAATTTCAATATGAATTTAGTTTTGCATTATTAAATTAGGAGCAATAATAATCATGTGAAAATAAAATAAAAAATTCGAGTATAGAATATTAATAATTCCAAAGGAATATAATTTAGTTAATGTTATCTAAAAATTATTTATCTATTCAGTAATGTTTTAATAATTAAGGTTTCTTAAAATTTACACGATGAATTGTACTTATGCTATATTATCAATGAGATAATAAATAGATACTTAATATTCAAAAACGATTATAAAACAATATTTTGTTTGAAAGATAAAACTGTTTTTTACAAAATTTTTCTTTTTATTTGTTTTTTCACGCGTATTTCAATTCAAGAATATAAAACTTTGTTTAAAAAATATTTTCAATATGACATTGTATTTAAAGAATAACAATTTATTAAACAATATTAGTACTTCCAGTAAATTAAATTTTGAAATTAAATATATTTTTAATATTTAATTTATTAATATTTTCACAAATAATTGTAAAAATAAAAACAAATAATAAACATAATTTAATAAAATATCCTTATTCGTTAAAAAAAAAATTAGCATTAATAAACTATCAAAGTATGTAATAATGAATAAACCATATGAAATACATAATGATACGGTCATTTTTAAGTAATAAGCAAAATTTTTTAAAATAATATTATATATTTGAATATTTAAAAAATTATTGAATGAATAATATGAAAATGAAGTAGGATTATAGGATATGTGAAGGTAGAGTTTTAATTGATAAAAAAGATTTTGCATTAGTTTATAACATATATATTTATTTGAGCTTTAATTGCATTTTAAAATACAACCGAAATATTTAAATAATGACAAATCTGGTAAAATGGTTTTTCAAGAGTCGCGTATACATGATGCATATCTTTGTGATTCTGTGTGTAGGTACGCTCGTGTTTCCCTAATAATGTCCTCGGAATTTTTATCTGACGACTGTAAAATCTGTTTGTAATTGTGCACACGCATGTGTATATCTAAGCACAATTTTTTTCTTACGAGTTTACACTCATTTACCGTATGTTTTCGTGCTAATGTTACACTCACTCACTATGTTTAATTTTTACTCGCTCACTCGGTCTAATTTTTATTCGCTCACTCATACGCGCACACGTTGATCTTCTTTCAAACGCTCATCACATTTTTAGCAATCGTATATAATTACAATAATAATGTTAATTTTATTATTATGTCGATAAATACTTTTTAAAGTCCGCGATGGAAGAATTAGAGTTTACAAGAAATACGTATACAAGTGTGTATCTGTGCCGCTTTTCCACCTTCCGAGATTCTCGCTTGCCACTTCCATCACTCTTTTTTTGAGTAAGCCTTTCATTTCTGCATTCTAGTACTATTATAGTCGGCTACACGAACTGCTATCACTTTCTTTCCTCTTATTTTTTGTTATCCCATTTACCCGTTTTTCATTCTCGCTTCTGTCACTCGCTCACAGAGATTTTATCACTGTATCTCTCTTTTTCTCCAGTATTTTCGCTTTTGTTGTAAGACGCTTCTTCTCACTTTAATAATATACTTTAAGTAATCAATCAGTTATAATCAATATACACAATATATACCGCAATAATTGTAATGATAATCAATGATTAGTATTTTACACTTTGAAATGCGACGCGTGGCTCACTCGGGCGTGATAATAAATATTATTTTTAAAAACAAAAAAAATTTACAATGGTCTCGCTTTAGCAATACTTTGACACGATACTTTTTTCGTTTCCTACATACTTTATGAACTGATTTGAATACTGACTCACATGCGTTCACCCACTCGTCATCAAGTGATGTTTTCGACTCGTGAAATGTTGCGTCTTGTCAGTCCGAGTGATGGATCATTCGATCGCATCGATCCATCCCGTACAATTATTTAATATATTATTTCATTCTGTCAATTACAATTTAGGAAGGAAATTCGATGTCAACATCGTGTAAGGTACATACTATTAGTTGTTTTCGTTCCTTGCCGCGCAGTCTCACTCTCGGTTTTTTTTTTCTTTTTTAAGCTAAAACATGTTGGCCGCATTAAGGAGAAAAAACGTGTTAAAGATCGGTGTGGGTGACCACGTCCACGTGACCTGCATTATCAACAATGAGATTCCTATACAATGGCGAGTCCTACTCTAGGTTTTTCTATTCTTCTATGGCCTTAATGTCTATAAGTATACATACTCACGTTTGCGTTGTTTAATGCAGGTGATAATTGTAAAACTCCTAAAATTTTATAGAACTGAAGAGATCTTCAATATATTAAATATAGCGCCTTATTGCATTATATTTTTAGGAAAATTTATTATTATTATTTTCTTTAAATATCTTAATATTTTCGACTTTGATATAGTTAAAATTTCAATTATGTAAAATTGAACGAATAGGCTTATAAAAAAATTCTTTGCTAACAATGGTTACATGTTTTAAAATATAGACGTAGTTTTTAATGTTCAATTTTATATAACACAAAAATTGCTATTGTAATATTTAGAATAATTATTTCTTATATTTTTAGCCTAAAATCACCTGCAGTATCTCACTTTCAACGTATCGCAAAACGCAAAATTTCCTTAAGTATTTGTTTTTATATTATAATAAAATCACATACTTGGCCGCGCGCCGAGCCCCATGACTCAGCGGTGCTGCGAGATATGGTGACATCACAATGAAATTCAATCTCGTCTCTCCTAACTATTGCGTTCTTGTGAAGATCGCTTATTTATGATGCTGCAACGCTATTGCACCAATATCGCAATCTTGTTTCTTCCCTTATCATTCTATTTTGATTCTACTTTTTTCTCACAACACAGAAATTTGATTTTTAAACGCCTTTTCATTTATTAACTTTATTGACCCATTGTGTCAGCTCTTTAAAAATATTGGTATTGCACGAATTTTCTCTTCTTTAATTTTTTTATCCTTAAATTAAAGAAGAAAAACGAGGTATTTTTTAATCTTTTGCCCTTTATTTTTTTTTTCATTATTTGTGATAAATAAATAATTTTAGATATTATTTACTATATAAAATAAGTACATCATGCTTAATTTGAAGATTTGAGATTTACGTTGATAAACGAAAATCGGAAGACAATGCTATCTTGATTTTATATCAAATATTGATTTATATTAATTATTGATCCAGGAATGACAAGATACGAATTACGATTAACAGCCAATAATTATGGAATTTTAGAAACATAAATTTTAGAGGTGTTAATTATTTTTATATAAGATATCATAAATTTGAAAAATTATTCTTATTTATCAAAATATAGCATTTTTTAATTTTTACTACAAATAAATCTAATAATATAATTGTATAAAATTAATCTTTACTGATTCATAAATTGAATAATTTTTATATTTTAGATATCTTATTAAAATAAAAATCTGAAATATTTTTCATCGTATCAGTTGAATTCCATCATTATATAACCATAATCGGTGGTACTGTATTTGCAAATTGCAATTTTAAGAAACTTGAACTAACCCGCGAGCTGTTACAATATAGATACACTTATGTACAAGTGACACCGCTACTTACGGGACTCGGACTATACGTATTTACTAGACAATTGTTTTGCTAGCTCCGTATACTTAAGAAATTTAGAGTGAGGACTTTCTTCTAGTGTTGAGGCTGTCGACTGTGAAGGACTACCATTTGCCTGAGGAATAGGAGGTGACTTATTTCGTTGAGACGTTGGCGATGAGGAAGAACTATGATTCGGACCAGTAGAAACAGGTTGAGAAGTAACTGATGTTGCAGCGGTAACTGCTACAGATCGACTAATAGTTAATGGATCGGGAATCACACCATCTTTCACGAAATGCATCTTGGATAAATGATGCCTATAAGCACCTTTTGAAATAAATGGAGTGTCGCAAAATGCACATTTCATAATTGAATCTGCTGTAACCACAGCATCATTACAAGCCCAACTAAAAGCCAAAATAGCTCCTGGTGCTTGACCTGTACCAGAACTAGCTGTACCTGAAGTTGAACTACTGCCCGATCCAAGTGTCGTATTTGAAGTAGACCCTGATCTAACATTTCCGCTTCCACTTGATCCACGAGTTTCTGTTTTATCACACAGTTTTTGCAAAGCGGCTAAAGGATGACTGCTTGTTTTACGACCTTGAGCATCAGTAGCAGTAGCATTTGATGAATTTCCACCACCAGATAAACTATCAAACATAGAAGACAATGCACCAAGACTATTGGATGTTTTGTTATCTGGAGTACCTCGCGGTGTCATAGATCTATCACTGCTCGTCGGGCTGCTGGTACTATTTCTACAAGGACTCCGAGTAAGTTGTTCTATCTGACTTAAAGGCCTTGGAGTTGGCGGATTCATTTGTGGTGACAAAACATCTTTTCTTTCTTCTAGTAGTTCACCCATACCAGTGCTGCTTCTTCGATGATTATAGGACTCTGATTCATCTTCTTCTCTAACATCATCTACAACTTCTTTTTTTACTGTAACATCTCTTGGGCTTTCGGATCGATGTTCATTTTCATCAGTTGTTAAATTTTCAACGTCTTCATCTTTCGGTTCTTTTTTTACAATAACGGATTCTTCTTCTTCAGATTCTTCATTTATTGGAGGATGACGAGAAGAAAGTGATGTTACTTGCTTATCTGGTGTAGAACGCTGATGGTGCGAATAAGAAGAAGATGAAAGTCTATCATGTGCAGAACTAGAAAGATCCATTCGTCTTTCTGGTGTCATTGTATCTGTTCTCCCACTTCCTCTTTCAGATATCGAACTAGATTCACTACCACTTCGCTCTCTTCGAGTTGTTGTCGCAACATTAAAATGTTGTTGTTGATAAGAGCGGAGAAGATTCATAGTTTGAGAATCAACCAATGGTTTAGTATAATCAACACTTTCATCAATTCCTAAACGTTTAAGAATACTTGAGCCTACCGGAACACCAGATTGTGTATGATGCATTCCTGAAGTTCCGTGACGAATTCGCGAATCAAAACTTTTTTCAATTAACTTCTCAATTGCATTTAATACAGATGGAGATGAAGTACCTCCACCAGATTCATTAATTCCGAGCGTAGGAGTTTCTTTTCCAGGTGTTGTATCACTTGTAGAAGAAGGTGAACGATGATGTCGAGACGAAATCGAAGATGTTTCTTCATTTACGCTTTTGCGACCAGATTCTCCTGGAAGTAGTGTAACTGGTAAATGATTTGACATTAAGGCATTTTTCAAAAAATTTCTTTGATTAACTCCAAGTGCACCCGCTCCAATACATTGACGAATATGCTCTACAAAAATTGTTGTTTCAATTTTTTCGCCACACTTTTCACAAGTGATCCTTCCAGCATGTTTACCTATTCCATGACCGAGTACAGTACTTCCAACATCTCCATTTTTAAATTCATTTTGTGCTCGTTCAAGTTCTAAAAGTTTTCTCACAGGTAATGACTTTTTTCTTTTTTCTCGTGTTTGCCTACGTCGACCTCCACTTTCTGTGATAGATCGCATTATATGTTCTTTATAATGACTATTTTTAACCATGTGATTGCTCAGCTCTTTTAATGAACTGAAAGCTTGATCACAAACTTTACAAGTGAGTACTGCGCTCACATGGCTACTTGTCGCACCAGTTCCAGGGCCTCCACTCGTACTATGAGATCCAGATCCACTCCCTGGTGAAGTACCACTACCGATTCCTCCGTTATTTCCCGAATTTCCGGTAGATCCTGCTCCATTTCCACCACCACTCTTACTCTCATCTGATGATTTCCAAGAAATTATTTGCTCTTGAGAAATAATATTTGTATAATGTTGAGTTTGTTGCATGTGTGATGTCATTTCAGCCAGCGATCGAAAGCTTTGTCCACACCACATACACTTTAAAATTTGCCGTGTCTGTTCTGCCCCTTTTCCAAGCCAAACATCCTGACCACGTACTAATTTTCTTGGTAAAGGCATAGTTTCCTTTATTAAAAGATTTAGTTCTGAAGGACTTTGTTTACTATTTGAAGTTAAGTTTATATTATTTCCACTACTGCTTGAAGATGTTTGTGAATGTTGAGTTTGTTGTGATGGTGAAGGTATTGAAGACTGATGAGATTGTTGTGTATGCATTCCACCAACTGGAGGTACTGGCATATTAACACCACAATGTTTTGCTTCTTTCATATGTGTTGTCATAGCGGCTAAGGTTGGAAAACTTTGCTTACACCAAACACATTTTAAAACATCTTTTGCTTGATCAGCACCTTTATTTAACCAATGCGATTGCCATGCACTATGTCTACTACTCGAAGTAACTGAAGAAGTACCACCTGAATTTCCACTCGTTCCTGATGATGATCTAAAAAGATCTTCACCACCAAGCTTACTTAATTCACTCATTTTTTCTAATGCTTTTGTTGCCTCACTTGGTTGATAAGATTTATCAAGGACTGATGGCTTTACCTTTCCATTCCATAGCTGATGATGATCAATGATACTTGTATTACTTTTAGGTGATAATTGCTGCTGACTAGTTGCTGCCGCTGCAACAGCTGCGGCGAAATAAGGAAAATGTGACGCAACAACAGGTGACGTCCATGGTGAAACAACCTGGCGAACGTAGGGCGATACAGTAGATGTTGTGTCTTGATGAGTAGCAGATGTATTTCCCGTTACTTTCGAAGATTTACGTAACGATGGTGGTGAATCTTCAGGAACAGGTCTTTTTCTACTAGACACCGAAAGATCCAATGGTCCATTATTAGTTTCCGTTGATGAAGATGGTGTAGGTGGTTTACTTAAGTTAAGAATTTGTTCTTCCTCTTCTTCTTCCGCTGACGAAGCTTTACGTGTACTAAAATCTAATACAGCCGGTAATTGAGTTGCACTGGGTGACATGTCGCCACTGGTCAGAGAAACATTAATTCCTGATGTAACAGCAGGTGGCGAACAAGACGAAGACACTAATGGAGAAACAGAACTTCGTGAAAGAGGCGAATGACCGAGTAAAAGACGTTGATGTGTTTGCTGAAGATAAGCAGCCATCATGGCTGCGGATTGTGGAGGTAAAAGTTGATGTACACCAAGGGGTAGCGGTACTATACTGCCAGAAGGACTTATGGGACTCGAGCTATTTCGATTTGGTGGTGGTAGTGGACTTTCAGTTGCTGGGCCGAATGATTCCCGTGAGTCTCTCGACGGACACCGCGGGCTCATTGGCTCCCTAAATCAAAAGAAAATCATCTTTATTAATTATTTTTTTTAAAAATTTAAATTAAAAATAAATTGAAAAAATTCTATTTATAAAAAAGTTTTAAAACAAGTAATATAATTAAATAATAAATCATTTTTTCATCGTTATTTAAAATTATTTTGTCAAATTAATTAAAGATTTTTAATTAAAAATAAAAATCGGAAAATTTATACTATAAAAAGCTCAACAAAATTTAACTGTTGCATAAAAAATATGGTAATACAACGCTGATGATTTAAATATAAAAAATTTAAAGATAAACCTTACAATTATATACAATTTAATCAGCAAAAATAATATTTATAAATTCACATAAATTCTTTTTTTTTATTAATTAAAAATTATCTGATATAGATTCTTTCTATTCCTATTATCAAAAATTTTATAAAAAAATTACTTTGTGTCTCAATTTAGATATGCGCATTAATCAATTGTATAGATTTGATTCCCAATTAAATTTTTTCCTGACATTTTTTATTTTGTATACATAATCATTCTTGAAATATAATTTAATTAAAGATTACTAATTAAATAATTACGTATATAATTCTGCATTTTAATCACTTAAAAAATTTTCTCTATAAATTGTTTTTCTTTCTGATATTAAAAAAAATTATTGTAATATATCTATTGTTATTCTTTTTGTGATTTTTGATTTCTTACTATATGTATTTCATACCGTGCCTTCATATGACATATGATATATAATAATTAATATATAATACACTTTTTTTACTATCCTCGATATATCAGACAATCTATATCGTTAAAAATTTATAGAATCATCATCAATAATTTAATAATGTTCCAAAAATCAAATAAATAAAATTTCAAAATATTCAGTATATAAATTAGTCAATAGTACAATAAAACTTAATAAAATTATACTGGAATGAAAAATAACTTATCAAAATTTTTTTTATTTAAAATATCTCTATCTGTATACGATTATTTTAATCATTAAGTATTTATTACTGTTAAGAAATATAGGGTAAATTATTTTTGATAAAAAATAATTTAATAATGCTTAAGGTGAAACAAATTTGAGGATTTTATATGTATTATTACGGTAATGCAAATTTATCAATCAATTAAATAAAAAAATTTTATTTCATTGATTCATGTAAATTACTTTTTTACTTTAAGGTTAATTAGATTATAAAATCTAATCATAGTCGTCATTATAAATCATATTTTTACTAGACTTGAATTATGAAGTTAACAAAAGCAGTGCTATTTAAATGTAGAATAATGAGAAACTGATGTTGAAAAAAGAATCTTTAAAATAATTATCAAGAATTGTATATAACGATCAGAAATTATTGAATAAAATTTGATAGAACAATGAAATTTACTTTATATATCAGAGAATAAACTGATATGATATTTTAATAATTTAAACTATTTATATCCCAAAATTTCTTATATTAATAATAAAATATCTAATTTATTTTTTTAAATATTGTAAATAGAAATAAAGATTTTTTTTAATTTTAGAATCATAAAGACTAAATTAAAATTGTTAATAATAATAATAAAAAAAAATTTATTTAAATAAAAATCAAAATTAATAATTCTTTGAAAATGTAATTTTACAGGTGTTATTGTTTCATTATGCTATTTAAAATTAAAAAAATATATATAAGTAAAATTGATAAAAATCGCTTGATTAGATGTTGAAAAATAAACATTAACTCAACTCTAATAAATTTAAGAGAGCCGAAAACGATTTGAAAAACCCTTCAAGTGGTTCTCCCACCACACCGCTCACGTAGTGAGGGAAAGTTCTACTCATCTACGCATTAAAATTCAATAAAATTTTTTCCATTCAACTTGTAGAAACGACTACTTAATAAATAATATATAAATAATATATAAAAAAAAATATATATATATATATATATATATATATTAAAAGAGGAAATTTATTCAGCTTTCCGTTGAATTTTGTATAATTCATCCAAATGTATTACTATTGTTCTAAACCTCGAAAATCTGATTTTGTAAATAAAAAAAAAATTATTAACATATTTATATTCTATAAAAACGTAAGAAAGGTATTTTAATACTCCTTTTAATGAAAAAAAATTTAATGATATTATTATTTTTCGTCTCAAAATTTATTTGTTAATTAAATCAAAACTTTTCAAACAATTCTAAAGATAAAAAATTTAGTTTTTTTATGGTTTATATTGCTAAATATTGCAAAGTACCTAAAAAAAGGTTCTCACTTGCTGAGGCTTGTTTTATACGAATTAAATAACATTGTAAATTTGCAAAATTGTCTTTTTAATAAATACATTGTGAATAAACTATTTGACTAATTTCGTATTTACATATTTATTTTTACAATAAGAGCGGGTTTTATAATATTATATTTTTTATAATATTATACATATGAAAACATATATATAAAATATGTATAATATTAACTATGTGTAAATATACATAAAACTTTATAGCTGATTTGTGCAAACTCAAGACTTTTTGCAATAGAACAATTGATATTTTGATTTTTCCAATTAATTATTTATTTAGAAAATTTTGCTAATAAAATTTATTCGTCCAAGGCTTAGTTTTGAAGATATAGCCAATTTTGGAGGGGGAACAGGGTATTTTTTTTTGATAATTGAAACAAGTTTTCGCCGATAGTTCACACGTAGCATAGCGATATTCTATACTTGCATTTGACCGATTTAAAAAAAAATCTCAGCTACTTCGTAAATTTTTTTTTTTTTTTTTTAAATAAAATGACTGAAAGGAAGTTTTAGGTGCTGAAGGGAAGTACGGTAGCACCTTGAGTGTGCACAAGTGATAAAGTAACTAATCGTTTAACACAAAAAAGTATTGCATTGCACGTAACCTCAAGCCTATACGTAAAATTATGTAAGGACGATAGTGACATGAATACTAAAGAATCAAAGATGACGTAATAAACACACCGAGCAAAGATTTTGTCATTTTATTAATCGATAAGGAAGCTGAGAAATTTATTTTGTGGGTCTTGACTGGCTTGGTGTCTCCTCTATCAACATGTCACGTTAATTGGTGCTGCAGTTTTACATCTAAATCAATCTATTTTATTTTGATAATTTACATATGCTTTTTTTCTCATTAAATAATTTTATAATTAAATTTTTTTATTTTTTAGATACCAGATGTTTTACATGCATATTTACATCCATTTTATCAAGGGATAAATTAAATTAATTTTATATTTTATTAAAATGAAATCTAAAATTTTAATTGATAAACGATAATCTGTGAATAATTATTCTTAGAAATTAATTGTTCCTAATGCCAATATTATTCATAATAGTATAATAAAATAAATATTTTATTTTAAAATACCTGAAAATTTTTTTTTGATATTTATATATTTTAAATAAGAGTTCCCAGTAAACTTAATGTTTAAAAACAATTTCAGAGATACATAATTGAATAATGATTTATATACAAACTAAAAAATGTACATGATAACTTGAAACCAATATATATTATATTTTTAAAAACAATAAATCATTGTTTTCTTTTGCTTATCAACGAATATTAATAATAATGGTTAATTTGAATTAGTTGTTTTAAATGTAAATATTACATTAAATTTATATAAATATAATTCAAAATATATAATGAAATAGTGTAAAATATTAAAAATAAAAAAAAATATAATGTGAAGACATACATTGTCAAAAAATACAATTTATTAAATTGTCACTCGTGTATCACATATGAAATTAAAGATGTATCGAGAGGTTGTACAACCACTATCTCTCAGTATACAGACCATCTATTAAAAAGAAAAAATAAATCTAACGAAATGACGAACAATTGCGGATGTGAGAGCAAAGAGAAAAAGAGACAGACAGAGATTTGAATGCACCCGGTTCTTGTCCTATCTCTATTAGCCAAGTAACAAGACAAGCTGCACAACCACCTACTCACTCGTATCTTCGTCTTATTCAAATTTATTTATATCCGCAGCTAAAATTACGAGGAACAAAATGCAATAAACAACGAAGGGGAAACATAGGTGTACGAACTTATTACCTATGAGTAACAAATATGCCGAGTGTCTATGTATGCAAATGCCGGCAGCATCAAAGATTTTTTATTTACAGTTTATTTACTCCCTTTTCAGATTGCCGACACAACGTGTTTGCATTTTCTGCCAAGATATATTGTGACTTTCAGTGCTTATCATTCTACGAATACATAGGTCGACAGGATGTTGAAATTTATTGAAATTTTATTCTCTTTCAAAATTTAATTTATTTATTTCAATGAATATAGGTCAAAAGTGAATTTTACTTTATTTTAGAAATTTGTAAATACAGTCGGTTAAATACTCGGTGACTTTTCAACTATGAAATAATATCCACAAAAAATAACAGTTAAGTTGTTTTCAAAATTTTGAATGTCAATGACAAGAAAATTATGTGAATTTCGTACAAAATTTCACAAAGAATATTTACATGCTTTCAAAAGTTTATAGTTTTTAAAAAAAAAATTTCTGACCATTTTAAAATTTTGAATTTCATCATTGATGATTAGGAGTAATCATTAATGGCTTCTTTAATAAACAAAAATTTTGATTCATTTTTTACATAACTAAAATAATTATCTGTGATAATTTAACAAGTGCTTTTAACAATATTTATATATAATTTTTTTTTTAAAATTTGAAAAAATAAAAAACAATTATAATTTACATTTAAAAACTTTCTTTTTTCATTGATTATTGTTTAATATCAGTATAAGTCATGTACTAATAAGAGATATCTAGTTTTAAACATCATATGAAATAGTAATCAATATTATTGGTCAATTTAAAATGCAAAACAATATTATATCTCAAATATTAATATTGAATAATAATTACTATTTATAAAATAAATCAAACAAGATATTTCTATTTATTAAATATATACATTTTCATTTTTATTAATAATATGATAGTCAACATTTTTAATTCAATGAAATTCACATAAAAATAGAAATAAATTAATCTTATTTACTGATACGTCAATAAAAAATAGTTTAAATATATTTTGTTTTTTAATTAATGAATGTTTTTAATTAACTCAAAAAAACATTGTGAAGAATATTATCCAAATATAAAATTTTTATCTATTACAATAAATACTACCAAATGTTTTTATTTATAAGTCCAAAAAAATTGAGATTTAAAGAAAGTGTTAAAACTATGCACAGCATCGGCCAATGCTGAAGTATATTCGTAACTAATACCCCTAATCTCTACACTAACATTCAACCAAACGGCCGTTTCTTGGAAAACTATAATTTTCCATGACTGTCAAGCGACATCATTTTCCAAACTTTTCAATTGGTATAGTATATTGGACACTTCCAATCATATTAAAAACATAAAGCTATTTTAGCTCTTATAAAACATTACCTAGAAAGAAGTTTTGTATATAATTACAAAAATAAATAAAAGTATGTATGAAATATGCGCTAAATCTAATATAAAGTGTTTTTATTAAATAAATCGCAAACTTTTACAAGTTTATATTCAAAATTCAAAAAAAATAATGATAATTTCTTTTTTTTAATTCTAAAAAATATCAATAATTATTATATAAAAACTATAATTATAGCTTCAGTTGCAATTCGATTAACTAAATTTTATTTTAGAATTATAGAGATATAGTTTTAGGCATTTTTTAAGAAAAACTTTACCTATCTGCAGGACCGGTATCTCTAAGGGCAACTTGGTTTAGTCTTGCACTAATTGCGGAAGGTGAAGAATTTCTAAGTGTGGCATCTTCCTCATCATCTTCATCGCTTCCCTCATCATCTTCATCATCTTTGACTGCTGGACCATCACTACAGCCTCTCTCACTGGGGCTGATTGCACCATCTTCATCCACACAATCACCTTCCTCGCCCTGGAGATCCGTGCCAGCTCCTAAACTTTCGACGCCGTCCTCCCCTGTAAAAATAATAAGATATTTTCGTTTAAGGTAAATTCTTATGTAAATTTTTGGGTTTGAAATTTGAAAGAAAACACATTTACTATTAATTTCATAAAACCAATGCGAGTAATTTTTTAAAATGTATGTATATATCAATTATAACGTTTTCATAACATTTAATTCGTCAAAATATTATTATTTTTAATATAATTATAACAATATCTTATAATTATACAAATTACTTATTATGTAAGTATAAATGAAAATGTATTAAATCTTGATATATTAAATATACGAACATAAGTTTAAAAAAATTTATATTTACATCTTCATTAAACATTAAAAAATTTTAATTCTATTTGAAGAAGTATTCATAAAGAGGTAAAATAATAAAACGATACAATGCATAAAAAGTATTAAAAATGAAAATGGAAATAAAAATAAGCAAGACACAAAGATGAAAGATGTTCAAAAGGGAATATGAGGTGGTTTCTTAAATGCAATATAAAAATGCTCAATTGAAAGCAACAACGGTTCATTCATATCAGTTCATTTATCAGCCTTTCATTCAACAACTGCCATAATGATTTTAGGTGCAACTTGTTCCTCAGAAGATTCAACCATCTCAAATAAGCGATGAGTAAATAACCAACTTGAGATGAAAATTTACCTTTCGAATGTGCTTGTATCAGTCTGATTCTTCTGTTGTCATTATTATTATGACTTTTAATCAAATCATTTCCATTTCATAGTGATATTAAGCATGCTATTCCTTTTACCCCTTTTCCATTTTAAAAATATGCTAGACACCTGATACTGTTGACGGTTTACCCACTTTAGAATTGTCAAAATAATTGTTTATTGTTGGTTGTTTTTGTGCGCAGATAATAATCTATGTACAAAAATAATTAAAAAGTGATGCAGTTTTTTATTTTGAACATTTCTTCCATTTCGCATGATTTCATTTATAATTTAAAATATTTCTCTCTCTCTTTTTACTCTACCATCCTTCTCCCTTTCTTTTAGATTATATCAATACCTTCCTTGCCTCTTTTCTACATTCAAATGAGCAAAATAGAACAAAAAAAAAATAGTCAGAACTTATATAATGAGCCATCTATTTATCTGTAAATAAATAGGCATTTGTTTTTCATATACACGAGAAAGGAAGATGCCCGTATAAAACCATGAAAGAAGGAAATTCTTTAACATAAGTATTTCATGATACCTTATATTCTGTGTAATAGCTTATCAGACTTTCCTGTTATTATTATTATTCTCTATACAGAAAATGTACGATCCAAACTTTTTATTTATTCTAGAATTCTTATTTTAGAAACCATTTTCCCTTTTTCGAAAGTAATCTGATGTATTAGATTATAACATGCTGTAAAAAAATATTTATAATTCATGCACTAATTCCAGGAAAAACTTCTATAATTTTCTTTCAAATAAATTCACAATTGATTATTTTAAATATTAAAGGTTTAATAAATGTTGTAAAAGAAAGGATCTTTTTTGGTAGAATATAAATCAATAAAGACTGTTATTAAGTAATACACCGAAGTTTCGACGAAATAATTCCTCGTTTTTGTCAAAACCTTAAATATAATATAATTTCATATGAATTATTGTACAGTGATATTTATGAAGTTAAAAATTATTAAATAATGATATTTAAGAGATTTTTTTAACAATACTAAATTGTAAGAATTTATTTTGTTAATTATTAAATTAGAATTATGATTGTTTACAAATTGCTAAAAGGTTAATAACATTAATTTCAAAAGATTAAGTTGTATCTAATTATGTATGATTTTAAATATTTAGGTGAGGTGAAAAAAATATTAGAATTGTTTTCTTTTTAAATTATTGAAAAGTTTATTAATAAAATAGAAATAATTTTCTTTCAATTTTATACATTTTTACAGTAATTAGTAACTATGTTCATATTTAAAAAAATGAATTAATTAGAAACAAACGAGATTTTTTTTTTAAAAAACTTTATCCAATTTTATAATAAACAAATATGGTAATATAAATATTTTTAAATATAATATTAAATTCGGAATTTATTATTCAATTAAAATTTCTTATTTTCTCCATTTTTTTTTTGTTATATGAAGGCAATTGACTTCCTTCTAGTAAGAATATGTCTATAGCATCTCGTCTCAATACTATAGATGCCTTTTAATTTTAAATGTGATTATATTATATCAAACGGAAATAAACAAATAACACAACACAATATCTTCAATTTTTACTTCCTTTAATGGTTCGACTTGAATTTTGACTAATCAGGTTGACTGTCAAGCACATTCTGATTCTTACTCATTCTCATAATTTATTTTTATTGTAAAAATGACACAACAGTGGGGAAGGGGGTGGGGATTCCTTACCTGACGCGCTATATACTATATTTAAGATACAACTTGACTTTATACCTGTGCCTCTTGTTCTTGTATTGGTGATTTTTCCCGCATTTTTACCTCAAAAATTTCCAATGATTCATAGATTAATCCCAATTCGTTTCAACATGCTTAGACTCCTACCTCCCCCAACCTTACTATACATTCAAACATGTCTTAATACTATTAAATGTAAAAATTTTAATATTAATTACATTTGTAATATATTTTCGAAGAAATTATAAAACGTTTTATCATTCTGTTATATTAAAAAAAATTAATGATTCATTTTTATTTCTCTAAATATTTTTAAACAAACTTTTAATTTATAAAAATTATAATGCGTCTATAGTTTTTTTTAACTAAATACAAGTTTTAAATCATATTAACTATGAATGAATAATTTTAAGTATATATTTATTATGATATATAAAACAACTATAGTATTAACCGAAATTTAGGTGTAACTTAATTTTTAACTAGTAAAAATTGAAATATTGAGAATGAATATTTTCTGAGTACCATCTTATAGTATACTCAGTAGTTTTTACAACCAACAAATAAACTTGAAACAGTCACTAAGTCATATCTGTCATCTTGCAATCAAATCCTTTCATAAAGTAAAGTCAAAATACGTTCTTATTCTATAATCAGTCATCGAAGATTTATTAATTTTTTGGGAACCTTACTTTCTAACGACTGTTTCTTTCTCTCATTTATGAAATTCATGAACTTTAAATCATTTATTCGGTTGGCGATTTCATCGAACAAAAATTAATTGTGGTATAGCAAAGTAATGTAAAATATGAAGTTGAAACAAAAATGATAGAAGAGAGGGGGGAGTGCCATGTGCCAAATTAGCTGAAAAATGCAAATATGAGAGAAAAAAGATATGCGAAGACAAAATAAAAGAAGAAAGTTGGATAAAAATGAAAAAAGACCAAAGCTAAGAATTTTTAGCTGCTTAATGCGAAAAAGAACACAGGTGTCGCAATCTTACAAGTACTAACTGTGAGGAATCTATAGCCTTCTCCCTCTCATTGCAATTTTCTGTCTTACTTTTTTTCCTATTTTTACATCTCTCATCCTCTTGATTCATGAAGAAGAAAGAAGTATCGGTGTTCAATATACGTCGAGAACAGGAAATCGACAGCGGAGTGGATACGATGTGAGTACAAGGATGAAAATAGAGAAGAAATCGGGTGGTGAAGCTCGTGCACCATCCTACGTTTATCGACTGACCAACCAAATGGTCGTCTGCTCCCTTAAGTTTTCGAGGACTCGTATGTGAGATCTCTCTCCTCTCTCCTTTCCCCCAGCTGGAAAAGAGAAGAGAAAGGAGATCGCACATTGATCCGTGGAAGCATCGGCAACTAATTACGCAGATTTATGTCCCCATTGTCCATTGTTTCTGGAGAACTCAGCTCATGAGAGCTGAGAGAATCCATAAAGAGAGGGATAAAGACAGCAGCCTAGAGAAAAGGAGAAAGAGAGCATGAACTTATTCGTAAGCAGACAGGAGAAAGAGAGCAAAGTGATACAACCAATGCATATGATAGAAAATCAGCAGCACCCATGGTTTGCTTTAGATAAAGAATCCAGAATTCATAAGTAAAATTAAGGAGGAAGCGAGAATGCTAAGGCAGTGTTATCGTATTTCTCAAAAACACAATAAAGATAGAAGAGTAGGTAAAGTGCAAGACAAGGAGGGGAAGAGGAGGACGGATTACCGACACACGCTTCGCCCGTTTCACCAAACAATCAATCTTGTGCATCTCTTCACCAAACACTGTATAAATATGAATATAGGTGTAAAGGCTTCGTCAATCTTGGGTTATTTACCCAACATATCTGTGCAATTGGAAACATTTCAAAAGTTTTCCATTTACAGGACGGAATTTAGATGGTCATGTTGCAACTATTATTGAAGTCACCACCATTCCATGTATCATTTTATACGTTTCACAATATTTCAGCCGTTTTTAATATTGTAATTTTAATTTAATAATAATAATAACTTATGATAAATGATAAATAAAATATACCTCAAGATCAAAGCTATTTCAAGTTTTAAATAATATAAGGTTTCTTTTAATCAAGCTTGAGGAAAAATTAATCTAACTTTAATATTATATAAATAATAATTAAATAAATCAGAGAAATTAAAATAATGATGAAAATAAACTACAAATTCAGAATTTTTTACAGAATTATAAAAAGTAATCAAAGTGATTTTTTTTTCAATCAGAGTGAATTTTTAATTATTTTTACAGTGACCAATATTTTTCTTATTCGTTCATATTCTTAGTCACGTACATTACAAGAAGTGGAGGACATATTTTTCTTATGAGTTGGCATGATTGTAAGCTTCATGATATCAAATCACCAAATCCTCCTTCAACTACACTGTAATCAATTAGGAAGAAACAATTGATTACCGCAATCACTGTCATGAGAGTAAGAGAGCTACTGTCTTTAGGAAATTAGAACTCTTGTCTAAGAAGATGAGATTAGTACCGCAAGACATCCATTTTCCTCCTCCCGACCAATGAATTACCTGCTGAATCCGTCTACATGTGTAGACCAACTGGAGAGAGCAAAAAGATTTTCAGAAAAAATATTCATTTAAACAAATACAAAATAGAGATAAATGCTTTAACTTCAACAACCAGGGATAAAACTTAAGATAACGTGAAGATTTTGATGTATTTCATTCCTGCACATCAAGTAATCTATTTTAGTTTTAGCATGTACTCCTTAGAAAGTATATTTCAAGTTGTTGTGAACTTGATAATTGTTACTATTTACTGTCCTTTTCGCTTTACACCAGAAATTTGCGTTAAGATTCACGGTCCATAATATTTAACAAATATTTGATCACAAAATGCTGTTTCTACTTTCTTACAATCGAATTTAATATGTTACTACATTGATAATTAAATAATAAATGTGCGCACATAGGAAGGTATAAATGGATAGGAATTTTCACACTATTTGTTGTATTTTCTTTAAACACTTAAAATATTTAAAACGTTTATTCACTAAATTTTCTTTCAAATTTTAATGTATATTTTACTTTCTTTAAAGTATATTTATAACTTCTATTACATTTATTAAAATAAAAAATATTTACATAGTATTATATTTTAACATTTTTTATCAAGTGATTTTATTAATATTATAATAAAAACTAAAGCTGAAAGAAAATATGAAAACTAATAAAGTAAATATTTACGATGCAAAAATATAAAAACTTATATATATATATAAATCATTGTACTAAATAAATTGTATTGTATTTATTGATGCATTTATAAATCCTTCTAAACCAATTTTACTTTTTCTTTATCTTATCTATGTACATTTTGTCTATTTATTAATTTAATGCTTTAATAATTAAACGACTTTATACATCATCTTGAAAGTTAAATTGATAAATGTATTTACATAAAGAAAAGCAACAAAATAACAACAGCAATTAGTAATAATAGTCCTGTGTGTTAATATCTGTTATTTGTTCTTTACGTTCCACAATATATATGCAAAGTATGTAACCGTTCTATTTAAATATCAACATAATAAAAAATAATTACCAATAAAAGAAAATTTTTTTACTTAAAATTTTCTACAAATTATCAATTTGTAAAATTTTACATTTACTTCATAAATGATTAAATTGAATAATTATTAATATTTGTATAAATTATTATAAATATAATAATATTTACTTGCGCAAAAGCAATGATTAACAACAATTTATAATTATAAACTCAATTCTTTTCAATTATACTTCTTTTTCGTAATAATATTATTAATTTATATTATTAATGATAAGAAAGTTTAATTATCTAAAATACTAAGAATATTTGTATTTTGATATTTTATGAATATGCAAAATAAAAACATAAAATAATATTTCTATACCCCATTGCAATTATTATACTATCAAATATGTTAAATATTTTATTTTAATTCCATACATTATGCAACAAATAAATCTTTCGAGAAAAAAGGAATCTTTTATAATATCTTTCATGCTCTAATATCTGTTTTATTATTTTTTGCTTATTTTACTCCACAATATTGTTATGAAAAATAGTACTTTTTGTTTACTTGCTGTTCTTTAATTCATTTTTATTTATATTTTGTATTATGATATTTAATAAAAATTAAGTTTTTTATGATATTTACATAAATTTTAAAAATTTCAAGAGTATTCAATAAATTTGAATTCATCAAAGCGAAATTTAAATACCTATTTATTATTTTATTTTATCAGTTAAAATATTTTTTTAACAATTCTTTCAATTTTTAGCTCAAAATACTTCTTAAAAACCTTAAATAACTTTTTTCATATAATTCATTAGTTTACAATTTATGTTTTTGTTAAGCTGTAAATTTTTAGATGATTTACACTAATGTAAATAATAAGGAATAAATCATATACTTTACACGTTATTTTGATCAGAATGCAAAGCAAAAAATTGGAACCACATAATTATATTCACGCAAATACATGTATGTTTTTTTTACCACCTTTCCTCTTGTGTGATCATGCAAAAGTACACAAGATTATAACTGCGTTTGTGTGAAAGTGTAAGAAAAATAGAAAAGCTACAAGGGCGAGAAATGAATGTCTAATGCGCGGCGAAATGATGTTAGAGAAGGTAAACAAGACAGAAAGCGTCAATGTTCATAAGAAAGACAAGCAGATGAACAAATGGACAGACAGATAGACTGACAAAGGGGCAGACGAACACGAACGCACGAATAAATAGATGTGACGAAGAACCCATACTGGAACATAAGAGAGAATTTCACTTGGGATTTTGAACCTTTCTCTCTCTCTCTCTCTCTCTCTCTCTCTCTCTCTCTCTATGTTTCTCTATTTTTCTCTCGGGTTCGCAATCTACTATCATAAAATGATTGACGCTTGAATCTGCTGTTCTTCTCCTTCGGCCGCAATGTCAGTTCGTCGCAACGGAGATAGCATTCCCATAGTGAGTGAGATATAGAAAAAGGCGAAGAAACTTGATAAAAAGAATGAGAGAAGAAGGGATGAAAAGAAAAGACAGCAAACGATCTGATCAATCTCTTCTTTGTTGGGGAAAAGAGAACCTCTGTAAATTGGGACAACGGGTTGTTCTAATTCTGGCATGAAGATGTGATTGTCGGGTAGTCGTGAAAAAAATATGGTAGCATGCAAAAGAAGATGTGAAACAAAAGATTGTAAAAATTGAAGTAGATGAGCTCTTTTGACAAATAAATAAATACAAACGTAACACTGTTTTTTCAATAAACGAGATATGCTTTATACTTTCATAGTTAGTATTTCAAACTCGATACCTTCTACTTATATTCTGTTTGAAATTTTGATAAATTTTGAATTAAAAATATTTTATCTATTTATTTGATATTCATAATTTTTTTAGTTCCTATGTTTAAATGACAGTAATT
The DNA here is from genome assembly GCA_018907245.1 of Eupristina koningsbergeri. Taxonomy (NCBI): domain Eukaryota; kingdom Metazoa; phylum Arthropoda; class Insecta; order Hymenoptera; family Agaonidae; genus Eupristina; species Eupristina koningsbergeri. Next base: position 84,647 of record JACCHV010000074.1, read on the forward strand.
AAAAAAAGGACTTCGAAAGTACTATCTTTTAATAGATTTTTACTTTCAAATTATATTAGAAATTGATTGAATAAAAAATATAAATATTTTTAAATATATTTAGAAGCACTGAACTAACATTACATATCATTATAATTAAATTGTTTTTCAATTTATATGAAAATATAAAGTAAAAAAAAAAATTAATGATTCACATGAATCAAAGTGTAAGATTATTCATTAATTTGAAAATTTAAACATGAACTACCAAAATATTTTTGAAATTTTGTTAATGTTTACAAAACTTTTTTAGAGTATATAATATTTAAAGTATACAGAACTCTTATAAAAAAACTTGTTAATAAAAATTTTAACATTTCTTTTAATATACAAGTAAAGATAATAACAAATATATAAAATTAAATCGATTATTATATACATGTATATATATGGTAACCAAGGCTAGCTACTTCATATCTTATTTGACTTTACAGTGTAATAATACTTAAATATATTAATAAATTATCTTTTATAATTGAAAAAGAATTACCAATGATGAGGAATATATGCATTTACCAGTATGTAATAAATGAGAAAAATCAAAACAATAACAATAAAAAAATTAAAAAAAATAAAAATTACAATGAACAGCTCACCTACAAAATAACTTTTAAAGCTTGTCATTAATTAAAATTTTTTGGAGATATATTACAGTATATGCAAATAGAGATATATTTCATCAAGATACATAAAACAAACAGTAAAAACAAACAAAAAACTGATGAATTCGAAAAATATTAGCTTATCTCTCGTACAAATGATATTGACTAGCAATAATTTTCTATATAAAAAAACTCATAAATTTTATGATCAATTTTTTGAGTTTCTTGACAATAGTTTATATTTCAATAGTACCCGATCAGAAAATTATTCACAACAATAATTTCTTTTTTCTTTTTTTACTCTTTTGTTATAATTCATTATATATTATAATTTTATTAATAAATTTAAGTAATTTCTAGTATTGATAGGTTTTCTTTTAATAAAAAATAATCTAATACACGTATAGAAATTAAAGGACTTATTTATTGCATTTTTATTTGTAAACTTAATTATCAATATGTTAAAAACATTTTGTAGATTCAATGATTGCAGTAATCTGTAAAGCTTAATTACTGTTTGCTTTTGTTTGAAATAATTATCCAATGAAGTCATACGAATGGTATTTACTATTCGAGATGAAAATAATAAATAATCTCCCAATTGTCCAGTACGTATTTTACTAACCTCTTTGCTGTACAACATTTTAACATGAATTCAATTTGTTATTCTTTAATTATATTACTCATACCTACTTAAATTGATTTATACTACTAATAATTATAAACTGAAATTGTGTAAATATTTTGATGTATGCATTTATTAAGGTGGTAAATAATTTAATATCGAAATTTTCAAATTATTTTTTTCCACTGCGACACCTCTTTCCTAATACATCTCAACTCCTAGAAAAATTCACAGTCAAAAAATAGTGTCCTTGTGAATTTTCATTAATTACAAGTAAATTATCGTAACCAGTATTAGCGTTACACAACTGCATTAAAATTAATCTTTTAAATAAATTTATTTACCGAATTACCAAATTATCGAATTATTAAATAAAAAAATAAAGATGAATTACTGTATTTGCCAAATATTATAAAATTAACATAGAGCTTTAAAAAATGGATTTTTAATTAAAAAGTCATAAATCTGCATTTAATTAACAGATGAAAACAGAAAACTTGCAATTATATAAAATAGTTTGTTATATAATTATGAAAAATACACGAATAAAACTCCTTACAAAAACGACGAAGTATTGGGGTATATTTGAAGGAACTGGATTAAAAAGATGAATGTAAAAGAAGTCATGATCACTAAAATCTATAATTTAGTAGCGATGAAACCCATAAAGTTTAAGGTATCGAGATAGATTTGATTGTAATTTTTTCTTTTGTTCTTGCAAAGACCTTAGGATGTAAGTCAGAGTTGATCGCTGCTTGTGACTCACTTAACGATCTATCCACTCCACTCTTCTCTTCCACAATTATCACCATCTCTTTTTCTCTCTCTCTCTCTCTCTCTCTCTCTCTCTGTCTCTTTCTCTCTCATCTCTTTCCTCTCTTTATTTTTCTTGGCTACCTTCTTTTGAGACAGAAAAAGACTTGTAAAGAAATGAACATAAAGAGAAAGAAAAGGATAGGGTTGATTAGGAGAAAACACGACAAAATCGGGAGAACCCCAAGACGGAGTACCTTTCTTCTGGTCGTCTACCTGACTGATTGACCGATGAGGCGACTGTTATCCTAAGTCAACACTTACTTCATCAATGCGTCGAATACCTCATTCACGTCCATCTTTATCGTCTTTTCTCTTTGTCCCCTTTATACAGAGCCTCATACTCTTTTTATTTCTCATTTTCACGGAGAAAAGTGACTTTATACCCAACAAATATTCTCGATTTACCTGCATTTGAAACAGCAATTAGTTATACGAGAGCGTTATCGAGGGTGGAACACCCTGTCAGGTAATCCGCCTGTTAAAAATACATATGCACAAGTTTGAAACCAAATCGGCAATACATTTTATTACCGATATTAAGTAAAACCCTTTAGCAAGCGTTAGCGGATTATTTTCCGTCTTTTCGAATAAAATAGGATATGATTTTCAATCACTTTAGCTTTGACTTTCGACTGCAACGGAGCTCGGTTCTGCTTCGTACCCGCTTCGATCGAGAATGCGCGAAGTCAACACGCGTAGCGTATATTTATAGTTATTATATATATATACATATATTTATTTATTTAAACAGCGCGAGTCGATTAGTGTAAATAATTGTAAAATATAACAATAAAATAATTAAACTTTGTACAGTGTATTACAACATTTGTTTTTGTGTGTTCACTCCTTCGCCTAACGAAGACATTGACTATAATGCTTTATAAATATACTTTAATTTAAAATATTTTAAATACGATATAGTTGCAAATTTTTAAAATTATATTTTATATATATTAATTGAATAAATTATTAATTAAAAAGTAAATTATTTGGAAAATAAAATAAAAAACAACTGCTTAGCATACCCTGTTTATAATTAAAAGCATAATACCTAAATTAATATTTGAGAAAAATTTCTATTCAATTCTTTATCTTAAATTGTTTTGTATTATTGTATAGTTTTTTTTATATGTATTAATAGACAATTTAAGTTTGATTGAATTATCAAAATAAATTTTCATATCTTACCCATCGAATTCGCCCACAATTCGCTTGCAATAAAATTTCTGTTTAAACTTCTTTTTTATCGAATTCTTTTCAAATCGAACAAATTCTGGTTACCATGCCACATCATTTTTATCGATTACTTCAGAAAATGGTTAAAATCATAGAACGCATATTGCATCACTTCCACTCTGAATTTGCGCCCAATTTTAAGCCAACCAAGCAATGAAAAAAGTTTCATTTTATTCCAATGTTTTCCTTCGGAATATACAGAAAAACACATCTTTTGAATATCAAACCTTCATTTCTATACTATGAATTGTTTGTCTGCTCCCATGGTTATTCGCCTTGATAAAAGTCGCAGTGTATTGCGTGATCTCGCAGAAATCCGAAAAACAAGTAGATTCTTTACAATTTTTGATTAATCCTATTTGCCCAACATAAAAGCTCCTTAAATGTATCAGGTAAGTCCTCAGGTCAGTAAGGACTTTTTACTATACTTTTGTAAAAATTAGCTGGTTTGAGCCTTGATGTTACATAATTATATTTCTGATGATTTACACTCATGCACAGAAATTGAAATACATTTATTGATGTAATAAATTTAATCGAATATTTATTTATAAATAAAATATTATTTACTAGGATTAATTCAATTAATATTCAACGTCACATTGAGATCATTTAATGAAAAATCAACAAGTTAATTTATTTGTCGTAAAATTATATAATTCTTAAGTAAAATTCATGGTATATTTATTATAAAAATAGGAATTCTGACTGTGGATGCGGCAGTTGGAACTGCAAGGATATCAGAGACATAGTCAAAGAGATAAGAGGGAAAAAGACATGATCAGACAGAAAAGTAGTCCAGGAATTTAAATGGAGGAATAAAGAATTTTGCGTTAATTAGGGCAATTAAAGAGATGGAATGGAGGACAAAAATAAAGATATAAAAAAAAAGAAAGAGAAAGAAGCACTATGTAATAAAATTAATTAACAATTAACATGTAATATAATATTTGAAGTATTAATGTGTAGATACATGTGAGAAATAAGTGTAATAATAATAAATTGAAGTGATTGAAATGTAAAATTACAAATGTAAAGTGTAACTGTAACTTAATTTATAAGACTATGCAAAGTATAAAATTGTAACTAAGTTTATTTCTGAGCCAGAAAGCTAAAATAATCGATAAATAAACATAAAAATAAAAATTATAAATATTTATGATAAAAATATAAAAATTAGCAGAAAAATGTTTGAAGAATTTTAATCTAAATTTTATTTTTTTATTTTTTTTTTTTACAAAGATAACTGGGATATTTGTTTTTAATTTTTTATATAACTGAAATTAAAATTCGGATCAAAGCATTTTTTAAACGTCTAATTTAAGTCAATCATCACGAATAGGAAAAGAAAAAACCGAAGAGTATAGAGATTACAATGAAAATGAAGATGAAGAAACAAAGAGAGGTATGATGGAGGAGGTAAGGGGAAAGGGAGGGCACATACAGTGGATTTGACTGGAGTCGAGTGTAGTTGTCGAAATGAGAGTGGCATCGAATATGTTGGAGTGACGCTGAGTGATGGACTGAGTTCTTGAAACGAGAATTAAGTGTAACTTTACATTTTACGAGCGAAAAGAATGAGAGAAAGAGGAGCGATAGCCAAGGAGGAAGGCATTCCTCCTCTTATGTGTCTCCTCGGTTTAGCATTCAATCCGCAGGTTTTTGACCCTCCCTATCTGTTTGGTCGGTTTATTATAATACATACATGTAAGAAGAGATGAGATGATTTAGGGGTCACGTTCTCGGAAATTTTGTGTAGTTTTGGCACCAAGAGTCACTTAATGTTAATTCAGAATGATGCTTGTTGCAAAACTACACTGAATCATTATGCGAATTAGCACAGAAGTCAAATCTATGACTTTTTACTGCTGGCTGCTCGAACGTGAATATATTTTAATTATAAATTCAGTGTTAACGTTTATGATTTACATAAAATTATTTAATTATTCTTTGGATACTCGACTTTTTTGAACTATAAATATTTGCAACTTTATATGGTCAAATTTACAGAAAGGATCGAGTGAACTTGATATCTATCCTATTAAATAATCTTGAGGTTAATATAATACGATGATGATTAAAGCAAATAACTATAATAAAAATTGACTAATATTCCACTTTATAATATAATTAGTTTCTTCTTTTTGGAAAATTTTATTTCGGAATATAATAATTGTAATTTATAATTTTACAAAACGTTACATTGAAGATGACTTTAACAATTACAAAAGATAATTAACAAATCGAAAATGACGCGCAACGATTTTCATTATTTATATAAAAATGATAAGACTTTTTTAAATCCAAGTGATGTTTTTCCTTTTATTTGATTATTATTAAAAATTCAAAATATTAATATCTTTTCTTATGAAAATAGTACCAAAATTTTTTCTTTGTCCAATATAAAAAGCAACACTACTGATAATTACGAAAAATTACGAAATTAATCTTCCATAAATATTTTTAAAAAATCACACAATTTATAGTAAAGATAAACTTTAAACTTTTTTTAACAATAAATCGAAATATTTTCAAATAAATTCATTAAATTATTTTAATAATTTAATTCGGAGTTAATTAAATTAAATACTTCCTTGATAATAATCAATTATTTTTATGGTCTGTAAATATAAACTTTGAGTCGAAATGAAAAATAATTGTACATAACCCAAAATGTAACAAGAAATAAAGTATTCTGAAAACAAGTATTTGAACAGTGTTAACCGAGCAATTGTTGATCATCTCTTTTCTAATCTTATGGTATACGGTATCAGATTTGAAACCGCGAGTGAGTGAATTGCGTGATAAATGGAAATGCACCTCGGCATGAGAGAGAGAGAGAGAGAGAGAGAGAGTCGACGAAATAAGGTGAGATGAGATGAGAAAATGAGTAGAAGCAAAAGGGGAAGAATTTTGGATAACCTGTGCAACAGGCTATGGTGATGATTGATGTGACGCTATATTTTATAAAAGGAAAAATCTGTGATTTAGTTTTTTATAAATCCATGGTTGCCGTGCTCTTGACAACGTCGGTAAATATAAATGGTTGAATAAAATGTGCCCGAGAATTTGCCGTTTTACAAGCACATATGTACGTAAAACTCTCTCATACTCTCAATCTGATATTAAGCCTAATCTATATATCTTCGAATATAATTATGAATTTTAATTACTTTTGATATTTAAAAATATGATAAAAACAAATGTCAATAATATTATTAACAAAGTATAAAATTGTAAAGCTAATTATAGTAATCGAATTCTTTTTCCAATTGCAGTATTTATACGCATTTTCTTATTTTACTGGTAATATATAAAAATTTATTTTCAGAAGGAAACTTATAATTTTTTTTATTTAAAAAAAAAATTTAATATATTATAATTTGTTAATTCAGAAAAATATAACTACAAGTGCATAATAATTCAATAATTTTTAGAAAATAATACTTTGTTTTATGATTCCAGATCAAAATGATTATAAGCTAAATGGAAAATATTCTCAATATTTATATAAAATTTTTTTTGAAAATATTATGGTAGAAAGATAATTTATTAATATTAAGTAATATAAACATTCTTAGAAAGTGTTATTGATAAAAAAAATTTAGGCTTAATAATAACTTTAATAATGTTTTTAAATATTCCTATAATTAATAATACATTAAAAATTCTTTCACTTAATTATATTGCAAATAAATTTTCTTAAAAAAATTTGATGTTTCAAAAAAGAAACTTACAACAATGCATATAAAGAAAGTATATTTCACTGAACTACCGTGCTATATAATGCGCTTCAAGAGTGATTTATAATTTTTTTTTTTTATTCATATTCTATTCTCTCTCTCTCTCTCTCTCTCTCTCTCTCTCTCTCTCTCTCTCTCTCTCTCTTGCTCCTTTAATGTTGATCAGGATTCAGCGAAAAATAAAATTCGCGATGTGAATTTATATACACTTCTCAAATCTCGCTTGGGGACGAGAAAGGAAGATTAATTACACAAAAGAAACAAGCATGTCAAAGTGATTCATAACGTAATTAGTGATTTACAGTCGAAGCGCGAGTAAATTGCATAATATTTGTATTCAAAAAAATTTTTTAATTTTATTAAATGCAAATTGATTTAATTCACTAGATGTACAGGTATTTATCATGAGATGAACTCTTTATTAATATTGCTTTTTATATTCAAAATTTTGTATGCAAACAAACATGTGTATGATGAGAAATTTTTCAAATTTGTTGTTATTTTTATTTTGACTCACTTCTTGACTTTGGGAATGTAAAATCTTAATATTTGAATTGAAACCGTTGAAATCATATAAGTATTTATTCAATCAGGTGTGGACGAAAGGTATAAAAAATATTTTATATAAAGCTTTGATCGAAAAGTTGAATGAAAGTATGGAGGCATCTTTAAAATATTATTCAGCATTATTGAAAGCATTATAAAAACAAGATGAAAAGTAAAAGCATAATTAACGCCGACTGATTTGGTGTCGACGTTTGGTAAAATATTGACATTACTTAAGGATATTCCCTTTGTACATTTTCGTTTAAATAGAGATGAATTTAGAAAAGTATGTACTTTATACGATTTTTAGGCAATCAAAAATCAATTTATGATTATTAAAGTACAATAAACCTTATTTATATTTTTTAATGTTAAGTTTTATTTATTAAAACACATTTTTGCACAATATGATTTTATACTCGCATACTTTTGAAACTTAATAAACAGACTTTCAATCTATAATAATAAAAATTAATAATTTTTTGTTTCTATTTAGATAAAAAATATTAACAAAATTAATTATTTTATATTAAATAGATATAAATTTATTTATTCAATTAACATATTAAATTTTTAAGGAATAATTTTTCGAAAAACAAAGGAATAAACATGCCGATATTTCAATTAATGTTTCAATTTTAGCAATCCTAAATAAAGTCTGCAAGTTTTTGTATTGTAATTATTTTGGTAATTTAAACTGCTGTTTGGTGTATTATAATTGATTGTATGAAATTTTGAATGAATTTTAATTTAAAATATTTATATTAAAATTTTTAATATAAAAATTATTTTTCTCATAGAGTATTGTTTTTTTATATAATATAATATTTCTGTTTATTTAAGTTTTTACCAATCAATTTTTATTAATTAAAATAATTTAAATAGGAGTTTATTCAATGTTTCATGCACACAAATTATGAGATATATACAAGCATACAGGTCATATTGATATGCTAAATTGTAAGGTCTAATTTCTCTTACTCAACAATACTGTAATACTTTTTAATATTACATCAAAATTTTTCATAATAAGATGTTTAGAATCTGAATTATATATATATATATATATATATTTATCAGATATTCGATTTGAGCTAACAAAATATCAAATTTTTTTTCAATTTTTAAATCAAGGCATCAATTTATGTAAGAATACATGATTAATCAAAATTGCTGTAACCTTTAATAGTAATAAACCTTAAGAAAAACAAACAAAAAATTATTTTAAAGTTTTGAAGATGCTTTTTCATTAATTAATTATATTCGATTACAAATTTTTGAAAATATTGAATTTTACTAAATACACCTTCAACCGATGAAGTGATGCATTTTTAGAAATTTTATTTTTTTAATTGGTTTCTTGATATTCTAAAGTATTTCCGAAAACTTATTCAAAAACTTATTTTTTAGCCACAACAAGTCGAGGGCCTCAAATGCTGTTTTTTAGACTAATCTGATAATTTAATAACCAGTGATGAAGCTCAAAGCTCCGCGATTGTAATAGATACTTCCAAGAATAATACGATAAGGTTCAATTCACACTGATTGCAATGAATGCTGACTAGATCATCTCCCATATCTTCTCGATCTTTACGTCATTCGTTCAATTCGTTTCTTTCGCACATTCCTCCGAAGCAAAGAACTTGGGTTGATTATGTACCACTACGAGGTCTTAAACCCTGCGTTGACTCGTCAAAAAAATGCGAACACGGATCCCACCAACACATACACACACATACCGGTATCAAACCGAGGGAAGAGTCTTGCCTTCCCTTCATCTTCCCTGTTTATCTTTCCCTCTCTCTTTTCCCTTTTCTCATAGTCGTCATTCGTTCTTTCTTTATCTGGACTTTGTCCTGCTTTTTATTTTCGTTTGATTGTTCTGTCATTTTCTAATTACATTCTGTTTTTAAAGTAGTTTCATCCTTCAAAGTTATTTATTCGCCGTTCGACAGTAAAATATAGATAAATAAACTGCATTTTTACAACTTTTTATTCAGTTTCTAAATTTTATAATAATCTTTTAAAATAATCTTTCAATAGTAATATTATAAATTGTTCATTATTTACATTTAAATAAATTTCAGTTCCAAATGAGGTGCAGTGTGAATAAAAATTAAATTATTCAATTATTTATATTTATATCGACCTTTCGATAAGGAATCCCTTGTCCTTATCGAGGCTAATTAATTAAACAAATTTTTTACAATTAGTATATACACATCTTTAATGGATACAAAAAATAATTATATAAAATTACCTAATTTTACGTTATAAGAATAATTTTGTATTATACAATGCATTAGTCGTAACGTTACAGCTTTTAATTTAAACATTGTTTAAAATCACCTCAATTTATACGATTTATAACGTCATAGACTACGTCATGATGTTATTGTTTTTCATGTTGTTGAGGATTATATGATATTTTAAATTTAATTTTTGAGTGTCCTCTTGTCGATTAATTATATTATTATTAATTTTGATGCGTATCATTTCAGAAATTAGACTATATTTATAATTAGTCTTCCTATCATGAATATCAATATTATCCCAATCTATATTGTGATAACACTCATAAGTGTGTGCGCCACCATTGTTGTATTATGATTGTTTTTTTTTGTATTGCTTTATCCTTTTTCTTAAGCTATGTCTAGTTTCTTCAATGTATATCGATGAACAGTTTACATTTAATTTTGTAAACAACATTCATATTTTTCCATATTTCAAATTTATCCATATTTTTCATAATAACTGAGTCTAATTTATTAATTATATTTCGAATTAGATTTATTCCATACTTTTTAAATTTTAATACATATTATGAAAACAAATTTTTAGAATATGCTAAAGATATACAAGTAAGGAATTTGTCAGTGTTTTCATTGTTACATTTAATATTATATTTTTGTTTTTTTATTCATTTTTTAATATGTTTTTTCATAAAATAATAAGGGTAGTTATTTTCTATAAGGACAGATTTGTCTATCTCCAGATTATTATTATGAAAACATTGATTTGATAATAATAATGCTCAGTCTATTAAATTATAAGCAATATTTCTCTTTTGTGAAAGTGTGTGATATAATTTAAAATTAGTATCCTATTTGACCGTGTAGGTTTCCTATGCTAATTCGTAATAATTCTACTATTTTGAGTCTTTATAATGGGAAAGTCATCAAAATTAATAGAATTATTATTTTCAATTTCTTATATAAATATTAAAAGATTATTTTATGTATTAAAAGTATTCAAAATCTTCTCTAGATGATCTTTATGAATACAACAGATTGTGTCATCTACATGTCTACAGTAAAATAATGGAAAGCAATTGTATTCATTTTTTAGTGAATTTAGATAATTGGACTTGAAGTCATCCATCACTATGTCTACAAATAGAGGAAGTATTAGTGAGCCCATTGGGGTACTGAAAATTTATTTATAAAATTTCTTGTTAAACACAAAATATGTGTTGTTGAAAAGAAACTCTGTAATTTTAAGGATATCATTTAATGGAATTTTATTAATATTATGTATATTATTTATTCTTTTTTGTAGGATTTGTATGACTAGTTCATAGGACACATTTGTGAATAATGAACTAACATCTAAAAAAATCAATAAGTGGTTTTCTGCAATTTTTATGTTCTTTAATTTGTTTTTAAATTCTAAACTGTTGTTAATTCTAGATATCGGAGGCTTTACAGATTTTTTTAATTCTTTGTATAATAATTTTGATAGAAAATGCAGAGGACTATTGATGGTTAAAATAATTAGACACAATGTACAGTCAATTTTATGAATTTTGGTAGTCCTTATGCTTTTGCTAAATTAATGTTCATCTGTGATAATTCGTTATTATGTTATTTTTTATCAAGATATGAATGTTCATTAAGTTGTTTTAATATTTTATGTATATTTGTTTGTAAATTTTCCAGTGGATTTTTATTTATTAATTTGTATGTATTAGTACATTCCTACAAATTGTTCATTTTAGTCTTATATTCATTAATGCTAATACATACTGTCACAATACCTTTATCGACATTGGTAAAAAATACATTTTTATTATTTTTTAAGAAATTACTAGTCAATTTTAATTTTTTTGTCAACTATTGTATTTTTATTGTCATTTTTTTGTTTTTTTTATTTTGTTAGTAATATTCTTTTTAATATATTTTATCGTTAATTCCCTGATACCCTCTTTATCATGATCATTAACATTGTGAGCCGGTAAGGATATCTCAATATCTTTGATTGTGGTGACTGCGTCTTTGTAGGGAAAATTATTATTTAAATTATAACGCAGGCCCAAAGATACAATATCAGAAACGTCATCCGGTATATTAATATCAGTCCGATTATGTATCCACTGTTTTTTATGATTTTCACTATTTTACACATTGTACCTGTTTCTATTTTCATTTTCAATTAAATAATTAAATTTTTTCTCCAATCTTTTATTTTCTTTATTTTCTTGTTCACAACTTTCAAAAACATTTTTTATTAAATTCTCATCAATATTCGAATTTATTATTTTATTCTTTAATATGTTTAATTTATTTGTTAAATTATTTTTATGTTCATGAATGTCCTTTATGGATAATATGAATATCTCGTTGCACAGTTTGTTTTTCAACCTATCAAATTGATTTGAGTAGCATTTACTGTAAAATTATGTTGAATGTAGACTTTTTCTTATATTTATTAAGGTCTTTCGTACTATTCCATATTGTTTACAGTTCCTAAGATAGCATGTTCTTACGATGGTAATGGTCAAGGCTGTTCGTATTTTGGTCCAATTTTTTAGGAGTTTTGTTGTCGTTGGTCCATATTTGTGATATTTGTACAAAAGTTTTGTTTGTTGCAGTCTTCATTGGATCGTAGACTGGTTGTAAAATTATTAGTTCATTATTTATCTTTAGTTTTTTATTTTAGGGTTTCAAATAGCATATTTTAAACAATAAAATGAATTTCTCACTGTTTATTATTTACTTTGATACAAATTTTAATTTTTTTCACGGTTATAATATTATTTATATAATTATTAGTAGTTAAAAAACCCATTAAGTGAATGAATCTAAAAATATAAAATTCAATAAGCAAAAAAAATGAAAGCATTATTAAAGTATTTAAATTGAATATTTGTCTAATCAAAGTCCATATATTTTTCACTGGATATTAAATATATGTTCGTAAATACTACCATTTTATTTTCTTCTAAACATAAAATTGTTTTCCATAAATTTAATTGAATTCAAGAAAGACTAACTAACTCAGACATATTGTCATTCCCGATAAGGGTGACTCGCTCTTAATCGACAGCGATTTACAGTTAAGCAACCGTTCGCCTGATTCGCACGTATACTATTTACGCACCGTCACTCCTGCGCTCGATCTTTTTCCTCGACTCCCCAATAACACATTAGCGACAATTTTCCCCTCTCTTTATCTATGTCTTTACATTTATTAATGCACCAATCCGTCAATCTACCCCTTTTACATCTTTTACTTTCGATTCGCTTATTCTTTCCTATGAACCGTAGTGGCATGTTAATATTGTATTATATCTCACATACATTAGTCCTCTCTTTGTACTTTAAATACTTTTTTTTACATATTTATACATATTAGAAATTACATATTGATATTTATGTATTTTTTGCAAACACACGTATTTAATCTCTCGTTTAACGATCCAATAAATTGGTCCAGTAAGTATATTTTTAAGTCAAGCTTACATGATGGGGAGAAAAAGAATAAATGAATTAGTAAAAATGACCTAAACAAATAATTTTTCTGAAAACAATTTATTGAAGTCATTGTATAAACATGAATAAAACTTGGCGAGACTGGTACTAATAAATAATGCCTCTGACAACTTTCTTTAAAAATTAAGCAAATTTTTCACTTTGTTTAGTAAAAAATAAATTACAATATAACTTTTTCATTACCTTCTATCATAATTGTTGCTTAATACATATAACACACTAGATGTTTCTTTCTCAAATTAACACGAATCGATGTAAAGAAACTAAAAACTGTCACAAGATCTGCAATTTACGTGCAATAAATTTAAATACTATCTTCTGTGCTTCCAATGAAAGTATCAAATTTAACAAACAATTCATTGTCATTTTCGTGCTATGTTAGCCACGCTTAATGAATCAAATCTATTCTTAATAAATAAAATAAAAATAAAAAAAATGTAACTCACTTCGAGTCAATCGTTCGCGAAAATGTTTACATTATTTACGTACGATAAATTGCATTTTAAATTGCATAAACTTGCGAAATCCCCCTTATCTTTTAATTTTTATATATTTTTCTTTTTTTCGCTCTAAAATCAAAATCTCCTCAGCTAAAGTAAATTTAGAATTTTTTAAATGATTTAGGCATGAGAACTTAAACATCAAACTTCTTTTTTCGATTAATATATGTACATAATCACACAAATTGACGCATTAATTTAATAGTGTAGGTAATTGTTGCAAATAGAATATGTACACAATTGATCATTCATTTTATTTAATTTTTAATACTTATTTTATTGATATATGTGTGTGTGTGATTTAAAGTTTATCTGTAACATCGAATGTAGTAGTCGAAATCAAACTTGTAGAAGTAGAAATGTTAAAACGTAAAAAAGGGCAATGAAAACAGAAATAAAGTGGCGCTTCATCTCACTCGTTAGTAAAAATAGTAGTCTCCAAGTCTCCTCTGGTACACTCTTCTTCTTCCTCTTCTTTTACCGTCTACGTGAATAAAACTACAGACCGATCCGTTCTAATAAATATTCTGTCAACGTAAATACACATGATGAAATGTGTGTATGCGGGTTGTCTTTCCTCGGTGGACTAGTGGATCCACCGAGTTGAATACTTACGTGTGAGAGAAACGGCATGTGTCATGATGCATTAAAAGTGAAAAAAAGTGTGTCAGAAGAAGATACAAAGTCGGTTGCTATATCGCATGGATGATGGACGGTTGATGTTTATAAGGACAGGTGCATTCGCTTATAAACCTCATCTACGTCCATTCTTTGTTTTTTTGGTTCTTATGTATTTCAGTTTTGTCAAAAAGCGAGAACTTAAAAAAAGAGTCAACAAATAAACAAACACAGAGACTAATTTAACGTGCATATAATTTACTCAGACTCTTTTAATATTACAAATTATAAAAGTTTTCTTGTATTACTCAAACTTTAAGAAATACTCAAAAATAATCATTTTATACTTCTATAAATAAATATAATTTTCGAAACACTATAATTTACACATATTAACAATAAAATAATTTTTTTCAAAAGAAATCAATTTATATTGTATTTTTTTAGCTTTTAAATAATTGAATATTGAATTATTTAATGAGTTAAACATATTGATGGTAACTTCTCAAGTTCGAGACTTAAACTACTTGAAATTTGAGTCTTTATATTTCTAAAATCATCGTTCTGATAGATTTATGGTTTAAGCATTACTTAAACAGCTTCAGCAGCTTGTTTGTCTTTTAATGTTAATATATGATTGATAGTATTTCTTGCACACATACTTTGATCCTCTTTATCGCGCTTTCCCTTCTTTTTTTGACTCGTGAATTTCTTAAAACAAGCTTATATAACTATAATAATGAAATAAGTATTACGAAAATCAATTAATAATAGAGCATTTTAAATAAGCGCAACTACGAGGAAATCGAAATGAAACTAGAACATTAATAATACGCTTTCCATTTGGATACTTTTTTATTTAAAAGATTAGAATATTTTAATATACATTTAGAAATTAAGCTTGTTTGGAATGAGTTAATAATTGATTCTTGAATCTTATGTATTTATATATATGCACATGTGTATATATATGTGTATATATATATGAGTAATTTTTAACAGTATCTTCAGCAACCAAAAATTTTATATTATGATATAATAATTATTTAATTCTTTAAAAAAAGAGAGAACTTAATTATATTTATCATAAAAAAAAGAACAACGAAATACTCAGTGTTTTTATATTTTATTTTAAATTTGTATGATATGTGTTATTATTAACGAATGACAATTGTAAAAATACATAAAACCTTTTTTGCAATAAAACTTAATTGTACTTGAATTCGAACATTCAACCTCGAGGATTTTTTTTTAACCACATACAAATTATTCAATACATGATAATTTGCGAATAAGATTTTATAATCTCACTTTAATTATTCATAAAAAAATGTAAATATTAAATACATTAAATGAACTAATAACATATTCCGTAAAAGTAAGAAATATAATATTAAAAATGAATTATATTTTGAAATATTATTATGCTTTGAAATTTAATTATACTTTCATTACCTATTATTATATTACAAGAAACCGACTAACTGTTCCCAAATATTTTTGGTGAAATATTTAAATATATTTCAAACGTGCATTTATTTATTTATTTTTTTATTTCATTTATATTTTATTATTTTTATATTATATTTATATTAACTTATATTTTTACCACAAACAATATGTAATATATATTTGTTATTAAACAAACTTAGCTCAATTTATTTATCAAGTAATTTATTTAGAATAATAACATACAATATTATAAAGTTACAAGAGCATCTTGAGACGCTGTCTCATAGATACGTCGACAAGAACTGAAAAATGGCAGAAGAACCACGCAGTTCTACCTACTTGTATATAGAAAAATTAAATTCGTACACGCAGAAACTTGTACGGATTAATACCCCTTATTAAACTGAAATTTACCTAAGTAATGAGCGGGGGAGCACAGGGTTTTTCCATCAAGTAATATTAAGAACATAAAATAAAATATATCCCCCTCAGTTCTAAATTCAACAATAGTTAATGTACAATTCATGTGGTTTTTATTTGATTAAATATATTTAACTTTTTTTATTTTTAAAATATTTAAAACAATTAATTTGATAAAATCATATTTAGCAATTGTTTCAATTACTTTTTTATCATTATAGTTAACACAAAATAAAAGAAACTATAAAATTTATAATATAAGATATGAAACATTACACGATGATGGTACATTTCATCAATTTCTTCGATGTTTTTGATTTTTGTTACTGGAAAGCCAATATCAAAAGAGAAGAGTCGTTGCACTAATAGACTTTCAATTTTCTTCACGCAAATTTATAACTTTATGATACTAAAATGATCCTAAAAATAAAGAGTAATCAATATACTAGTGTATTTTACAACTAAATTGAATTTATTTCAGACGACATGATTAAAATAGAGAAATAATATAAAAATATAGTTCAATTTCTCTAATATTTGATGCTTAATTGGATAATGCATAAATTTTCTTGTATTAAATATAGTTCAACAATGTCATATAGAAGTAATTAGATTAGATTTTCACTTATGCCTGCACACATATAATTAAAAATTAATTATTTGGTTTAATTCAATTAATTTAATTTCAATTTAATATAATTTTACTTAATTAATGCTAATTTAAAACTTATGGATAATCATTATATCAAATATATCGTATTGGTATGTTATTTACTAATATTATTTATTACAATTTAAATACATTATTAATGAAAGTATCATGAATTTTTAAAGTAATTGACTTACTAGTATAACATGTATTAATAATACTCCAAGCAATAGAGCACTTGTAGGTCATGAAAAAATACAGCTAGTGATGCATATCAAAATTAGTAAAAAAATCAGTACATACTTATTTTCTAAAATGTGATTTATGATAT
This sequence comes from Eupristina koningsbergeri, assembly GCA_018907245.1. Taxonomy (NCBI): domain Eukaryota; kingdom Metazoa; phylum Arthropoda; class Insecta; order Hymenoptera; family Agaonidae; genus Eupristina; species Eupristina koningsbergeri. Next base: position 101,995 of record JACCHV010000074.1, read on the forward strand.
TCAGGTTTTTTTAGTAATATAAGTGAAATCCACGTTAATTAAGCCCTCATTTTTTCTTCTCTCCACTCCTTATCAATTTGCACGCGCTTGGGCGTTTTTAATCATACTTATCCTCATATTTTAGGAAATGAGAAATATTTAAATATTTAAACGAAATATAAGATACAGAATTTATTGTACTATACTTATATTTTTTAAAACTATTGATTTATTAATTAACATTTGCATTACTCGAAAACTAATAATTCGATAAAATTAAAATTTTGTACAAATAAATTGCATATTAATGACTAATTTTCCAAAACCAGAGCTCTAAATGTTAAAAAATAAAAAACTTACAAATTTTTTAATTAATTTCAAAATTTTCTGATTTTTCGTTAATTTCTCAACTTCTAATTTTCCAATTGGTTTATGAAAAATGCATTTTATTCACAATTTTATTCGATACAAATTGTTCATTGATACTATAGTGTTAAAATTAAGACATCATTTTATAACAAAAAAATGAAAAAAATTGTTAATAAAAAAAAATATTATAGTGTTAAAATTAAGATTTTTCATTTTCTATGTTCTTTTCTTATAAATATATATATAGTATATAATATATATAATAAATATATATACCAGTAATTAAAAAAATGTTTCAATTTAAAAAACTATTTTTAATTTACAAAAGAAATTTGGCATTTAATATTAATTAATATTTTTATAAAAATCAATGGTTTTAAACTTTTACTAGTCTAGTTTTTTAATTAATAATTTAATTTTGGTAATGATGGAAGAAACGCTTATATGTATTTTGTTATCTCTTACTATATCATTTACTCATTCGTACTTAGATCCCCCTATGCATTTTTATATATATATCTATATATTTACACGACTACATATACTTATTGTTATAATGTCGAGGAGATTGCGCCGTCTTCAGTTATTAATTTTATAGTTGGCTGAATGACTCGTTGTACACGCGAAGTTATTCATATGCACCACCAGATAGGATAATTAAAAATTAATGATCTGAATAAGTAGGATCACACAGTAGATATGTTTTTATCAACAGGATTTATTTAGTTGTCGTTACACAGTTGTTTCGCTCTCGATTGTACAAAAGATTCTGTCTGATTGTCGTTACATTATTTATTTTTTACATTCAAATCCCTCTTCTTACAATTTGCGCCCATTTTCATCGACCAATCGCTGAATCGTGAATTCATTTCTTTTTTTTTTTAGTTACAAACTAATGGAAATACAAGCTATATACATTTTATTAATTTAATGTATAAACCTCTGTTTTATTATACTTACTTGTAGGTAATTTTTAATTAATGTTTTAAATTAGCTATTTTATAAAATATTTGTATTAAAAAAAATGGCTATTTTTATTACTTAAAAAGACATAAAATATTGACGGAAAAAATAAATAGACATTTAAAAATTTGTTTAATATTTTATAATTATAAAAGGAATAAAATTTATTTATTTAATAAACGTACACTATCAATTATTAAAAAAATAAAATTTCTGATAAATTCTCGTATATATTTAGTAATAAAAATAAGAAAATACTGATTATAATATTTTATCTTTTCTCTTTTTCATATTTCTTTAATTTATCCCCAAATCTACAAATAAGGTACGAAGTAAACCAAACATATGTATAATAAAATTCAGAAAACTTTCAAAAATAGTATGCTAAAAGATATTTGTTATTTATCGAAATTACCTATAAATCTTATATCCTAATTTCATATTTTCAGTAGTATTGTTACTCAATCATATTACCTAAGTAAAGTTTACCTTATTTTTTGTTATCTTGTACAATTGAAAATGATTTTATTCAATAAACATAATGTAAATATAAAAATGTCTTCTTCGTTTCATAAAAAAACTATTGGTGTTTGTTTTCTTAAAAGAATCAGTATCCTTTAAGCTATTAAATGAAAAGTTGTAAAGTATCAATACTCGAGAAAAACATTATTTTATTTTTATTTATTATTCTTACATATTTGAATAAAATAATGGGAATTAACTACTTAACCTTTAATTCAATAACTTGATACCATTAGATTTATTGTGTATATATGTAACTTTGTTATTTTTTTATTTTTATTTATTTTAATTTTTCTCTCATAATTATAATTACTATTTCAAATTTAAACGCATTAAAACATTATTGATCTACTACAATCAAGAATTATCGTTAAAAAATATGATGGAAAGGTTTTAAAATGATAAAAAGCCTTTGAAAATTTCTCTGAATTGAATTTTACGAAATTACTTTATTAAACTTCTAGCTTCGGAAATAAAGTATGTACGTAAGGAAATGCAAAGGAAAGCTAAATTCCATCGATGCGAAATCAATGATTTATATTTTTAATATGTACATTACGTACGCCCACACTGTACGGAGTTATTTGACGAAGTTATAAGGCGTGTCATGTTATGTCCCGTCGAATACTATAAGCGAGTGCATAACTAATTACACATTAGGTGAGAATTAATTACTGCACGTGTACCGAGGATTAAAATTATAATTATCAGGAGTTGAAATGCAAAATATAAAAATGTACAGTCTAATAGCATTGTCTTGATTTATTGGCTTGTTTTTTACAATTCCCCCTCTGTCCATCTCTCTCTCTCTCTCTCTCTCTCTCTCTCTCTCTCTCTCTTCCTATCTCTCCTATACGTGTGTATATGTATGTATTTATTGTACCATTTTAATGTAGATCTTTTCTTTTGATTAATAATAACAGCTTTTGTTTATATTTATAGTAGTTTATATCGTGTTCGGTTCATTATAACCATTGGTTTAAAAAATTTTTAAATAAATATCATTCTCTCATTTGTTTTTGAATATTTGTATACATACAATAAAAGCTAAAAGGTATTCTAGTTGTAAAAACATTAGATTTATTATATATAGTGAATTTTTTATTTATATAGTGAATAATTTTTAACTTTTATTTAATAAAATGTTATAAATATTAAATTTTACAATCAACTATATTTCATTTCAATAAAAAAAAGTTTGATTTACTATATTAACGTAATAGAATATCTATAGTTAAATAAATTGAAAAATAAATGTTTTAAAAAAATTACTATTAAATTACAAATCGTTTTTAATAAGTAAAAATGGCGTTTATTCATTCTTATTATATAATGCTAATGTTGAATTAAATTTTTTTTTTTTAAACATAAATTTTTGAATTCAAACTAAATTATATGATTTTAATGTTAGAATATAATTAATCATTAAGTATAATTATTAATATTCTTATAAAAGTAATCAAAATTATTTTTTTAAATAATTGTCAAATGAGTATTCTTATTTTTAATAGCCTGTTGAAGTACTTAAATATAATGGAATGGAATTAATTGTTTTCGTTTTAAGCGATTCATATTTTTGTAAAATATTTTAAAAAATTCCATTTACAATATAAAGATGGAAGGTCCATTCATATGAAACGATTTTTTCATTATAATTTTTATTGTGTACAATAAAAATAACTTTCATATATTCTTTTTTGCGTAGACCTTTGTTCTTATAAATATATATTACAATTGATTTGATAAAGTATTTGTCAAATAAATCTTTTAATATAATTGGTAATAATAAAAATCTTTTGTTTGTAATAATTTGAAAAATATTGAAAATAAGCGTGATTTTTTGTAACAAATAAGAATAAAACAGTTGGTTAAAAAATCTTAAAATTTCCACCATGCAATACATACAATCAAATACACAGATCGTCAAATATTTCCCGAACTTTTACCAAATAAAGTAGATATTGAAAATTTTAAAGTTTACATTTTAAAATTGTTTAAGAGCCAATTATGACCTCAACATTGACGAATATGACACCGCGACTTTTCATTACTGATAGTCGTCTCATTCCTACATCAATTGCACGTATTCGAAACAATTATTCGTTTGCACACGAATGCAGATACAAACATATCTCAATTTGATGCCACGACACCACGCGCACACACGCACTCTCTGGCGATTATGATGCGCTCATTTCATGGAAACGCATATGGACGCGTGGATATGTGACCATAACACGTCGTTTCGTTCTTTTGTTTCTTTTTTTTGGTTGCGAGCCCAAAAGAGAAAGAGGGAATAAGATAGAAAGAGAAGCAAGGAACCCTACCCACAGCAGTAGTCGTGGCATTATATCGTGAGCATAGAAGTAATTTATAGTTGCAATAATTTATTGGCTACCATGGGCTTTATACTTCGCCTGACGTGTAGCCATCCGTCACCGTCAGTGACGTCACCCCCCTCCACATAATAACTACCTACGTCTGTTCTGCCTCTCCCCTCCACTCGCCACCACATCATCCCTAATATCACACGGTGTCTCGCTCGTACGCGCGTAAACTTACACACACTAATACGTACTTAAGCACATAGGGAAAACATTATTATCTCGGTCTCTTTTTTTTGAGTCGCGTTTATTTTACTCGCTTCTCTTTTCGCGCGTGATGTATAGTTTCTCCGTTATATGCTTTCTGATCCGTAAGAAGCGATGAGCTTTGGAATCGATAAATAACTTCAAACAGATAGGGAGAATAAGAAAGAAAACCGGGAGCAATTTTTTGTGTACCAGAAATATTTTATTATTATAGTTATAATTATTATTTTTGTTAGCATTGCCATTGTAAAAACAAAGTCCTCGCATTTTCCCGGACAAGTAGTCAAAATGAAATTAATAGTTGGAGAATATAAGTAATAGGAAAAGTAAGTAACAAAGAAAAAAGTAAAAATAAATATTTGCATTTTTGATCAAAATTATACTTTGTTTCGAGAATTTGAAAATTGCCAATTTAGTTGCTTATTTGTTTCACACAATTATTAATATAAATATTTAACATTAAATGAATACACAATGAATGTTCTACAACATCTGCAATATTTATTTTAATAATAAATGAAATTTTATTGATTAAATGAAACTATGTCTTTTATAAATAATTTAAATATATTTATAAATATATTTTTAAATAATGTAAATTTATTATACTTGGTTTTAGACAGTTGAATCAATAAAATTATTTCATATGATATGCTTTTTACACCGAAACATCAATATTAGATTTTCGTCAAAAATTCATTTGCCAGTCGATATCAGTTATAAAATATATATAAAATATATACATATGCAATGCGTATATGTACCTGTACATATATTTATATACATAATTTACATATTTTAGGAATGATAGCTCATGAATGACAATTTTCTTTTAATTTAACGATAAAAAAAAATGAAAAATTATTTGTCAAAATTTATTTTCAAATAACTAAATATAAAAATAAAGAATAATGAAAAAACGCCAACTTACATTGAAATCGAGATGCAAATTTGACTTTTGTTTCAATTAGTGACGTTTTTTTGATTCGAATTAAATTAAAAATAAAGTTGAAGGGACCAATTAAACTTAAGGAGTTAAAATTATAACAAAAGCAACAGAATAGAAACCTAGTAAGCACTCCAAGGCGCCCAAAGAAAGTAAAACAACGAATTCGAGTTCACAGTGAGGAACTGGAAATAAGGAACAAGGGAGGAGCATAGATGACTAGCTGAGGAAAACGGACGTTTTGATTCTAATATGGTTCGAACTTCTTTTTTCGTTTTCCTTTTTTTAAATCTGCGTTCGAATTCCTCGAGCTTGCTGCTTTTCATGACAATGCCAACCTGGCTGCTCACCTTTCCTCCCACCCACTCCCGGTTCCCAAGATGACGGACCCCTAAACGAATCCGATGCTCACATTTATCTTCCTCTATCTATCAAAGCACCCGTTCACGCGTGTACGAATACGAGATAAGTCGCGCATGTGTTCGTATGTATGAACAAAACTTAAAGGAGAAGAGGGAGACGGAAGGAGCGCCGAGGATGGTGGCGCAGTTGCAAAACGAAAAGAGAAAAGGGTAGGTCGGCGACCGGGTGGTGGTATATCATGCCAAGATTAAGGGGAAGATATTGGATGAGGGAGTTGAGCGGGGTAATGCCGTAGATGAGCGACGGTTGACGTTGGAGCATGACGCATGACGGGTGATGGATGACGGGTAACGTTGACGAGCGTTTGTCATTGCCCACGGCGAGTATCCTCGTCCTTCTTACTCTCCTCCTCCTACTTCTTCATGTTTGATCTTATTCTGTACCTGTATCTCCGCTTATCCTCAAAGCTTGGCTTCAAACTCATCACTCTCATCCTTATTTTTGATGTATAAAATCTGCCAGTTTCCACTTTTCGTCTCTCCGATTGTTTTTACATAATTTTACATCGTGTCAGCAGTTGCATTATTTTAAATGAACATCATAAACATGTTATTTGTTTTAAAAATTAGTGAACATATGTAAATATTTCAGTTTATTTAAAAATCAATGCCGATTAAGTATAAAGTTATAATCATCATCATTATTAACGCATAAACAAACCTATGACAAATGTATGCTTGTAAAAGTAATCGGTTCGATGTATGCATAGATTCGCTTGTAGCGCAAAATAAATCTTACGAAATCATCTTTTGTACGTCAACTCCTTTATTGTTTACCAGTTTTAAGTTGTAATTTTAAGAAAAGTCCAAAAAGCTTTTTTACACCGAGGGCTATTTTAATTAATAAGGTTTCTTAGCGTTCTACTCGATTTATTATATTAAAACTTTTGTTACGCGAGAATGGGTGAGAAGCTTAACAGATGTGGATATAACAGTATGGAGTAGTAGCAGAAGATGTGTAATCGTCATCGATTATCAGTTACGCCGAATCATAAAATAATTAAAACGAATGAATCAATCAATGGCCGAGGGAGTTATGTCCGAGTCTCTTTTTATAAATAGACCTTGATATGTCTTCCTCCCTCATTCTTCCCCTCACTCCTCCCCTCGAGGAAAAGTGAGTGTGATAAGGGTAAGGCGTGACAGATACGTGATAGGTGCAGCCGAGCTGCGATAGACGTGAAAAAAGACTCTTTTCTATCTACTCCTTTAGTGGACGTTATTTTAAAGGAGTTTACTCTTCGATGTCAAACGCGACGTCCACTACTTTTGATATTATGAAATTACTTCATCACATTTGCTTTTGACGTGTGCATAATTCTCCTGATAATTCTCGTAGTCTTCTTCCTCTTTTTAAACCTTAGTTTTATTCTCAAGTTCACAATTAGCGAATAAAACTTTTTTAATTAATCATTACCGTTTGTCCATTGATCGATTTCTGTTATTTCTTAATTAAAATGTCGTTTCTAACTTTTGTGGAGTCGCGCTCTACGAAGTTGATGAGATTAATTATATGATTATTTAGCAATTTATTTAATTTTTCAATGTGTAAATTTTGTAAAGTGATATTTCACATTTTTTTATCGAATTGATACCTGCTGAAATTTACCATAATATTTATAATTTTCAAATTAAAAAAATTTGAATTATATGAGTAAGAATAATATTTTTCATAAAAATTAATTTCTTTCACAAACTATTTTTATTATATAATATTGGTTAAAACTATATGATAACACAAAAACAACATCCTTTCTTAATAATATTCCTATTTTAATGATAGTAACCATTTCAAAAATGTATGCAAAGCATAAAATTTTGAATGTTTTTACGTTGGAAGCGTATAAATCAATATATATATTGAAAAAAAGAAGAAAAAAAAAAAAATAAGAATGGAAAATAAAATTTCAATTTGAAGTGTACTGACAGTTCCACATTGTCTACTTTACAAATCTTTCCTTGGCATACAGTAATTATAGATGATAATCAGGGGATGTTATTTATGTTTTTTCCGTAAAATAAGAGCATAAGAGAAGAATCGGAGTCGATTTGGTAGAGAAAACAAGCAACACGTAAAAACGATATGACGGGGCCGGGGAGAGGGGTGACGACGGCGGTAGTAAGGAATAAAGGAAACCAGAGAAGGGAGAATCTTGGCGACAGCCGTCAATCGATTGTCAAGCGGGTCAACCAACCAACCTAACCTTATGTCCGACAACGCCTATACCCCGCTTCGTCCTTCACCATCATGATTCTGGAGCAAGAGTAAGAAACGAACTAACATACACTGTACGTAAAATTTTATGACCAGTCTGATTTTGTTATTTTACTGTTTCTTCACACTTTTTTGTTACATTATTTTTAGATATGTAATAAAAAATTAGGCTTTACTTTTAAATTGATTTGTACAGAAATATTCAAGATATACATGATTTTTCTACGAAATATAGAGTTTTTTTTATTTGCCCCATTTTTTTTTTTTTTTATTTTTCAATCATTAGAAGCAGCAATATTTACATTTGTAAGAAGGATATTTTTCAGTTTTGTGACACATCGCGATGACGCGACTAGTGGAACAACGCTATGCGCTAAAATTTTGCCTTAAAGTCTGTAAAAACACTAGAAATTTTTTAATGTTAAAAAAATGTTTCTAAGGATAAAGGTATGCATGTGTTGATAAATTGAGAGAGTTATCGATTAGCCTGATCTTTTAATGACAGTTTAAACTCAAAATTTTGTGAACACATTGAGCGTTAAAATTGATTCGGGGTGTTTTTGGCTGCTGAGAACGTACATAATCAGTGACCTCCTTGAAAACCTTATATGATTTTTCTAATTACCATTTACACGTAATTTTATCTTTAAAGATTTTTCTAATATTTAAAAGTTTTTACAGCATTTTATTAAGCCACAAATAAAATTTACCGTGTAAATTTTTTCCAATAGTCACTCCATCACAATGTATCACAAAATTGAAAAACACTCTTCGCGAGAATGCAAATCCTGCCACTTCTAATTATCGAAAAAACAAAGGACATATAGAAAAAAACTCTTCCCTATATTTTAAGACTTCTCTCAAATCACTATGACCAATAGTGTGTTAAAAAAAAAAGAACTCAATAGTTCGTGGACAGATCATGTATTCTTGATTTTCATATTGCTTTAATTTGTATTTAGTTACAGTTTATTATTATATTATACAGTTGAAGGATTGTCAACAATTGTGCATAGGGCTATTTACGTTTTTAAACGATAGTAAATATTATTTACATAAGACTATTTTATATATGTACATACATGGTTTTCCTCGATGTATCGAGTTTTTTTTTATTTAACGAATATTACTCGAAGCGATTTAGGAGGGGTCTCAAAATGTAGAAAAAATCTTTTTCCATTTATACCTTTTTTTTTGTTTTTTTCAATAATTTACTTTTTCGATAATTTGAAGAAGCAGGATTTTACTTCGGGCGAAGGGTGTTTTTCAATTTCTTGACACGGCGCGCTGAAGCGATTAGTGGATAAACGGTAAGCGAGAATATTTCATTTAAAATTTCTAAAAAAAAAAGAAAACACTTATCTTTTATAATAAAATAGTATCTATTATTGAACGTATAAACAGTTTGAAATAAAAATTTTAAATTGTTCAAAATAATCGTTAATCGACGGTCTGAATTAAAAGTTTTTAACACGCGGCGGATGTTCGTAGCGATTTGAGAGATTTTTGAGCGCCCAGATTCGGCACTCGTCGATGATCTTTTCCCGATTCTCTTTAAAAGCTCTCTGCCATTTTCCACATTGCAATTTTGACCTACAATTATCTTGATAAGTTTCTTTTAAAGTTTAAAGTTTTCTTTAAAGTTTCTGCACTGTTTTTTTTTAAGTTACAAACAAAATTTTATCGCGTAACGCTATTTCACTAAACACTCCATCATGCCGTGTCCAAAAACTGAAAAACATAATTCGCGCGGAGTAAAATTCTACCCCTTCAAATTATCGAAAAAAAAGAGATAAATAGTAAAAGCTTTTCTCTACATTTTAAGATCTCTTCCAAATCGCTACGACTAATAGACGCAAAATAAAAAAAAACTTGATATTTCGGGGACAGACCCTGCATGTATTAATTTACTTATTATATTTATTAATATCAATAGTAGGTTTTAAAATAAACTTCTATACAATTAATAATAAAAAAAATTCAGAAAATTTCAGTCTGATCCAAAAAAATAATCAAATTATCTGTTTATAAAATTTCATTAATTAGCAATTCAGTAATTTTAAATTAAAATACAACACAAGTGTATTATTCGCAATTTTTACTTTTTCTATATATATATGTTTAGTATGAATGTACAGGGCACTAGTATATCAAATAATTAATTTTAATTTTCTATGAAATATGTATTTTATTTTCAATTTTATATAACTTGTTATTTTTTTCTTGATAGTTTCTGTAACTTCTTTATACTTGGCCAGTTAAAAAAAAAAAAAATTATCTTATAAATTTATATATAATAATCAAAAAAACTAAAGTTATAAGAGTAGGTGATGATAATTGTTGCGAAATATCTCATGTACCAAATTTAATATTAATAATAAGTATTATTATTATTATTATTATTATTATTATTATTATTATTATTATTGTTATTACTTTTATCATCAATATCATCATCATCATCATCATCATTATTATTATTGTTATTATTATTATTACGTACATAGTGTTATTATTTAAAAATTAAAAAAAATTATTTATTCAAACCAAAAGCAATTGGTACTTGAAAATAACAGCATAAGTAATAAATTCCAGTGAGCAAAATATAGAAGAATCAAACGATTTTGAAAAATGTCTTGAGAATTAATTTAATATAGTCAACCAAACCTTTACTCACCAACACTGTAAAACCTGAGAATGGGAAGGAGTACTACTATCTTCTTTTACAAACATTTGAAAGTAAAATTGAAGCATCCATTGACAGACCGAGCACGAATAAAATACTTTTCCTTACTCCTCTAGTCTTTTCCACTTTTTATAATATACACCGTTATTACACTAAATTCGCATATACTTTATCGCCTAAAGCATGACAAGCTTTAAATACTGGTAAACAATTAAGTTAAAATCGATTAAGAATATTCTACTCAAATACTCGATGTACAAATGTATTTTCCATGCAGACTGATTTTTCCAAAAAATAATTAAAATAACTTAATTTTAATTCGAAATAATAATTTAAAAATATAATTGACTTTTACGACGTTATCATTTTTACTTTCTATTATTTCTTTTTTTCTCTTTAAATATTTGTAATCTTTTCATATATATTATCGTTTTATCCGTTATTCATTATACTGTATAAACTTTAAACAAATTTTTTACATGATTTAGTTCATTTACAATCAGAAATAGTGGACTTTATTTTTAAAAAAATTATAATCAATTCATAATCTAGTTTAAATTACAAGAATTTAAAATAAATAAAAAAATAAATAAATAAAATAGTACAAATAAAAATTAGGAAAGGCCGTAAAAATAATTGAGTTACTCCATTTTAGTTATAAAAAGTGTCTTTTATAAACCATTAGCAACTAATTATTAAATTTTTGAAATAGTATTTAATAAAACCTTAAAAACTCTTTTTTCTTTATGCCTCCTTTTTAATCTTTTTAAAACATAAAATATTAATATTATACATGAATTAAAAAGATGCATCTCTTTTTTACAATTCATTTTATTAAAAGTATTTTATTTGCTTAACAATAATAAACAAATTCTTTGTAAGCATCTTTTAAATTTTTAAAAATTATAAAAACCAATTGTTTTTATCACACAGTGAAAATTTATAAAAAAAATTTAATGATTTGTTATATGAAACTATATATAACATTTTTTTAAACATTATATTAAGTATTAACATTATTCTTTTTTAAAATAATTTTAAGAGTATAAAAATTAAAAATTATTAAAATACTATCATAATAATACTTCTATGAATGTATATTGTCAATCGTACTTTTATTCATTAATACATAATACAATTCATATTGTTTATCTTTGAAACTCAATTTCATTATTTGTTTGTGAAAATTTGAAACTTACATATATTACTGTTGTAATAAAAAATTTGTGTAGATTAAAGCCATTTAATATGCAGCAATCTCTGGTATATCGTTTATAGTAATTTGATTTAATCTATAATAATTACATAACAAATAAGCATCATTATTTAGATAATCAATCAAGTCACTCTATCAAATGAAAAATTCGTTAATTTTCCATGAATAAAGATTTTTTTCTAATTCTAATTATCATCCTTATTTTCTAATAAAATTTAAAATATATTCATTCAAAAATTCAAAAGTTTGTCTTTTTAATATAAAAATATTTTTATTTATTCATTTATCGGTAACTTTGCTCATTTACATTATTATTTTTTCTCCAACATAATTTTTCGTTATCACGCGGTTTGAAAACGAATCTTCTCACTTATGATTCCCGCATCACCATTACTTCCTTTGTTTTAGTATAAACAAAATTGGAATTAGCTCGCAGTCTATTTACAATTATATTTTCTTTTAATTTGTCAAATCTAATACAAATTATTACGCAGTAAATGGTACTTGAGTAAACTAATTTCCTATCAATAGCTCGTAACTATGATTGAATAATATCGATTTAATGCAAAAAAAAGTTACGTTGACAGTGATGTAAACTTTATTGACATTAAAGATGGTTGTTGGCGAAACATGTAATATCCACATTTATACCCCTGAGATCCTAAAAGGTATTCGGATCACATATGATCAATAAAGTATACCAAACAACAAGATATTACCCGTATGAACATTTCACCGAGTTATAAATGAGTATAAACCTTAAAATTACCATCACCATCATCACCATTCAGGTCTATTACCTGAACTAATTTACATAAATTGTTGACATTGGAGCAACAAATTAGACAAAACCTAGTCACTGCACTATTCTATTCTATGTAGATTGGTAAAATACGTAATATCCACATTTACACCCGTGAGATTTTAACAAGCATTAAACTCACACCCGATCAATGAAGTATACTAAAAATGAAGATATTACCCGTATTAACATTTCACTAAGTCAAAAATGAGTGTCAAAGACTAACTCAAAAACCTCAAAATTACCTCCACCATCATCACTATTCAGCTCCATTGCTCCACTAATTTACATAAATTGTTAATATTGGAACAGCGAATTAGACTACTGGACTATTCTATTCTATATAGATAGACAATATTCGGATACCTAATAATGTAAAAATTCGAAGGAGATTCGTTGCGATTGACACGCGGAGATCAACGAAACGAATGACTCTAACAAAGAACCCGACAGACTCGACACAACACGGTTCATTGCATATTCAGAAGGGTTTCTTCAAGATTTTAGTTTGAATATTTTCCACCACTTTATCGTGGGTTTTCGTGTATAAACTGATGCCTTGAAAATTGAAATTGATGAACTTTGGATGTTTCCAATTTATTTTACAGTTCATTCGTATATTCCAAATCTCGACGTTTTTTCCAAATATTTTGAAATTATTTGGTTTTATTATTAAATTATCGATTGATTTCATTATTTTATGTCAGGATTTAATAACAATTTTATGTATTACCAAATCGTTTCTCGACAATAGCATAGCAATATTCATTTTTACAATAAATTAATCTGATGAGATAAAGCTGTTCATGTTTTTACATTTATTATTACGAATATATGTTTTCCCTAACACGATTCCATTAATTTATTGAATAACTTTTCTCAAACGAAACTGAACATTATATGTAATTAATTTCACGAATGAATAGATTAACATTATACATGATGATTCAAAAATAATAAATTCAATAATTGTGAACTGTTAAAAAAAGAGCCTTTAAGAAAAGTAAGTTTCTAATAGAACGCTTAATGTTTATTGATAATTTTGATATAGACCACCAAACTTTTTATACGTATTTAATTAATTTTTATTCATATATAGTAATATATCTGGAAAAAATCACTCTTTAAATATAATAAATAATAACTAAATATTATTAAATGCGAAAAAAAATTGAAATTGAAATTGAAAAAAAAATTAATACTGATAAATAAAAGCGATGCCCAATAGGAGAATGTCAACAAAAAAAAATCCTCAGAGATTATTCAAAAAAATCATTGGAATAATTAAAATGGTGGCAGAAATTGAAAATTGAAATGATGTTTGTATGATGGAAAACCGCATCGAGTTAATTAACTTTTGTAGTGGCTTACCCTTTTTTCAGCCACAAAATTATGAGACTCACGCCTTTATTCCGGAGTTGCTTTCTAAATATCCATAATCGTGATTTATTGGTTTTCACGTGACTTACCAACGACACAACTAGCACTGACCCGACAAGAAGTCGCAACACAAAGGTGCAGAAAGCTTCGAGGAAGTTAGTCAAAGCGACGAGGGCGCCGGTCAACTTATTCAACTCTGCCGAAGCTCGAGAATTTTGAATCTCTTTTGGCTTCTTCCTGACCTCAACATCACCAGCCCTAAAAACTCTCTTATCAACTACCTATCAATTTTACTGCTAACACCGGATTTTTTTCATTCCTTTCACTTTTACCCGCCTTCGCACTTTAATTCTTCCCGTTACCAGCACCCTTACTCGCTAGCATCCTCATTTTTCTTCAAACATAATATTGAGCTATGATACGGATTGATAATGAATTTTTACTTTCATGTAAAATATAAACATATTATGGGTGCATTTATTTTTGTATCGATCTTAATATTATCTAAGAGTTGTACCAATGGAGTTTTTCACTAAAGTCCTACAAAATAAAATGGAATGTATGAAAAACTATTTTTTAGAGAATCCTTTAGAAACATCCAAATACTTTACATTTCAAAATTTACATTATTAAATAAAATCCATTGAAATATTTTTCATTGTAATTATCAAATAAACGAATTTTTAATAAATATACTTTTAACCTTAATAAATTGCATTGTATTTATATAATTAATTTTGTTATAAATTTTCTACACAGTTATTATTCCAGTAATATTATCTATCTGTAAAGAATAGAATGGTATTTGTAAATACTTGATTTTAATATAAAATTCGTGTTAAAAAGGTGTCAAAAATCAAAAAGACAATTATTAATAATATATTAATATTAAAAACATTCAGAAACAAAAGAAATGTTAATTTTCATAAAATTTTTCTATATAAGTTTAAAATTCCATTGGTACAAGGACACATGTCAATACATTAATAAGACAATCTAAACTGGAAGCTATTTTTCTTTGAAAATTGAAGATAAAGAGATAAATTAATATAAAAAAATGTACAGTAAAAGGAAGGATAAAATAAAATATAGATATATTGAAACATAATTTTTTAACATCTTTCGTGTGATATTCAAAGAAACCCGAAGGTTGAATGTCCATCGATGATATAAAATTGTACGATATTTTTTTTTTTGTTAAAATACATGACAAAGAAAATAAAAGATACAAACAATGTCGGTGAAAGATGATATGAGAGGGAAAGAGAGAAGAAATACATGAAATAAGCTACTAAAGAATAGAATTTAAGTTTCGAAATTGCGGAAGGAAGGAAATAGTGTCGAAAATTTTCATCAAATATGAAACAATCTTTTCAAGAAAGGTAAATAATGTGTGTATAGTCGCTTGTGTGCAAATACTATAAGCACCGCGACGTTACGAAACAGAAAAGGAAATAGAGGAACCAAAAAAAGGGGAAAGGAAAGAGCTACAGAAAATCCAAAGTACGAAAGTAGGAGGAAACAGGACAAAGAGTCAATAAAGCAAAACGATCGAGAGAGAGAGAGAGAGAAAAGAAACGCGAGGGAGGGGCCCCATTTCATCTGTCACTTGCAGACGTCACCTTGCTTTCCGTCATCGTGTCTCTCTCTCTCTCTCTCTCTCTCTCTCTCTCTCTCTCGCCCACCCCACTTTCCTTCTTCTTCCTCTTCGACTCTTTGATAATAACAACAATGGAAAACCTGGCTCATGCGGTGGTCGTTTGGTCGGTCCGTTGCCATCGTCGTAGTTGAGGGAGTCACAGAAACCTCTGTGAAAAGGATGCACGTACATGAACAAGACAGTAGGGTGAGAATAAGAGTGAGAAAAGAGGTGAACGGGTCACAAGTCGGCTGTGTCACGTTCGCTTTACACAACTTCAACCCACTCATCTCCCTCTTCCCATTCCTCGGGACAGTTTTGCTCCGCTTTGCAGGTTCTCCTTCCCTCTGCGTCGTTTTCCTCCTTCGCAGCCCATCACTTCCTCTTTACCCCGCCACTCTTCTCTTTATCTCCCTCTAGAAACATATATCTCCGTATCTCTCTCCCGCTGTTATCTTTATCTGAGTAAACTCGTAAAGTTCATCCTCTGTATTCTTCTCACTTCCACATCTAGTGGTAGTTTCTCGCTCTATCTCTCCCCAGTCCCCTCTTTTTCTGTGAAGTGTGTAATGTGTATGTGTGCGTGCGTATTCATCAGCATTCTTAGCATCAGAGCCGTCCCCCTGAACCCTTATTACACACCCTCCTAATCAACTTCATCAGAAAAAACTGTATGTTCGCATGCTCGGTGACCTCTGCGTACATCTGCAAAGGTCGAGTGTACCTGTTATAACGGTATTAACTTACATAATCTTTTCATCCTAGCTTTTACCTGTTTTTCTCAATACCCATATGTAAGGCGACAGGTTGAGAAATTCAAGGTGCACAAGCTAACGGTCAGTAATTGTAGTATTTGACCGTAAACGTACTCGTTGATACCTATCTTTCTAGTGTTATCATTTAGATGCTGTGTCACAGATGGGTTGAAAAACGAAAACTGTCTGTGTTTCTTTACTTGCGTTGGAATATATTCGAAATTAAAACTCTGATAATGTTTTTTTATTTAAAAAACTTTTGTTTCAAACTTTAATACTGATTTACGGAACCGAGACTCTTATTGATTTGATAAGGTAATGATCTATTTACATATATTTAAAATTAAAATTACTTTTAATGCAACGATAACGTTAATAATATGTACGATTAGAATAATTTTAATAATTGAAATAAAATATTTGGATGCAGTTCCAAGGCATTTTTTATTCTAATTTATTTTTTAATCTATTACAATGTATTTTCATTATTATTTCTATATTTTTTTTTTTTTTTTTTGTAGTGTACAGTTGAATACTTTTGAAAAAGCAAGTTTTTATGTTCAATTGTATAATACATATTGAAAACGACAAAAAAAAAAAATAAAATACAAACATATTTCAGGACTGGAAGCATTTATTTAGGCTTGAATTATTCCCGATCTCTTCAAAGCTAAATTAAATTTTTAATTGACGCGAATCGGGTTTCGTTAATGTAACTCTAACCAATAATATTTACAAAGTAAGAAACGCAGTTCGTATCGATGAAAAATTTATTCAACAAGATTAAAGATTTGAATATATCGAAAATGATTAAACAAATGTTGTGCAATCTAAAAAATTTATATTTATGTTTTTTATTATACAATTTTACGAAAAATTTTTTTACTGTATAAAAAAACAAATTCACTCTACATATTTTAATACAAAATCTTGCGTCCTAAAAAACATACATTTATAATTACTTCATGAAAACTAATTTTACTAAATTTAAATTCAGTCTTTTATAATAAAATAATTGATATTAATATCATTTAAAAAAAAAAAATTGAAAATTTAATATTATATTAAATAAATTTATTATTGAAATAATGCTTACAACATCAAAATAAAAATATTAAAAGAATTTATTTTAATATTGATCATAATTTCTTCATGAAATTTCATTTTATTGAATTTATTTTCAATACTTAATGATTAGTAAAAAAACTTGTCTATTAATTTTTGGAAACTCAAATTATTAATCGTGAATCTACATAATTATTTCTTACATTTATAGGTTTTTTATTATTAAATAACATATAAAAAAATAAAAATAACTAAAAATCAAATTTTTTAAGGTTTTATATATAATTTTAAATGATAATTCATTAAAATTTAATAAATAATTATGCATAATATTAATTAATGGTAATTATCAAATTGAATCAAATCAAATTAAACCAAATCAAATTGATTGATTATTATAAAATGTAATATTTTTAAATTAATAAAATAATTTTAAATATTTTTTTATAGATATGAATGGTTAAGATGAAGAAATATTACGAAAATAATAATTTTGTCTAGATTTTGTGAAAGAAACGATAGATTTAATTAATTTATTTAATGAAGTAAAAATTACTCTACATTGAGTATTATTGTAAAAATGACTATAATATCAAAGTAAAGGATATTTACTTATTGATAAAACGTACAAAGAGTGAGCATAAAATACGTCACCTCGTACGAAGGAAGCACATGTAGAAAGTTATAGGCGAATGTAAAAAGTATTAATGAAAGTGAGAAGTTGTATTAATAAATCATGATAGTAGAGCCGGAGAGCAAAGTTTTCACGCAAATAATCCGACATGTTTTCATGAGCGATCTCTGATAATATCGCACAAATGAATATAAATGAAAAAAATTAAATGGAATGAGCGTGGTTAAATAAATCAGGTGGAAAATGAATTTCCCTTGCTCGAGGCGCAGAGCTTGGCGCGTGTTTTTTGAAGCCGCACGTATTTCTTCCCCAACCCCGCAAACGCGCGCGCTGTTCAAACAGATTGCCAGCTGAACCGAACGCCGGTTAGTACAAAACTCATTTAATCGTCGGTAATTTCATTCTATTTAATTATCGCTAACAAGCCTGATGCAAAACGATTGTATTTTAATGCTCTACGTGTGTGATTATCGGCCCGATTATTATTCCCCTCCTCTCCCTCACACTTTTTATTTGCTGCACTCGGTAGACGCGCTCAGGAGCTTTTGCAAGAGACGTATTTTGTATTTTCATCGGTGGAAAATGGAAATTGCAGTAATATGCTTAAATAATGCGCGCAAAGAGTACAACACTGGTCGAAGTAGTCCTGAAAATTAGTGTAAATGTATCCATCCCTTGAGTTTTATCGATTTTTCCTACTCTAATTAACTCTCGCGCCAATGAAACTTGAATCCTGTGCTTTTAGGCCCGTTTGATTGGATAGTCTTTACGATTAACGTTAGGCATGCTTCCTTTGACATACACCAGCTCTACTCTACTCTTTAGTTTTGAGTTGCTTACCTGAAACGTAAACCAAAAAATTAAATAACAATTATTTCTTGATATATTATTCGTTTATTTATTTACTCATTCATTTATGATCACCTACCCTAATCACATAAAAAATGGCAACGTATTAAAAATATTCCTGTACATTCCTTAAAATTATTCGCTTAAATAATTATATTTTCAGATTTTTACAAATCATATTTTAAATAATTTAATTAATTACAATACTTGTCAATAAATTATATGTTTTTTTTAAATGTATTCAAATTCAAAATTTTATAAAATTAAATCAAGTATAAATACACGCATGCACATCATTTACACACGCGCGCACACACACAAGCATAGCCAGAGAGAAAAAGTAAGAAGGAGATAGAGATACACAAAAAGAGAGAGAAAATATTCATTTAATGCAATGTTATTTGATTCTTATTTCCGTTTAATGTCACGCAAACTTAAGACTCAATTTAACTTTTCCAAGTGTTTACTTATAACTTCTTTACTTTACAAATTTTTAATAAATACTTTGTAATAATAATTGATTTATTAGATCGAATTTTTTTCATTTTACTTAATTCTGACAAAATGTAAAATGAAATATTACTATTTTTACATAATTACAAAAGTATCCAAAAAATATTTTTTTCAAGTATTAATTGAAAAACTATAATAATTATTACAAGTAGCAATTATGGCATTTTTAAAAAATTAATTACAATAATATATATTTAATCAATATTTCAATTTATTATTTTAATTGACTGTTCTAAGTATATTTTAATTAAAATTTTAAAAAATATAATATTGTTTATTACTTTTGACAAATTTTAATAATGTTTATAGATTAAGAAATATAATTATATATATCGTGCTTTTCTGACGTAAGTCGTACATAAAATTTAATATCTTCAAAGAAAAAACGGACTATAAAATTTGAAAGGATTTTAGTAAAGTTACATCAAATTTTACAACATTAGAAGAAAAAAATAAAATCTCTTTAAAATTTATAAACATCTGATGTAAATGTGTAAATGTGTTTACATGATTTTTATCAATGTTATATCTGTTCATAATTTACTCTTAAACATAAACATTATTGATAATAATAATACTTCAATATCAGTAATAATCAGTAAAATAATAAACAAAATTAACAATTAATATTATTTCAAGTTAAAAATTCATTGAATAATAAAAATAATAAAAACAATAATGGTTCAAATGGGAGTTTGGTATATCATTTTGTATTTTGACCAATCATGGGAGTGTATCTGAATGAATTCACAGGATGAATATGGAATATCCTAACTCTGATCATCATTTCGAGTGGTCAAAAGCTGCCAACAATGTAAAATGGAAATAATTCGATATAAAACTAAAATACCACCATCCACGATTCTCTCTTCTCCTCCCTCTCTCTACTATTACTACTACTACTACTACTATTGCAAGCGAAACGAAATATTAATTGCATAATGATGCATATTTTCCACATTTTCCCTCATACGTTCATATTTTGTATATCTTATTTTTTCGAACCAAGAGTAATATAATAAAATGTGATTGAATTATTTATGACGTCAACGCATATAACTTTGGTAATTCGTACTTTCAATTCGTTGGTTTTCATCTTTTTTATTCTTATTGTTTCATTTTATCTATAAAGGCACTTACTTGTTTTGATTCAATAATGAAAAGCACTTTCTATTTATATTGTAAGAATAATGTTATTATTAACATTCACAATTCCATTTTTTTTTTAAAATTAATCTCGAATTATTATAATTTTATTTTACGTTCAACAAATATTGATATTTATATTGTTGAAATCATATTATTGCATTAAGTTTAATTTGCATCACATTGTGCACGTAATGTATTTTTACGATTTCAAGTTTGTTATTTAAATGTGTAAGAAAAAATAAAAAAAATAAAGTTGATACATTTAACTTAAATAAAGAATCAAATGAGAAAAAATCTGTTCACAAACTAAAAATAAAAATATAAAGTAAGTATATTATAAATATAAATTATTTTATTAGAATTTAATATTTAAAAAATAAAACGATACATTTTATAAAATTATAAATTATGACGTTCAAATTTATTTGAAACTTTTTCTTTTTACAATACAACACCTTAAAATATTGAATAAAAGCAATAGTTCATCTTAAAAGCGCAAAAATACTATGTATACGTATTAGTAAAACGTTGCAAAAAAAATTAAAACATTCAATTCTTAACATTAAATTTTTTTTTTTTTTTAAGTTTTTAAAGTACGTATATTATTATTTATATATATATTCAACTGTAGATGGAAATTTTCAAATCAATTCAATCATATGCACTTGAATTCTCTGAAATATGAGTTCTCTATGAAATAATTACATGGATTAGAGTAACGAATAGCGTAAAATTTTAAAAAAATACAATCCAAGATAGTGATTGCATATCTATTCACTTTTCTCTATTTTATATAATTTTAAAATAAAAGAATATTTCTAAAACTTTTTCATTGATAATATTTTATGTCATATAATAAATGCATGTATAAAATACTCATTAATTATATTATTTTGTTCTACATATTAAAAATATCTATAATATATATATATATATATAATAATAATAATTTTTTTAAAAAAAGCTCATTTAAACAGCATATATTTATAAACGAATAATTTTTATTATTAAAAATTATTTATTAAAAATGATTAATTATTAATTATATGCTCTAATGAATTAGGATTTATAATTAAATAAATCTATAATTGATTAGACATTAAAAGTATTTTATTAAATTCATGTTTTACAATGATCGTCAAGAAGAAAAATAAATATAATGTATAAATCTTGACACGATTTTGTGTGCAGAGTGCTTGTTCCCGACTAATCACTTCTGTGAAATCAAAACATACATTATAACATTCAAATTTGTAATTGTGTTGTTTACTTATATATATATTCTTTATTGTACTGATTTGAAAAATTTCTATAGCTTATAAAATTTAAATTCAACACTAATCAACATAGATTTTTAAGAACTTAAAATTAAAAAAAAAAATTCGTTATAGTTATTAATAAAATCAATACCATACGTTATTGTGTAGATAATAGAATTTGTATAATATTATCCAAACATATTCCATTAAATATAACGCACAACCAAATTATTAAATGAACTGAGATGGTAGATAGATACAAAAGAGAGGTAGGAAAGAAGATAAGAAACAAAGAGAATGTCACCTTTTGCAGGTGCATTATTAAAGTAAATCCGAGAATTTTGAATTTTCGACGAAGCCGTCGACATCATCGGTGAAACATCACTAGTAGTGGTGAGATGTACGTGCAGCCAGAATAACTTGAAAAGTGTCAGAACGATAATCTGACGCCAGCAATTTGATGGACAGAACAGACAGTCCACTTCACTCCTTCCAATCTTCCACCCTGCTTATCTACCTTTCGGTCTTCCACCATTTCTTTCGCTTCTTTTTTTCCTTTCTTTCAATCAATCGCTATCTTAGTGTTCCTGTCCTCTCCCCCCCCCCCGACACACACGGGTCCACGAGAGTACAAACGTCCACATGTGGCTATTTTTTCGCTTATTTTTTATTCGACCCCTCGTTTTACGCTCTTCGCATGTTCTTATAAGCCCGTCATCCTAACATCTCTTTTGCTCCTGACTGATTTTGCTCGATCTTTTTTCTTTTCTCCTCAATCTTTACTTTATTGTTCGATATTTTATCATATTTCAAGGCACCCAATATCAACTATTAAGATCTCCGTTTTCTACAATTTATTCTTTGCACTTAAAAATACACGTGTGTATAAATCTTGTTTCAAAAATAATTAGCATACTTTTTCTTGTTTCGTTTACTTGGATAAATACTTTGACTCGTTTGTTTTTATTTTATTCTTTGTGTGTCAAGAATATTAATGTTTTTATTCAAACTATATAAATAAAAATTTTAAATTATAAATAAAAATTAATTATTATTTTATTATAAATTAATGTTGTTAGTCAATCTATAATACGTTGATAACATCATTTAATTTTAATGTCCAATTTTTTCACATTGCAGACATGTTTGAGAGCAATACTCGAAATGAAATATTATTAAACACGAGAAAAAAATTCATTATATAATGTGTCATTTTAAAATCATAATATATATAAATTTTAAGCAAATTTCTATTTAAAATACTTGAAATTTGAGACTTTAAAATGACTTTAAAGTAATTTAAAAAAATTTTTGGATCATAAAATGAACAAAGGATAAATTACATAATTTTTTCTACGGTATCATAAGTTTTAAGTTTTAAATGTTAATATTTTAATTGATTTATTACTGGAGAGAACGAGTTTAATCCTTTTTTGTAGCCGTGTGCTACAAATAATTTGCGACCCCCATGAGTGCAAAATAGCATTTCGAGCTATAGAATGAGACTAATACAAGACAAACGAGTGGTCTTGAAGGAGATAGAGTGAGTGAGTTGAGGGCGGGAAAAAAGAAAAAGGAGGGGGTGAACAGAAGAAGAATATCTCAAGGAGAGGAATCACCTCAAATTTCGGAATCGGATGCTGTCAAGTCTTATATTTCATCCTTGTCTTCACAAGAGAGCAATAGGAAGAGCCAGAGTTGCGATTAAATTGGGGTCACAGTTAAACGAGAGGAAATTAATTGCCATACGTCGTTTCGAGTGTTGCCGAATCATCAGAGAGTTAACTAAAAAGCAAGTCAAAACTGAGATCCGAAGGGGAAGTGCGATAAATGTACTAAGAGACGATTAAATTCCGGAGTCCGAGTTCGACCTGCTAGTTTTCACTAAATTCATTTTGGAAATTCATCTGATCACTTCTTACGACCAAGTTGTACAACATTCAACAAGATATAGTGTAAGTATGCGGGAACGTAAATCCACAGTAAAATCGTTTTCATCCCTTCACATTCGGTAAAAATAAGATAATTTAGTTACAATGTAATAAAGTATTGATCGCATTCCACCTAAAAGCTTGTTCCTGCAAAAACAGCAACTTTCAAATACATTTGAAAGCAGTAATAGCAAAATGGTAATCTCATGAGCAAGATAAAAAGGTGAATGTCACAGCCATTAGTCGGACACATACTGAAACAATATACATGTGCATAGTTGTAAAGTTGATAGGTTTTTCTCAAGCGAGATTCTTTATGAATGACAGAAAACTTCTTTTGTGGCCATATTTACGAAAAGGAGGAAGGGGTGAGAGATGGGCAAAGGGGAAAAATTCATTGATGCTCTTGCAAATGTCCACGATCGTGTTCCTTATAGGTGAGTGAAGTAGGGGAATAATAATGGCAGTTAGTTTACAAATAACTAAGACAGTAGCAGACGGAATCGCAAGGAAGATGCGCGAAAGAAGAGGGAAAAATGACACAGGTGTTTGGAAAAAAAGGTAGAAGAATAAGAGATAAGGAGGAAAAACGCTGCAACCATTTGATCACAAAGCAACGACATTCGTGTATCTGATGAGATTTATATCAAGGATAGTGGTAAGAAATAATATAGTACTTTCCTGGGTATCAACAACTTTTCCCGATGCTTTTTAAGTTCATTTTTTTGTATCTTGGAATACTTTGGTTCGCTTTTAAGATATTTTTCAATTTTTTGAAAAGGTTTCTTATTATAATATTTTATAATAAATATTCTAAATGCAAAAATAATTTAATAATTTTCATAGTTGTTCTTTTAGTATTGACCTTTCATAAATATAAACTTTTTTTAATAATTTTTTAATTAATATTAATTAATTAATTGGATTAACTGATTTAATATTTGCATGGAAAGTGCATTTAAGTAATATAATTTTTTTTATGTTATTATGTCCAGAAAATTTTATTTGTTCTATTTCAAAGTGGTTATGGAGTTGGATGCAATACTATTCTCTTTTATTTTTAATAATTAATTTATATATTTAAGTCAAACAACATATATTATCAAGAATATATAACTACTTGATAAAACTATATGACTTAAAATGTGAAGTAAAATGAATAAAAATATATTACAAATTAATATTTCGTTCAAGCTATAGAAAACTTCAAATATGTAATAACTAATATATATAAAATAAGTAAACAGCGCAATTTCAAATTCGACTGTTATAATGTATGTTTTGGTTTCATAAAAATGGTTAGTGGGGAACAAGCACTCTGTAAAAAAAATCGCGTCGAGACGTACATGTTATATTTTATATTTCTTTTTGACGATTATAGTACACAATACTTCAATAAAGCACTTTTAAACTTTAATCAATTATAGATTTACATAGTCTGTCCCCGAAATATCGAGTTTTTTTTATTTTGCAACTATTGATCATAGCAACTTGGGAGTGGGTTTAAAATGACAAAAAAATCTTTTTCCGTTTGTCCTCTTTTTTTTTGCTTTTTTAATAATTTGAAGAGGCAGAATTTTACTTCGAGCGAAGCATGTTTTTCAGTTTTTTGACACGGCGTGATAGAGTAACTAGTGTAACAGCGTTAAGCGTTAAAATTTTGTTTGCAACTTAAAAAAAAAGTGCAGAAACTTTAAAAGAAACTTATCAAGATAATTGTAGGTCAAATTTTGCCATGTGAAAAATGGTAGAGAGCTTTTAAAGAGAATTGGGAAGACGAGTGCCGAATCTGGGCGCTCAAAAATCTCTCAAATAGCTACGAACATCCGTCGCGTGTTAAAAACTTTTAATTCAGACCGTCGATTAACGATTATTTTGAACAATTTAAAATTTTTATTTCAAACTGTTTATACGTTCAATAATAGATACTATTTTATTATAAAAGATAAGTGTTTTCTTTTTTTTTTAGAAATTTTAAATGAAATATTCTCGCTTACCGTTTATCCACTAATCGCTTCAGCGCGCCGTGTCAGAAAATCGAAAAATACCCTTCGCGCGAAGTAAAATTCTACCCCTTCAAATTATCGAAAAAACAAAAAAAAGGGCGGGAGCAAATGGAAAAAGGTTATTTCGTCATTTTAAGATCACTTCCAAGTCGCTACGACAAATAATAGCAAAATAAAAAAAAAACTCATTACTTTGGAAACAGACCATGTATTTAATTATAAATCCTCGTCAAAAATTTTCAACTTCAAGCTTCTGTGCATTTCAATGACTTGTATTAAATTAATCGTCACTTTTACAATATGCTCTAAAAATATATATGATTTAAAATAAGTAAAAATAAAAAATTATAAGACATAAGATCTGTTTGGGATTCTTGCTGGGTTTATGACGCAGGTAAACCCGTAAAGAGTCCCTCGCAGAATAACCCAGGTCTGAGTCGAGCCGACCTCCGGGTGCAGCTGATCGGGCTTCTCTAAGGCGGACGACGGGGTGGGCCTGATTTATGGCTTGATTAGGGTCTGCAAGCGGCAAGGTTTGTCACCGTTTTGCAGACGCATCAAGCGCATTATGCGTTCAAGTCACTCCAGTGTGCACTTCATGTTTGTTTGTATTATTTAGCGTGATTTTATAAAAGTTTGTAAGCGCAAAATCAGTAACCCAATTCCTCGAGCGATACAGTGGAACGGCGACGAGGATTGTTCTCGACATATCACTCTCGATAGACGCATAGGCGTCGTAACTAACCCAGGGCGTCTGGATCGGCGGCGTCCTTCTCTCACGCGGAACCACCTGAGGCGGCGGTGGTCCACGCTCACCGGGAAAGAAAGCGGCTTCCCTTCAGCGTGAGCGATTAGATTCGAGTAGCGGTTGCAAGGAATTGAGAATTGGCTTTTCTTCCCAAGTGGGGATTTTTACGCCAGGGTAACGTTTTCTTTTTATAAAATAAATGCATAAGAATGACTCCAACTTTTCTTCTTTTCTTGTAATTCATCCCCTCACCCTTTAATAATTATTTAAACAGCTAATTTATAATAAAAACCTGTCCCCGGATTTTGGCGGAGTCGCCAAACGAAGGGTAAGTAGGAAACAAGATCAATGATATTAATATTATCATCGTATATTCAGCTTGTTAAGAAATTCGTAAAAAAAAATTATTCTCTCTTTTGCTTAATACAATTTTATAAAAATAGATAAATAAAAGAAAAGAAAAATTCAATTTATAATTATTTCCATTATACCTAATTGTATTATCTTAAGGATTCTACTATTTTTATCTTTCTTTTTTTATGATAATATATCTTTATCATAATGTGCATCTGACATATCAACTGAAGAAGAAAAACGATTCACTAAATCTTATAATAATATAATTTTTAAAAGAGAATCACAAGTGGTGTATATAAATTTAATATTATTCAGATTTTTTATGAAAATTATAAATAACATTAGAATGCTTTGTTCGAATTTGTTCTGAAAATTTTAATATTATAGAGGGCGAAAAAAGTAAATTTTTGGTTCTGAGGGAATTGGAATGCTTACCTAAATCTTTGGCTTTAATTAAATTGTTCTGGAAGAAGGGTTAAGCAGGTACATAAAAAACATAATTTTAAAAGAAACGGAAAATGTTTGGCTTTTCTCACTCTCGTATTCGCTCATAAACATATTTGTTTGGGATATGCACCGATATGCTTGAGAAATATTTTTCAAAATGGTCACCTGAGGATATGTCGCAACCTTTTGAGGCTACTATATGCTAAGCTAATAAATATAGAGGGGATGTATCAAAATATTTTTAATATGTTAAGAGTCGTAAATTTCTATTTGAGCATTGTGGATGTTATAAGTACCATTCAGCGTTACTCGATGTCGGGTAACAACGGTTGCTTATAAATATACATTATGCATACTAGTTTGTTATGTTTCAGTGTAACTCTGTTTTTCCAACAATTATTAAATGTGGACCCATATAGGAAGCTGAGTAATAGTTTTGTGTTATTTTGAGTGGTAGCAAGTCATTTTCAACTTATTATCGCTCAAATCACTACTTGTGCCATTGGAATGGGGAGGGGAGCGATTGCATTATTTCCAGAAAAATAGTCAGAAAAAGGCCAGATACTTCGTTGGTCACTCAAAAGTCAGAAGTAACCAGGTACTTAATATAATCAATATACTTAATGTAATTAATATGTCAGGTGTTATGAAGAAGGGATGGGAGCGCTAATGTCGATGCGTAGGAGTACGTTATGGAAACGCACAAGGATGGAAATGAGCTTGTTATAGAAAATGAACTGTTGTCACGAATCTTCATGAATTATTCGACTAGCTTTTTTCCAATTTTCAAAATCATTTCTTGAAATTATAAACCCGGTTTCATTCATTATTAATTAAATTTTTTTAATATACGTAAATTGGCTATTTTCGTTTCAGTATCTGCGAACTTCAACGTTTTTCGAAAAAATTCATCAGTAAAGTCAATTAAAAAACTTATTCTTTTTAAATTATCAATAATCACTTTATCATTCAATAATGCTATTTATACGGAAACCTTGTTTTTTATAAAAACAATTTCATTTCAGTGTGATTATAATCAATAAAAAGCAGTGATAAGCAAAAGCCAAGACACATTTTATTACGAATAACTTCAAATACATGATTTAAAGTTTTTATCATATTTGTACATATTAGCGCATTTATTTATTAAATACATACCACCATGATATTTTATATCAACCATTTAAAAGAATATTAATAATACTTCCTCGTAAATTTTTTTCCACCGTGTCTATATTATTTAAAAGAAGTAGGTAAAATTAATAGAATAATTAATGTAAATGAAGATATGAAAACAATGTTTGATATTAAAAATATTACTAATAGTTAAAAATGCTAAAATTTGTTTTGATTATGAAAACAATTATTGTATAATGTTTAAAAAACAGTTTAAAAAATTGTTTTTCAAATATTTATCTAAATTTAATTCAATAAATATTTATTGAATCAAATTTTTTTATGTTTATGTTGATAATTATAATTACAACAGAATTTTGTTTTACTAAAAGTTTATTTAAATTAAAGACAATAAGTGAGAATATATATATATAGCTGCAAACTTGCAACCTTACTAGAGCTAAGCCAAAATTGAACCAACTGCTATCTGAAATTTTAACAACTGAAGCAGTCATAGGTATGAATAACAAAAATACCTATCATAAGATACCTGACCGTTATAAATATTGCTCTGTACAAATATGATTTCTTTCGCTCGCTTTGCCCTTATTTTTGAAAATTAAATTGCATAAATACACTTTTTAGGTTTATATTAGGTTTCATGAATTATTCGCAGAAATATAAAATTCAAATCAACCATTTATATATAAATACAACAATTTACTTAGATTGCAACAACTAAAGTTTAAAAAATAATACAAATTTGTACGTTAGGTAATAAGCATAACATTGCAATTAGTAAAATACGTAAAATTCTTTCAACAATGAACAAATATTTTTCATTAATCATAGCAAAAATATCTATCATTTCACCAATATAAATATGCTTTATATTATATTAAAAAGGAATAATCTTGAAAATAATACACATAATAAATAATTATAGTTATTTTCAATTTTAAATTATCTTATAAAACTTTATACTTGTGCCAAGAAAGTGAGAAGATGACGAATATTGATAAAGAGAAATTTAAGCTGCGACTCTCAAGTGCTAACAGAGTGAGAATGAATGAAAAAGAGAGGATGATAAAGAACCGGCTGAAGAGATAGAGAGAGAGAGAGAGAGAGAGAGAGAGAGAGAGAGAGAGAGATGGAATATCAAAAAACAAGAAGAGCAACAGTCACATTTGAGTTGAAACAGCATGAGTTACAGACGTATAGCTGTAATGTCCAGTTCATCTATTTTTCTGCACTCCGTTCTTCTCTTTCTTCTTAGATATTCCTTCACTTATACGATGCTTTTCAGTTTTCCTTTTTGTCTTCCATTATTTCTTCATATCTTCTTTCGTACCACCCATTTTATTTTAAAATGTCGAACAATCATGCTTTTTCACGTAATATAATACTTTTTGTTATTATATTATATACAACCCATGTTTATTTAGCTTATTATATTGAATCAAAATTTTGATACAAATGTTTTTTAAACATTAAATTTAAATAGAGTTTCTCAGGCGTTTTATTAAAATATAACTAATTTATCCCATGAAAAATTGTTCTAAATGGAAACCATTTTAATCCATCAAATACTTCAAGTACAATCATTTTTCCATACATAATTAACTTTGTCAGTTACAAACTTGAAGTTTTTGAATTTTTAAAAAATTGTATTTTCTCGTAGAATTGTAAATGAAAAAATTCTTAAAGTTTTTCTATGATAAAATAAAACTAAGTACATAACCTAAAAATAAAATATCAATACGTAGATTTATTACTTATACAGAAAGCAGTTTACACAAGAAGAACTCATTCCAGAATAAATTACAAAAATTATAAACTGAAATTGTTATAGAGCATTTTACATTAAACTTTATTGCTGCATGTATGACATATATGTAATAGTCGAATTAGTTTATGTAAAAGGATCGATAATGTAAAGTTTTCCAAATCAAGTAAATTTTAACACAAATAATAATTCATATAAAAGTAAAAAGCCTTTTAAAATTAATAAATCGATTGATTTAAGGATATTTATAAATACAATATCATTCAAAATGTACAATCTATATACGTGAAACAGGTATTTATTTAATCATAAGGACGATTATTGTAAATTCAACCACTTCTTAATATTCCTATATCACTATTTACTGAAACAAATTACAAGAGCGTAAGTACAAAAATGCAAAGTCACATAAAAAAGAATTTTGTATTAAAAGCACAGATGTCACAAATGAAATTCAAGTGTGATACTCGAAAATTTTCTTTTTCAACCAACACCCGAAAAAAGAAATAAAGGTAGGAAGGCGAAAAAGATGCGTAATTCAGCTGTACCTTCTTCATTTGTTTGCTAAATCTTAATAATGCACATGTACGCACAGCTCATTAAGTATCAACGAGCTCTTTGCACATAATACACCAGGAACGGCATAAACACGAAAAAGTATCAAGCGAATGTCAACGTGTCAGCATATTTTTAGAAAGATTTGGTGCGCGTGCATGTACACTATTCCAAAACTAACTCTGATTGTTTATTATTCTCCTCTCGCTCTCTCAGCGTCCCTTTATCTGCCTGGTCCTCTATTTTTCTTTCCTCTGCGTCTTCGTCGAGGAAAGCCAGGCTGCGCTTGCATTTGTACCGAGAAACATGATAATATCTCGACAGTTCTTTTGTTGGCAACGAATTTTTGGCTGATTATTTGGGAAAATACCAATAATACTGGCGGAAGAAAGAAAGAGAGAGAGATATGTTGCTCCGTGGATTAAAATGCTTTTCCGCAGTTTAGAAATATCAGGAGGATAGAACTGTTATATTTAAGAGAGAGGAAAGAAGATATAAGAAAAAAAAAACAAAAAATGTCATTCGAGGGTGCCCGTTTATTTCGGGTTTCTTCCTTTTTCGTCTTTTACTCTTGTGTTCGTTGTAATTATTCACAATTTCATTTCTTTTATTCTTTCGCTAAACACTTTTGACTATTTAACCATTTATATTTTATTGTAATTTTTATGTATTAATACACAATAAAACCTAAAGTTCGTTTGTAATTCATTTTTGCTTTTGATTCAATTGTATTTAATCCAAGTTTTAATTTTCCCGATTGTTCATCCGCTTTTTTATAATTTAATTTATAACTCTGTATTTTAATTTACTTTCTTGTTAAACAAGTAGATTTTTGTTTTTTTTCTTTCTTTTTCAATATAAAAATATTGTTCTTATTGTTGCAAGTATTAATTATTATTAATTATTATTTTACTTATTATTAAAGTATTAATTATTATTTTACGTTCGTTGAGCATTCCAAAAAAATCTTGAATTGCGAATGAATGTTTTTTAATTTTAATAGAGGGATTAACAATTATTATTGTTGAAATACAATAATACTCATTAAGGAGTTTTATTACCATCCCCCACTATCACCTGTTTTTCAATAAGTTTTTGTCCTGAGTAAGAAAGAGCGAACCGCTTACGCATTCAAGAACATTAATGAACTTCAGTACTGTGTAAACTTTGGTAGAGCCACTTAAAACTGTTTCATACAAATTTTTATATATTATAATATTTCTGTATCTTACACTAAAATCTAGTGTTCTGTAAATTTAATTGTAATTAAATAAAATATATCTTTTTAAAAACTTGTAAACAACAACAATTATAAATTATTATAATTATTAAAAAATATTTAATATTAAATTTAGTTAAAAATTCTTGAAATTTATATTAATACAATTACATGTATTAATAAATATAGTATAACAAAACAAATTTCATGGTATCTTCAATAAAGTTCATTTATTGCATTCTTATAAAATATAAACAGGAATTAATATTACAGTTAAAAAAATAAATAAAAATTAATTAGACATTACTTTTATTTTAAATAAATACTTACGTTAACCATTGGTATAAAATATAAATAGATCATAATATTCCAATGAATATTTAAAAACGAAAAATTATTTCTAAATCATTGTATTATGGTTAAATTAATATTCAACTAAATTATTATTTTAATCTTGCTTATTTATTAGTTTTGCACTAAAAATAAACAATTTTAATTGTTAATAATTGTGATTATTAATCAAATAAATAATTATGTAAAATAATGTTGAAGTCTAGTTCATTTGGAAATTTTACATTTATTATCGTTGATCCTTTCCCAAAAAAAAATTCCTATCCGACTGTCTACATGTATCATAAAATTTAGGTATAGAATGTAATTTAAATTGCTCTACTTCGTTTATCTTTTATAATTTTGTTTCATTCAGAAATAAACTCTTGTTTTGTAAACTGCTTTTTCTGAACATATTGTGAAAAAAGTCGCTTAGTTATAATTTTACCGCATGTTTTACATTCACTTTTTATTTAATATTGTTGAATTTAAATATTATCAGTTATGAAAAGCTTTAAATCTGTGTAATGACAAATAGGTATCTAATAAGTAAACAGCGAAATTTAAACTTGATTGTTCTAATATGTTTTGATTTAATAAAAGCAGTCAGTTGGGAACAAGCGCTCTTTGCGAAAAGTCGTGTCGAGACTTATTTGTTATATTATTTTCTTTTGACGACTCTTGTATATATATATATATATATATGTGTTACTTGAATAAAATACATTTATTTTAATCAGTTATAGATTTATTTAATTCTAAATCTTCATCAAATATAAGAAGAATTTTAACAAATAACAACAATATTAACGATAATGATAACGATAGTAATCACGAAAATTTATTTTATAAGTAATGCTATTTTTAACAATACAATTTTGTAAATTAACACACTTACAAATACATGTTTATTTGAAAGAGATACAGGTACTCGTGAGAAGGAGACAAAAGGAGTGACGAGTGTTTGTTAACATCTACTCATACCTTAGGCAAACTGAGTGCACTTTGCGCGCGTCATTCGAGAGAAGCTTAAATGTATCCAAGCCCGGCTTATTCTCACTTCATCCTATACTACTTCTAGTTTCGAGTCCTGAAATTTTTTTTTATTGCAAATTTATTTTTTTTATTTAATCGATTTCTGTCTCGTGTGTGTAAACTGGCAACGAGCCCTCTTTCTTCGATTTTGTTTATGTTTAAAGAAATAAATTCGTTACTACGCGAAAGCGAAAAATCGAGCGATTTTTCAGTAATAGCTTTTTTTGATGCGACGGTTATTAAGAAGAAAAAATTATGAAAAGATAAAGGAGATAAAGAAAAATATATCATACTTCAATCGCATATCATTTTTCGTAAAAAAGAAGTATGGACAAATTTTAAAAACTTCTTTAACAACATCCCCGAGATTAACGAATCCTCAGATCCTAAAATCCAATATTTAGGATTCTTTTATATCACATTCCTTTTAGGTCTATATTTTTCTTGTATTCTGATATATCACTGAATCATTTGAAACGTACTCTTACTATTATAAACTCAATAATTCGCAATAATTTTTCTATTTATGCATTAATAGTATTCGTACTATTAAACATAAACAAATATGGCTTATGTTTTTTGGTCCTCAAATTAAGTTGAAATATTTTTCTATACGCACTGAATAGCACCAAACGCTTATGTCGTGATCGGGACTCTTTCGAGTCTTTTCACATTTTATGACGCTCATAAAGCTGTATTAACATGAATTTTTATTACTGCAGGTACCAAAAGAAGAGAAAAGAAAGAGAAAGAGAAAGAGAGAGAGAGAGAGAGAGAGAGAGAGAGAGAGAGAGAGAGAGACAAACAGACAAGATAGAGATATAAAGTATAAGAGTAACTTCTCTACTGTTGGTAAACTGTCATTTTTTTCAGAGCATTACAAATTTTTAAAGTACAAGTTTCTTCTTTACTCCATAAAATATGAGTTGTACCACGGTATCAAATATAAGATTTCTTTCAGTTTATTAACACTTACTATCAAATGTATAAATTTTAATTGGTTTGACTGCTATTCAAATTAGTCAGTTAAAAAAAGAAACATGTTTTAACAAGTTAATATT
This sequence comes from Eupristina koningsbergeri, assembly GCA_018907245.1. Lineage (NCBI taxonomy): Eukaryota > Metazoa > Arthropoda > Insecta > Hymenoptera > Agaonidae > Eupristina > Eupristina koningsbergeri. Next base: position 136,540 of record JACCHV010000074.1, read on the forward strand.
TTTCTAAATTTGATTCAATCATTTTAGAAAATATTGTATTAAGTCATGTTAAAAATGAATTTTCTTATATAAATAAATTTAAATCAGTTCAAAAAAAGTACTATCAATTAAATTACTATTAATGCAAAACCATAATTATAATTAAGTATTAAAGGTAGTCGTAAGAATAAAAAATGAAAAATTTATATTTTCATTTCTTTTATACTAACATTAATATTTTGTTAATTTTATTAATATTTTGTTGAACACAGATGAATTACCAAAATCATTACTACAAATAGTCAATCGACATCATCTGAATCTACTGTAACCATATTTGTACAAGACGTGAAGGTAACTATTTCAATTATCAATATCATCCGAGACAAATAATAAAGACTAATATATTTTGAATAAGAGACCACTATAATCAGATTTATAAGTGATCCGATGAGTGTCAAAAAGGGTACCGCGACTAGTTTTCAATAAGAAATGACACGTAAATTTTTTAAATATCTGTAGACAGTAGAGACATGTAGATAAAGCAACAAAAAACGTAGGTTAGTCTCAGGGACCGAAAACTCCTGGTTCTGATCTCTCTCTCTCACCTTCTTCTTTGCTTCTTTCATCGTTCAGTTAAAGGAGATTGAGAAAGAGTTAGCTAAGATACGTAGAGGCCAGCACGTTCTGTATTGACAGATATTTAAATGAGTATTTCTTGACTGCTGGAGTCTTCTCTTCTCATCTCTTCTCACTTTAAAATGAAAGCAAAGACAAGATGTCGAGAGGGGCAGATTCATTTAGAAGTATGTGGCAGGTACAACGATATCTTATATATCCGCTCGTTATTTTTCCCCTCTGCCCCTATGTACAAATACAGGATTTTACTTGTCACGCGTCACATGGAGGAATAACATTTCTACCGGTTTTAAGTGGCGTACGCATACTATTTTGCTTTTTTTATTTTATCCTTTTCTCCTCAGGTACTCTTTATCTGTCCAATAAGCACCTGTTTCTTTGTTTATTCCTACAGCTATCCACAAAGCTCAAGTACTCGTGCTGCAACACATCTCACTGCCGGACATCTCCGCAATGCACTTCTACTGTGATTTATAACTAATTAATCATCATTAATTATTTTTCGAGTTCACCAGTTTACGCTTTCCCATCCTTTACCATAATTTGTATTTTTTTATATAATGTATGAATTTATAATTTATCAAACATTTTATTAAATAGTGTAATAGTTACAAGAGGTGATAAATTCATTATTAATCTATATCTCAAAGTTCAAATATGTACACTCTTTTGAAGATTTTGTTAGAATCGAGTTGAATTTCAATTTTAAAAATTCCTATATAATAGTAACTTATAAATAATAAATTATTGTCAGAAATTTCATGTAAATCAAATAATTTATTAATTCATATAAGCTAAATAATTTATAGTATAATTTTTATGTAAATACATGTTTTATAAATAGTTAATAAATAAAAATGAAAATTTATCTAAATATATTTATTTTAAATATTTAGCAGCGACAAAAACGATAAAATTATAAAATAAACGAAATAATAATTATTTTAATACATTTACATTTTTGTTACATGTACAATTCAAGTAATATTTTATGTATTTAAACTAATGATCCTGATAAAAATTTTTAAAGTTTTTTTTAAAATCTTAAAATATTAAAAGAAATAATAAATCTGGTTAGATTTTATATTTAAAAAAATAATAAATTTTTAATAATAATATTTATTAAATACAAAATTAAAAATGTTCTATACAATATTTGATAATCTACCTGTTCAAAAGCAGGTTAAATACAAAATAAATTAAAAATCACATATACTATATACTATGTATATCTGCCCTTGTTTGTATAGGGTTTAACTGTCATTATGGTGAATAACTCATATGAATAACTCCAACAAAAACATCTCAATGAACGTACTTTTTATTTTATTATTTTAATGTAATCTGGTCAAGTTGTAAGGAATTTTTATTATTGCAAGCAATTAATTTGAAATGAATCTCACAAATATAATAGAATTGCATAAAGTAAAAAACCTTAGAAAGTGATTTTTAATGTATAATATAATAGTTTATTTAAAGGGTCGATGAATCAATGAAATTTTAATATCTTTTTAAATATCTAGAAAAAAATTTAAAGAATTAATAAAGATTATACAATAAATTATAATATCAATCTTGATAAAATTTGTCAATTAGTGGTATTCATATTATGTTAACATGTTGTAATAAATTAATCATCGTTAATTATGTTCCTTAGATATCATTATTGATTGAACTATGAATCCATTTAATTTTATTAGCGATTTTTCTCTATATTTCTCGAGCTATAAACCAAAGTATGCTTATTAATAATTATAGCTTTCAATAAATTATAGAAATATTAAGTTAAATGGATTAACATGAATAACTATTTCTTCTTCAATGAAAAACAAATTATGTATAATTAATGTATGCTATCAAAGTTATACTGTACTTTAAATTATATTGTTAAATTAAATGATAAAATAATTTTTTTTACTAAAAATAATTACAAAATACAATTACAATTGTTATAATTTTAATCATAAAATTAAAATTTCTAGATCTTTATTTTTAATTAAGTTAAAAAGATTTTATTAAAATATATTTTTTATTGTATTAAAAAATAGTATTTTAGATAAATTGAATATTAATTAAAAAAGAGAAATGATTATTATATTTGGAAAATGTAATATTGCTACCAAGTACAGTATCAAAAATGTTAATAGTTTAAATAAATTCAATATATTAATATAAAACAATATTAAATATTAAACTTTCATTTACAAAATTATTAATAACAATACATACATTTAAATGATAAAAGTTTTCAAATCTTTGTATCGTTATTTACTTTTTTCAATATTCTATAATTTATTCCTGAAGCTTTTGCTTTTAATATTAGTATATTATTACAATTTTAGACTACTCAACATAATATTATGAATGATAAAAAATATCTCGAATAAATAATGATAATAACTTTTACATAAAAATTACGTATAATAATTTGATGAGTTCAATTATTGATTAAATAAAATTTGATCTCTAGATTTTTTAATATTTTAATGCTCAAACTTAAGTTGTGTCAATAAATTATATTTGTTGAAATTATATATACAAATTTTTTTTACTTGAAGACAACTGATATAATTTTTTGTGTAAAATTTTTGTTAATAATAACTTTAAGTACATCTCTAATTCTCTTTTATGTGATGATAGGATCTAATTGTTTTTGTAAATCTGTTTTTGTAGATTATACTTTTATTGTATGATCGATTGACTAAGAGTATACGGAAAAGATTGAACGATATTTTATCAATTTCAACACAAAAGAAAGAGAGAAACTATAACTATAATTTGCAATGAATGATTACACTAAAGCATTATGAGCTTTCTTATTACAAAAGTGAATTAGCTCGATTGGCATTTACGATTTTATAAAACGAACGTTTTAATTTTATTACCATCCTTAGGCATGACAACATTTCTCTTATAATATTTTAATTACAAAAGTTGAACAATAAAAGATATTAAGTAATATTTGTTCAGCGTTATAGGAAATATTAACAGTCTATCATTTAATATATTTTAGACCATAATATTCAATAGATTTTTTACATAAAATTAATTAATATTAAGAGTTGTTTTATTTTTTAATTTATGAAAAATAAAGAAAATAAATTAATTTTGTTATCAAATAATTATTCTATACAGTATATAAGTAAGTTGCATGAAATTTTCAAAGTTGTAACAAGAGAAAACAATTGGTAAAATCCATTTTTCTAACTAAAACTCGAGTGATGATTGAAAAGTTTTTCAAAATGTAATTCTTACTAAATTGAAAATTAATAGTTGAGTAAACGAAATATCCATGTAGTATTAAATTTTAAGATATACGTTAAAAATTTTCCAATACTGAATTTGTATGGTAATAAATAAATTTTAATTAAATTGTAAGCAGTGATTGATCGGATATGTATTCCTCATAGCTACAGAATTTAAAACGTAAAGCTGATGATGTTTTAGTTTAATAAAAATGCAACAAAAATTGTGAAATGGGACAGAAATGGTGAATAATTATAAAGATACTGTAAATCCAATTAAATCGAGGCTCAACCGAACTCAGTCGTTAACTGTTGACGAATAAATTAATGGCATTCCATTAGGTTTTTGTCACAAATGAGCACCGGTCCGAAAAATGTTGGAAAGATGACCGAAAAGCCGCACTAAACCTCTGTAGGCGTAAATAAATAAATAATAGCTTTTTCGGAAACATTTTAAAAGGCATCGTTATTAATCTCGTTTGTACGGCTCTCATTTCGAATGCAGGAGCGATAAACGAATTGGACGAGTTTTGACGCATGTTGCTATTATCAAACATACACACTCACACACACTTGATGCGTTTTTGGGTCCTACTGCTGCTACTCTGTGTGTTATGTGTCTATATGTATGCAGCCATGCATTGAGGTGTATTACACGCCGACAAGTGACGACGGATATAAATTACCAATTTACGACCTCGATCCTCATATTAAATGTACGAGCTGATGACGGGCACAACATATTATCGACGTACAACCGCCGAAGAAAATGACTCACCGCGTCTCGATCTCATTCAACTGATTCACGTCACCGGACTCCAGCGCAGTTATCAGAATGAAATTTCGACAGGGTTTTATAGGAATATGGGCATTATAATTCAGACGAAAATAAAAATAAAACCGCAAATTCTACAGGGAATAGATACTCACGAATCTTCCGAAAATTTCCAGAAATTTACCGCTTTTTTAACTTTGAATTAAATTGAATCCGAATGAGCGTCGTTTGGATATTATGTTCTGAAGTATGTAAGTGTTTTTGTGACAACATTGAAGATAAACATCGATATGCTCTTTACTTTATCAAGTTATTTATTGAACATACAAAAAGGTATTTCGGTCCAAGTATTTCTTTCTCTCTCTCTCTCTCTCTCTCTCTCTCTCTCTCTCTCTCTCTCTCTCTCTCTCTCTCTCTCTCTCTCTCTCTCTCTCCACTTGCTATTCTCGTTTCTTTTTTATTGATAATTTGGAAATGTCATGTCTTTTTCAAATACTTGAGGGGTAGGGAGAAAGTATTTCGAGGAAATATTAACCGAGGTTCGTTTACGGCAAAAGCTGTAGCAACGTCGAAGTTATTTTACTGAGCACATAAAATGTCCATGTCGTTTTATTAGTTCACTGCTTTCGGCTGGTCATACACCACAAACCCATTGCCTCCTGATTTTAAATCACGAATTTACAACTTACTTAAAACTCGTTCGACCTTTTTATAATTCTGTAATGAACGAATAGTTTCGAATTTGCAAATATGTTCATATGACTAAAAAGGATCGATGAATTTTTTTTAACTTTCTAGTTTAGTGTAATTATAATTTCATTGGAAACTAATTTTGTTATATCTACAACTCGATTATTTTGAACAAAATATTTTAAAATATCATATAATTTGTTAATTAAAATTTATTTGTAATTGACACTTCGTCACACAAAACTACGAATTCTACTTGTGATCTAATCAAATGGATTCGAAGCATCTTGGGTGTTGTTAATACAAAAAAATTATGATCAAAATCCCTAAAGATGTAAATAAGTGACATTGATGTTTACAATTTTAAGGATTTTAAGCATCCTATTTTATATGAATAAATTGACAGTGGTATACAAATTCATGTATATTGTATACTATGTGTTAATATATCACTAGAAATTTGAAGGGAATAAAATAATAATCGATGCAGGTAATAATTCATTCACAAGTTATTTAATTTTTTGATTTTTTTGATCTCTTAATATTCTTTTTATTTTTTCGTATATTTTCTACATTTGTGTGAATAATTTTATTGCTTTCTGATATTTAATATATTTCTTCATTATATATTCCACACTAAAAAAATAATTTGACACGCTTGCAAAAATTATAAAAACATTCTTTTATAATTTCTTATTACTAATTACTACAATAATTAAGATTAGTTTAAAAAAATAGATTAAAATATTGATAAAAAGAAAAATAAATAAATATTCAATAAATGCATAAATATAATTTATGAAGCGAAATTGAATAATATTAACTAAACTTGCTTAAGAACAAAAACAAAATGTTAATTGATTATATGATAACTTCAATAAATAATCTCTTTTCAATATAAAGAAAATAAGACAAATAAAGCAAATTGCTGTTTTTACATGAAGCGCCTGAAAATGATAATTAAGTCAAAATGTGTACCAATTGAAGCATTATACGCTAAATTAAGCATTTTTATAATATATAATCTTTAGTCGTCCGTAAATCTCAAATAAATTATATCAAACTGAGGTGACGGTATACCGCACATACAAGATAAATTTAATAATACATCTGCTTTAGTTGATAAGACAAATGAGCTTCAGTATGGGTTTATAAAGAATCTACAAAGAACTAGTTACTAATTGAAGACTATTCTATATGACTGCAAAAGTTGCGCACGAATTTAGTAAAATGTAATAATAATTTATAGTATCACTTGTGCAATAAAAAACGCAGCCATGAATAAAGACGAAAAAAAAAAAATGAATGGAACAAACAAAATTCTGTTGTCGCGAGAACACAAACCAGTAAACTCATGGGCATGTTGTGACAATAACTAAAGAAAGCAGATGCGCTTGGAAACTACCATCGGAATAAAAATAACACTAACCCGTTAAGAATTAAAGTATATTGCAACTTTTAAATAAAATGATTTATAACTAAATTATATGGATTGAGTTAAAAGAGAAAAATAGAAAGAGAGAGAGAGATAGAAACAGGAGGGGCGGAAAGCCCAAACGCATTAACACTTGTCACGTCTTCACTGAAATCTTCGTTTAAATCCAGATGCATCAAATTTAATTTAATAGACCTTCAATTATTTTATAAAAAAATCCAGTCTTAAAATTGTAGGTATTTCTTTAGGTAGTAGTTTTTTGATATAATAATTTGGTCAACAAATAAAAATCAATATAACTTTTTAGCAAACTGTATAAAATAATTTTCGTTTTTCATTAATTTTAAAATATTTTTTTTATACTCGTTATGATTTTTATATTATATTATAATCATCATTCTTAAAATTAATTTACTTAAAAAATATTTTATTTAATTTATTTAAACATGAACTATACAAATTTTGATATTTAATTTTAAAAAATTTGTTTTCAGTTATAAATTGAAGTTCATAATTGAAAAGAAAACTCGAAGTTATACATGTTGAGTAAATAAACAATTGTAAATTTTGCGATTACAAATATTTTAACTGAGTTTTTTAATTCTAGAGAATACTTTTTTTGGTATAAAATTTGAATTGAATGTTTAAAATTATAAATCTCAAAGGTGTTGATTAACAATACCATGACGTTTTGAGAACAAATTTATTACCATCTTCAAATATTTGAATATACCAAGTTTTATTGCATTCTCTGAACTGTTTATCAGTTAAACAAGTAATTTTATTTCTCCTTTTTTTATTTACAAACACACAATATAAAATAATTAAATAAATAAATAATTAAACATTAAAAAACGTACAAAATGATATATATTATCAGTGCACGATAGCGAAATATGAGACAATGTATAATGTAAATGTTTACAGAGAACTAGCAAAGTAATAAAAAAAGTAATATGATGCCGGTAGTATACATGTATGATTGAATAATATTTGTGCAAGTGATGATAAAAGCAAGTGTTACAATTAAAAGTTCATTTCTTAACAAATGAGAGAAGGGAAAGATTTAGATAGAGGAAGTAAGCAGATGCCGACGTTTGACCTACCCTTTTCTTTTGGTGCCGCAAATCCAAATGCGTATACACGAGATAATTTTCAAGGTGCGAGGGGATGAGCCAGGGGTGCGATCAAACCCGTCGATTGGGTAGGGTTGACGGTTGTGCAAACACCCCCACATTTGCAAGGAGGCAAATACGGATGTAGGGGGAGCAGGTTGGCTGAGAGATGGTGAATTGGGAAGGGTGAGAGAACTGTGTGGGTGTGTATTTACCGGGAATGTTATCGCCACGTTGCTGCGGCCACCGGAAGGAAGGCCTGGGCTGCTGCTTGCTGCGCATATCTCCCGTCCGGTCACACCGGCGGGGGTGAGTGGCCGAGGGCCGAGAGTCGAGGAACCTTTGCTCCGAGTACAGCCCTTGCCTTTTTGGAGCGACAGACACCACTACTTACCTGAAATATCAAAAATAAAGATATTGACACTTAATTATACAAGATTTTTTATTAATTTACTTTTCACACTGACGTCTACATGTACATTATTTAATATTATTTTTGGGGTAAAGTATAATATTAATAGATAATTCCAGATATTTCAAAATCTAAAACTGACTTATTAATCTGTTTCTTCAGTATTTTTGAAAAATATTTAGATAATTTATTTTATCCGCGCACATTTTTAGTTCGGATTTTGTTTTAACAAACTAACTTATTCAAATAACTGAATAGAAATTATTTTCGTTGTAATAAAGCTGTATAAGTATTCTAATTTGTAATTAAATTTATCTTGAATTTACCTAAAATTTACAACTGCTGTTTTATATATACATTAAGTATCATTTCAAAAATTACCTGATCATTGCATTTAAAATTCTTTTTATTCACTGTAACATAAAATAATAATAGAAGTTAAATTTCCGCAGAAATAATACAATCCATTTATTATTATTAAAATTATATTAAGGCATAAATATTTTAATAATTATTACACAATATTGGAAGAGGGTTATCAATACATACCATTATTTTTAAGCATATTTGGTAAAATTGAAAGTAATAACTCATAAAATTGTAATTGCATAATCGTTATCAAAATTTACTGCTTACTACATTACATCAAGCGAATCTTGGATAAATTAAAAACTTGTACTATTAAAAATCGTACTTTCCCATTATGATCTGAAATTTGAGTGAATGCTTATAAGCGTTAAGTATTGGTTGAAATTATTTTTAAACAAATAGCATTTATGTTATTGGGAATAGTCAAACGCTGATAAAAATCATTAATACAATATTTTTTGCAGTAAGTTTTAAGAAAAATAATCGATCAATTCTCTTTATCCGGTTTACTATTTAGAGTCTTATCAAAATAGCATCACGATTATTATTATTCAAACTATCATTGAAAAGGTCATTTTTATAAAATTAAGCATGAAAATCACGTATATAATCACGAAAAAAATATTAAAAGCCAAATGGAACAAAAAAAATGTAAGCCCTTTCGAAAGTAAAGCTCAAGAAAAAGGTACATAACTACAAAGCGCGGATCGATGTATTTTTTAAATTAATTCAAGGATCCAACGTCAGGCGACTGCTAGAGACAGGCACTAAGACACTCTACTCTTTTTTTTCCTTTCCAGCAATCCCGGATACCATCACAATGTCCACGACGTCCGAAAGTCTACGGGGCGCGATCCTCATATCCAACAGGATTTTCTTTCGTCATTCCCGCTGCACGTTTAGCGAAAAAAGACTCAAGGAAAAACAGGGATGGAAGAGAGGCCGAGGGGGAATCGAAAACGAGAAGAACGTTGTCAGAAATATACTACCAACCGTGAGTACCAGTAATGGTGGTGGTTGGTGCTAGTAGTGGCAGTGTAGTGGTAGGAACACAGCAGTAGTGGAGGCTCCACAATCTCTTCTTTGCGCTCACCGTGAGAGCCACTGTAACCCAGTCGTATATCTTGTAGAAGAGAGTGTACGCCCTCTAAAGCGAGCCGCCTTTGTTTCAGATATTTATGAGGCGTTTTAATTCGCGCACTACGTCGCCTTTTCTTTCTCTCTCGCCCGATCTTTTCTCAAGGGTGCGGCGATGCCGAAGCGAGGCACGAGTGGAGGAGCATAATAGGCATAAGGGTGCCTCGATAAAATTTAACATCCCTCCCACCTTCAAGTTCCCCTCCCCGATATCTCTCTCCCTCTCTCTCTGTCTCTCACACACATACACTAATTCCAGGTCCAATTCACTTTTACACCATATCTTACATTTTGTACGTGGCTCATCTATATCGCCGAGCTGACAGTCGCGGGCGGGTGTTTTATCCAAAGAACAGCCTACAAACTCGTTTTCGCTGTCTCCTCTTTATCGGTGTGCGTGTGCGGATCTTTTCTCTGTCTTTCTCCAGTCGTTGCGCCCTAATACATATATCTTTCGTCAATGGGCTTTACCGGTGCGTCAGTGCCGTACTTTACTTTATATTATCGAGGGGGTTACCCTCGGCCGAATGAAATTTTCCGTTGTTTTTTTTCTGCTTCAGCCTTCTTTATAGGAGTAAGTATATACTCTGCACTTAACTTTGTTGAGAGATTCATGATACTGACTTTCTTTGTGATTTGTTTTACCATTTTAGCGTTCTTTATGACAGTCATTGTCTACAAAAATTTTTTAGAAATATAGAACACCGTATTGCATAATAAAAATCAAGTTCTATTGCTTAATTCAGCTAGCGTATTGGAAGTAACTCAATACTTTTCTTATATCTTCTTGATATTTTTCAAAATAAATATGTAATCCGCACTGTATAACAAAAAATACTGCAATATAGTAAAAAAAATTTTAGATTAATCGACAATACAAAATAGGAAAAAACTATTCTTTTCAAAGAATAAATTCTCAAAATAATAGGTTTGTATCAAAAATACATAGATTTTTTTTTGATTTTTGTCTAAACAAATTCCAAATTCGGCTAAAACTATTTTAGCTAATTTATTAGATCATTTTTGCACATGAATAAGAAATTAAACACCGACGTTAGTGTTGCCCTGACGTTTTAAGGATTTTCATTGTCCTTTTCAAGGTCTTTATTAACATTTTCACAATATATTATAATTAATATATTTATCTCAGTTAATATTTTTATTTTACCTTTTAAAATAATAACTAATAATAATAAATAATAATATCAAATAATCATTATTAAAATTGTTCAAATTATTATTATTTACAGTAACCCATAAAATATGATGGGCGCTAATATTTTTAAAAATATTTCACGTTTCAAGTAATATATGTATATATATATATATATGTATATTGCAATATTTATCACCGTATTTACTTTAATATAAATATTTAATTATCAAAAAAAAATAATTAATAATTAAGAAAAATGCTTGATTTAGTTTTTCATATTATTCATATTATCTTTGAATTTGCTATATTTATAAAAGAATTATATAACTGTATTCGATCTTCATCCAGAATTAATATAAACTAACAAATTTTTTTAATTTCACGTTAATAATTATTACAGAAAATACATTTAATTTTGATTTTCAATACTTTCAGATAAGGAATTATTATTGCGTTATTTTCTATCCGTAAATATTCACAATAACTTTGCTATCAAATAACATAAAAAAATTGCTCGTATAAATTGCTTTTTACCTTTATAATGAAAAAATACATAAAAATAAGAACGTGAATAACATAAGTATAAATAAAAAATGTATTGTTGAGTGATGATAAATAATTAGTGAATACATCTTAAGTAAAAATTTGTAAAAAGTAATTGCAATTAATATAACGAACCAAAAAAATTGTTGAATTTATTTTAATATACAGAATAAATATAAGTATAGTTAATCCAGTCCATGAAAACTCAAATTACCAAAATACACGGAATCACCTAAAAAAAATAAAATGGTAATTCTATAATAATTACCGCGTATCTTTAACAGGTCATCTTATTCGTATCAACATTAACGTCTATCCCAAAGCCATCCATTTGTTTTTGGAAAACATTTTTTTTTTTTTATTTTAGTCTGGTTTTTATGTCCTTTCACGGCTCGCTCTACTCCCCTGCTCGTGTCCTTCGTCTTTTCTCACGACATGTACGCGATAAAGAAGCCTCGAGTCTCTCCTCTTCCATCTCTTCTTCTCGGGTCTGCTTGTGTGGCCGTTCATGGCGCCTGTATCTCACGCACACGTGCACACCCGAACGTACTCGCACATACACACACAAAGCCCTCGCTGCAGTGAGTGCACGAGACGGTAGTGAATTTAACAGTAACAGTACGTCACCCCGTCGCCTCTTCCCACCCCCGCTGCCCGTCATAGTGTCACGATTCCTTTCTCTCTCGCTCGCTCGCTCGTTTGCTTTTAACAGCGTTCACTCTCTAAAAGCTAGGGTGTGATGTATAGCACGACGTTGCGTCACTCGAGGAACAGATGCAGGACTCGTATTTTACTTTACCCATATCTAGGAGAGAATAGAGGGGAGCGAGAGCGCATGAGAAAAGGGAGAGACAAAGACAAAAAGTGTCGTAGAAAAAGGAATAAGAGAAGGAAGGAAAAGGGAAAAAGAACCGCACTGCACCGCGCGGTCAAAAGAATGGCGAACGACACAAATCACTTGGTCTTTTGTGTCTCCTGACCCTCCCCCCCTCCGGCGTTACCGTCAGACACACATGATCTCTCCTCTCCCCCCGACCTGCTACTTCCTTGCCTGTTTCCTCGTCTCATTTTCCGAGAGCAAAAAAGAAATTTCACTCGCAATTTCAAGATCCGAATTTCTATGAACGAGATCAGTACAAACTTTATCTCTCACCGCGGATAGAAAAAGAGAAGGACCGAAATCCATGAAGGGAAAACAACAAATTGATCCTTCCAAGGTGCACTCGACGCTGTGTCGTATATGTAAATCGCAATGAGTGAGAAGGTTGCTTGACACCCTGATTTAGCGTCTCCTTTCATTGTGCCCATCTACTATGAACAATCTTTCTCGATCTCTCCGTCTCCTTCATTCCTTCTCATTCCTCTCTTTTCCACTAGTGTATAGCCTTCCGCTCCACCTCTCTTTTCTTTCTTTCCTTTTTTTCAAGAACTTTTTTTTGAGATTTATTAGCGACAGTTTTACGATTTGACGCTTGAAGAGCTTTTCTTCTGTGAGATTTATTTCGAGTCGAGATTACTTTTTATTATTAGTAATTATAATTGATGATGCATTGCGCGGACTTAAATTTCATGAGAATGTCCAGAAACAAAATTTAGTTTTGATAATTTTATGTAAGCAAATAAAATATTGATATTTCGAAGTAAAGAGTTTGAGCTGAATGATTATGTTAATTTAACTTAATTAATAAGTAATTTTCTATATTTGAAGCAAAATATACTGAAAGTTATTTATAAAACTTAACCAAGCTTTATTGCATCATTTAAATGCGACCCATTCGGTGCTTACTGATATCTCAGTTTTGGTCAAATACTTATTCCTGTATTTTAAATTTATATTAATCATTCGAAATTACGATGTATAAATAATCTTTAACAATTTTTTTTTTATGATAAAACTTCAATTATTTGAGACCTAGTTTGAGCTAAAGTCAGTAAAAACATAAAATGTCAACTGAAATGATTTCAAGAAGTAAATCATTATTATTTACAGCCCGATATGACATGATTCCATTCATAAAAAAGGTAATAAAACACTTTATTCCCCCTCGGACGCCATAATTAACAGGGTGGAACAACCGAATTCAGCGAAACGCTCTACACCTATATTTATATGTATATCTGCTTTTTAGATGAACTGTAACTACCAATTTTTTTGAAACAACTGATGAACTTTTTGTCACGACACGGAAACTATCCGAACAAATTTTATCGAAAATCGAAAAATTCATTTCCATGTTTTAAAAATTAAAATAAATAATGTAAATCAGTGTTCATGCATGACTTGATTATACTTTCAAATTTAACAAACTATGATAAAGAAATATCTTTTTAGCATATTCATTACCTATACTATGAACACAAATAAATATAAATATATATATATATATATATATATGAGAATATACCGTGAATTCAGTATTATATTTTAAAATTATGTGTAACAATTTCAAAGCATTGTTCATTCATTATTTGTTATACGATAATTATATGTATTTCGTGGAGCATCAAATTGTTGTCAAATGAATTATGATAGTTTAATGGTTAAAATATAGATTTCTGAAGTAAGCAAAACTGCGATAAAATTTTGTAGACCTTTCCGAAAGGAAGTGTATAACTTAAGAGTTACAAGGTAATTTTATAAGTTGTAAAGAATAATAATTAAATTTAAAATAGAACTGTTCAAGTTACAATTTATAAGTGGAAAAATTATCAGATACAACAAATTCACTTGTGGTCACAAGTAAAATAACATTGAACACACTTTCTCGCAGTTAAAGTAGATAATGGACGAATTAGTATAATAATGCGCGACACTAATGAAGCCAACGCAGGTGCATTTAAGTATTTTTCTCGAAAACATATTTCTCCTCGCTAAAACAAAAGACTCTAATGCAGAGATCTATTTTTCCAAATTCATAGGTAAATGGGCCCTGATGGGTAGAATAAGCAATGGAGCCTGGACCAGTAAGAGTCACCGCGGCTGCAACATCACCAGCCATCTGTAGGTCGGAAAATCTCTGGAAAAGACATGCGGAGTAGCGCTTGACGCTTCCAGTATCCCATAAATCAGGTCAGGGTTGAACTAACAGTAATGCAGAGGTAGTGGAGGTCTCTGGGAGAGAGGGAAGGTTAGACTGTGCAAGAAAGTCGGTGAATAAAGGTCGACACACAACAAACACGTGCCAGGACCCTAGCTCCATTTGTGCAAATAGTACGTGCACACACAAGCGTTAAGCATTGGCTTCGCGTGCGTGTGTGCATGTATGATATGTGGCCATTATGGCGCATGCTCGTAAAATAGTCGAGAGTTGGCGCCAATTCTGTCAAGTGCGCCGTGGTTCCGCTGCTACTGATATATTATTATTATTATTATAACTTGGAGGCCGTCAGAGTACAGGGGAGACGTTATTTTGTTTTAGCCGGTCTGTCCATCTTTCGATGAGTATCAAGACGCAAGTTTTGGACTTTTAAAATTTGTATTAAAGACTTAAAAGCCATTAGTATCGAGTTTTTATTCTGAGCATTGCAGTCATTGTTTAAATGGATAAAACGGCTATGATAATTGCTCTTCGAGTCGAAAAAAAAATAGCTTGGTTTTACAAAATTTTTCTTTCCAATATAGCGTTTGTTTTTTGTACAAGTAACAATAAGAAAATGTAATGAAATTGATTATCCTTTCTACACATATTTTTATAAAATGATACTATTGTTTGCAAAATTTTCTCTTCGGCAAAATATCAAAATTTCTTGTACTTTTTTAATTTAGAACATATAGTAAATTAAGTTTTTTAAATTTGTTTTTTTATCCAAATTCAATCTATTAATTGGAGATATTGATTACGGTTCATCAGAGATAATTTGAAATAATTATAAATTAAAGCAAATATTATTGTAGTGATAAATTGAACAATAAAAATTTACTGAAATGATATTGTTCTTAAAAATTACGTATTATAGTATAATATATATATATTTAAAACTTATTATGCAAAAATATTCAATAGAAATAATCAATATCAATAATCTTCCAATGTACTTATTCAATGTTGGTCTTATCTTATATTCAAAATTCTGGACATTAACAACTAAATGTAATTAGAATTTACAAAACAATATCAAAATATATTATTTATTATTCATGACACTTATAAAAAAAATTAGTAGAGTAATACTAAAATAAGGAGTAAAGTTTTTTTATCAGATGAATAAAAATCTTTATTAATTCTGAATATCTTTTTTCTGCGATTGTCGATGCAATATATATATTAAAGAAATTTATATCATGCTTCTATAGAAAAGAGCCACCCAGATAAAAAATATAGTTAGAAGAAAAAAAAATGAAAGTTTTATATGATTTGAGTCCAAAAAAATGTTATAGAACATAACAGAGACGAACAAAGCAAGTATCAGCTTAAGAAAGTCTAGATGGAATCAGAACAGTTGAGAATATTGGAAAACATCAGTGTTGCATGGATGAACGACTAAATAAGGAAAACGTGAAATAAAAAAAGTATAAAAAAAAGAAGATATATAGAAATGAGAAGAAAGAAGCAAAAATAAAGGCAGCACATTTCGAGGAATGAGATGGAGGAGGGAGAACGGTATTTATCATGTATACGTGAATTTCTAGAGACAGTAGCAAACACACTCCAGATAGGCTAAAAAAAGAAAGAGGGAAAGAAAATTATAGGAGGAAGAAGAATAAGAGAAGAAAGAGGACAAAAGGAACGAGGAGATGAGAGTATGACAGAAAGGAAAAGATTTGTTGTGTTTGTCATACATTTTCTAACGGTGAATACAGTATCGTCTAGTCTGGTCTAGTCTGGTTTATAAAGTCTCTCGAACTCCATGGCCTTTGGACGCCTACATGAGTTTCTTTCTCTAGGCGGAAAAACGTAAATAGCACGAGTGTATGGCAATTGCTTGCACACTACCTGCTCTCTCGCAAATTTCTATTCTTTTAACATATTTTTTCTGTTTCCTTCGGTATGAAACAAGTTTCATTTTTAAACGTAATTTTCAAGATTTTGTAAACTACTTATTTACTTGAACTTGCCATTTATTTAAAAAAAAGTATTATTTAAATAAAATTTATTTAAATAAAAGTAACCATGTAATTACGAAATCATTGATTAACATTAAATAATTGATTTAATAAAATTATATTATTTGCTCATTTAATAGAAATTACTGATATGATTTTCAACAACTTTTTTTATTTGTAAAAAGTCTACATCTGCGCTATGCTTAAAATATAAAGCATTTATTCATATGCGTATGCGTAACATATGAATGTATAATGCTAATACTTAGATACTGGAAAATTTGTATTATTTTGGGATCATAAATCAACTTTTTCCAGTGATCAGTTTGGCCTCGCAAGATGGTATTGTTTGTTCCGGACTAATAGTTTCCTTTTTAATGATAGTAATGAACAAACAATGTTTTTTTGAATTAAAAAAAATCAAATAAAAAAAAGCCATTTGAGAAATTCATGAGAGCGACCGACGGATGATTCGAAAACGCTTCCGCCAATCAATAATCCGCAAATGCTCTTCAGACTGACCATAGAAAAGCATGCACACTAGAACCAAACAGACGACTATGATACTGGATTTTAGGTTATAAACAAGTTCACAAGGTAACAAGAAATAAATAGGGAATCGAGTTTTGGTCTCCGAGTTTTGGGTTAACGAGACTGATTTAACATCGCAGCATTCATTATTTATCTTGTCACTCTGAAAATAGGATTATTGATGAATGCGAATAAATTTCTGAAATACGATACTTATAATATGCAATGTTGAAATGCGCGTGAATTACCTGAAATAGCCTACACATTTTGATGAACGGTTTGCGTATGTAATGGACCTTTTGAAAATTTTTAATATTTGGAATAAATTACATTCGCTACAAATTATTTATTATTGTGAATCATAACATTATTTTATTTTTAAGATATTTAATAATTCATCGTGGGAAAACACATATATTATTAAGACTGTGTAAATAAGTATAATAGAAAAATTTTATAATTAACTAATAGTATTTTCTAATTAAAATTACTAGCTTTGATGTACATAAGCATTATCACACTCGACTGTATGAATAAAAATGTATAATAATTAAATGTTATAAAAATTTGTTTAAATGAAAAGTATTATTCTAAAATATATGGATTATATTTTAGAAAGCAATTTTAAAGTGTAAATAAATTGAAATAATTGTCTTTAATACAATAAATAAAATAAAAAATTGATCAATGTTGGCGTTGTTAGGGTGCAATTTTCATTATACCTGTAAATAAGCTTTAAAACGATCAGAACACATTTTTTTTTAAATTTGTCGATGTTAAAAAATGGAGGAGCACTTTGTTACAAGATCAAAATTACTGATAATCCAACGATGCACTGAAGCCGTTAAAAGGCCTGGAAAGAAACGCAACAAAAAAAAGAAAGGAAGAAGCATTGGTACTCTTGTTAAGATGAGAAGACAGATGATAGACCGGAAAGAAGGAACAAGTAAAAGCTAGTTTGGGATTGAAGAGGGGGGGAAGAATTGGAGGAATACCCGGTGATTGAACTACCCGACAAACACTTTTGCCAAATCGAAAGAATATCGATGGAATATGTGGCAGCGTCGCCGTCATCACTTGCATCCCCTCTGGATTTACAATCGATGAGCCCGGTTCTGGAGTACCGGAGGCTGGTAGACTTCAGGATTTTATAAATGTCCTGGGGGTATAAAGACGCAGGACGGATTAGCCGTGTGGTTGGCATTCCGCAACCCCAACACCGAGAGTTATTCTGGTGATTTGAAGCCAGGCACGCGCGTGCAATGAATCAATCGCACTTGCTAACTGAGCGTCTCACGACCCGCACCAGCTTGTCTTCATTTCCAAAGCAGAGCCAGAGAGGTCCACGTGGCCGGGGAGTGAGAGAGTGTGGGAGAGTGAAGGAGCGAAGGTGTGCTTTTACTCTCGTGACTACTCAGCACGCCGCTACAGTGTAGCACACAATCGATAAACTCTTCCTAGGAGACCCTATTTTCTTCGGTAACTATCCCCGCGCGTTTCTCGTTTCATTTTCATGCATGTGTACATGTGTGTAGATGATTGTCTTGAGTTTAAAATGAAGTCATGGATATGCTTATTTGTATCATATTTGCGTTCTATTCGTTTATCTTATCTTTAAGTTGAATCGAAAAACGATTAGTGAAAAAACATTTTGAAGTTGAAAGTATCATTGTCTCTAAAATTTCAAATTCACCTATGCGGAATTTTTTATTATACATTTTTTATGTTTTTATTTATTTATTTATTATCAAACATTATATAAAAAGCAATGGTACAAAATATGAATATATCACTTGTCATTGTTATAATAAAAATCGAAATGCATATAAGATTTGTCAGTAAATGCAAAATCATTGTCAAAAAACTTTTTTATTAGTATAAATAATTTCTGTAAGAAACCATTACCGTATGACATTAATTTCATACAATTATTCACGTTGTACTTAGTAATGCTTACATTCATTTACATGTATATTATTAAAACTTTTGCCTATAAACAGGAAAATACACTGGTAAATATAATTATTTAACCATAATTTTATGCACTTTAAAACAATCGTATTCATATACCCTTATTTATTTTCTATTAAAAATATAAATAGTGAGTTGAAAGCATTTTTTTAATTGTAATCGTAACACAAACTTTATTTAAACAATACTTGTTAAAAATCCAAATAAGTTTTTATGTCTAAAGATTAGTCTTTCTATGAATGCTGAAATAGAAAAAAAAATAGAATGCATATGACAGACAAACAAATTGTACACTAATCGATTACGTAGTAGTTAGCATCGATAAATATAAAATCAAAATACATTACAATTAAAAGAAAATTGGAGCGGTTTTAATACCCTTAGGAGATTCAGAAAAACTAAATAGTAGTCTAATTCAATTATCTCGATATAGTACCTATAACTACGCATCGAGAACTAATCTTTTTTTTAAATTAAATTATCTTATTAGAAGTGATTTTATTTATTTATTTTTTATAAAAAAAAGAATTTTATACATATGTATAAATATTTTTAATTTAATTTAATTATTAAAGTAACATAATGCATACAATTGTAAATGAAATAATTTACAGTAATATTAAATAATATAACTTGTTTTACTTTAACAACACATATATGTGTAAGTTATGAAAATGACTCTCGTTATTTCTAAGTTAAATTCCATTTTAATTAATTTTAAACATATTATTATTATTTTTCAAAACTAAAAACTGACCAATAAATTCTTATTCAACAAAATATCATATTTCCATCAATTTATATTTTATTAAAATAAATTTTTGATTATCCAAGTAAATATAATTAGAATTATCCGATTATAAATCAACTTCAATCATTTTATTCAATACGTTCATAATCATCTAAAAATTGTATAGTTATAGTGTATTATACTGCAAAGTATGAAAAAACATAATTTAATAATATTAAAATTTTTAAATATAATTAACTACTTGAATTGTACTAAATATAAATGTAAATTTTATTTTTTAAGGATTATAATTGTATTGAATTTTATAATGTCAATAAAATCATCGTTTTTAGTTTAGAAGTAAATACATTAACCGGTTGACAATATTCTTTTAATTTTGGAAATTTAGTCATTTAATTAAATTATCATTTTACGTTAGAAAAATCTATATCTGAAAAGGTGATACAGTTCACGTGATAACATTCTACCTTTTGTTCATAAAATTATCAATGTAACAAATAAGCTCGATTGATGAGTTCAATTACTTGAAAGACAGACATATCTAAGTCAGCATTAACTACATTCAACTATTAAGAGATCTTATGTACTTTTATACCCAAAAGCTATTAAACTACTTATTCTACGTTTAAAAATCATGCACGAACAGTAAATCTAAAAGTCCTTTAAAGTGAGAATGAAAAAAAGCAACGTAGAGTAGTTTTCATAAAAAAAGTTTTATTTTAGATACAATTATAAATGAATAAGTTCCTATATTTCTAAAAATGACGAGTTTTCATTTTTTTTGTAGTTAATGGTTTGTTTTTTTCTTTTTCCTATATAGCAGAATCCTTCAAATATACTTTTAGAAAATCAAGTTTGTGCTAAAAAAAATGAACGAGATATGAAGGAAGAATAGAATAAAAAGAGAATATATTTACCAGACTAAACATCCTACTTTATTCCTTCCTCTGGTGTATTCTTTCCGTAATTTAAAATTGAGAGAAACACACATATACACACATATTTTTTCTCTTTTATGTATTCTCATTTATACTTCTATAATACGTCGGAACGCTGATACGAACCAGATCTTAGGCACATAAGAAAATAAGTTTGGTTCTTCCACTCCATAGTTTCATCTCAATTTTACTCTTTTTTTATTTCTCATACAAGGTTAAAAGAATTCAAAGTTCATAAGATTTGCATCACGAACATTATAAGAATGCAGTATTTTTTGTTTGTTTTATTAATATTGGATCAGGTAAATATACCAAAGTCCGAGAAAAATTTTTAAATATAAAAAAGAAATTAAATTTAAGAAAAAAATGTATGCTTTTAGACTCGAGATTATACAATACAAGATTTTAATTTATCTCTACTAGTAATTTAGAATAAAAAAAACTGAATTGATGACAATTATCCTTCAAAATTGCTCTTAAATAATTGTACTTTAAATGTTATTTCAATTCTGAAACTGTTACAAGTGAAAGTATTAAAATAATAAAAATTTTTTTTAAATGATTTAAGCAAATTTTTAATGCATTTTAAATTGTTGTATACTTCATCAGATTTTTTTTTTTTAGGAGCATTTCAAAATTATTTTACTAAATTTTATAAATAAATCAACCAACATAATAATAGTTTACGAAAAAAAAACATTAATGTAAATCAAATTTAATGTTCCTAAATTTATAAAATACCATTAAAATAAAATTTTTAATAAATTTTATAATTTAAAAACAAGATCAATAACAAAAAAACTGCTAACTGTTTTTATTATAAATTAATATACAAAAAGCTGGTCAATAAGAGACGTCTAGAATAAATTATTATAAAACATCATTCAGAGTTGTTAAGAAAGTGAAAGAAGATGGGTTGGATAATGAAAATAGATGTGTACACCTAAACATGATCATACAATTAAGATGAAAAGAGCGCGAGTGTGTTGAATATTCTTAGCATCGAAATCGGTGCTCCGAGCAGAAAACAGCTGTCATTGATGTCGGCACTCCCAAGCACTGACCGTATTGTACTTATCAATCCAAAACTGACCAGAACAGCCAAACTTCGACTACTTTAGACCAGTGTAAATCCAGCAACAACAGTACTACCAATACCATTACCAACCGCAACAACGGAAACTTGCACCCTCGCAAATAACTGAACGACAAAGATAACGAATTCACATTTGGGACAAAAATTTCATTTTATGTTTTGTCATTATCTACTATCTCAATGTATGCATATACATATATTTTCAATAATAAACCACTCAACATCTGGTTTACACAGAATATTCACCATGTTTCAAAATTAATAATCACAAAGACGATGGTGTTTTAATTTTGTTTACTTATTAGTTGTGGTATTTTTTTAAACTTTGTATTATTTCAACATATAAAAAAACAGAGTACCATTGTTTAGTATTTTTAATCACGAAAAATAAAATCCAACCAATAATCTTAGAGTTTATTACAATCATTTTTATATATTTGCAAATCTTACTAATTAATTAATTTTTTTATTTTCTCAATATAAGACATGTTGAAAGAATTCTACGTTGTAACTTTATAATTTTTATTCTAAAATCAACAAAAAATACAATATTATTTTAAATGGATCAAAAATATAATAATATTATAGTTGACAATTATTCAATTATTTTACATTTATTTAAATATTATCAATTTCCAGAATAAAATTGTTCAAATTTAATATTTAAAAAATTATCGATTAAAAAAAAATTTGTTACTTAATATATATAGACATACAAGTAAAATATGAAAAATAATAAAAAACATTAAAATATATATAAAATAACAGACATATAGGTAAAAAATGAAAAACATTAAAATTAAAATATAAATTAAAAATTATATCATTAAATTATTAATTAAAATGCTATAGCAATATCACTTTGTAAGGTTTAAAAATTTATTCTAAAAAATATATTTCAAATAGATTAGATGATAAAAAAATAATAAAAAAAATTTTTTAATACAGAATTGTTTTGTAACTGTAACATAAGTATAGATAAATAATATAATAATAATGTGCAAAAATATACAATATCTGAAGTATTTAATATGCATAAAAAAATATAAGATGAGTCATTTGATTTTTAAATATCAACGGAAGATAAAACGAGAACCGGTAAAAAAAGAATAACCAAACTTTTCTGTGTACGTACATTTGATTTCGAGGGTATGATTAAAAAAAGAATGATAGAATGTGTGTAAAGTGAAAAAAAAACTGTTTGCGAATAATAAAAGGAATACAGTAAATAAGTGAAAGAGAAGATATTATTAAGTGCGATAAGACAACAATGGCGATCATAAATTAGGATATTCCCCATTTATTTTTAATATACAGAAAATCTACAGTTTGATAATATTTGGTAATATCTACAATTTGGTAACTATGTTTAATCTTCTCTCTTTCTCACTCAGTTCCTTTTCCTCAATCATCGTTTCTCTTTGCTTTGGTTCTTATATCTGTTTCGATAAAAGAAAGTAGGAGGGACAACAAAGGAGTCTGGTCAATAGTCAATCCTATTCTCGACGAGAAAGCACACGTTCTGCGTTTTCTGGGAAAAATGATTGCTAGAATGCGTATCCATTTTGTATTCATCAATTATCAGATATTTCGCTATTGTCGCACACTTTTTTAATATTTATATATTTATATATCGTACATATTTATATATCGTACATATTTATATATCGATGTGCCAGCTCAGAAATTCATTGTATATGCATTATACGCATCTATGAAAGTATGATATTCCAATATTTTTTCTCGTTCATCTTACTATCTTCTGAATTTAACCTTTTCATCTTTCTTATGCTTCATTTTAGTAATTACTTAATTATGCAACATGTGTATGAAATTACTATTTTATTATTAAATTTATTAGCTTTGTAGTTTAAGTTGCTAATAAAATTATATTTCATTTGTTCAAATGTCTACAGTAAAATGCATACCATGAAAATATATTTTGAGAATAAGTCAATTCAGAATAAAATTTATATTGAAAATTTTTGTTACGTTATACAAATATTATTAATCTTATTTATTACTATAAAATGAAATAATGAATGGGAGAGGAGGAATACTTAATAAGTAAGACATTGGTCTGGGTATTATTGCAACATATCATTGAACTACCAAGGCTTTTTTCTCTAGAAGTCAAGGCTAGTCAACGAATTTGTTTGTGTTTTATTCTCAGAGTTTTGTTATATATTATGCATAAAATGACGATTGGAGATAGTTTCAAGGTCGCAAGAAGAAAGTTACTTCTAGTTGGGAAAGGAATTTCCACTGACTCTGTACAAAATCTTTGCTTTCTGAATTTAATTAAAGATAAATGTACATTATTTATTATTATAATCAGAACTCAGTTGCATTGTAAGAGACTTGATTCAATAGATGCCTATCATATTTCTCTTTTTCTTCTACGCATCGGCCTAGACCATAGGCTCCAATGATAGCGTAACACTGGAACGTGACGAACACCTCTACATTTGGTCTGACGTTTTTTATCATCTTCACTTTTCTATCATATTTGTCCTTTATTCTTTTAGGATTTGTTCGGCCATGTTACATCGAATACATTTTTTTTCATCGGAGTCCAGTAATTTTTACTTTATATTTAAAATTTATCAAAAGTACTCTTCAATCGTTTTTTGGTATTCTATAAAAATCAGTAATAATTGAAGGCAATTATGTTAATTTTTATTAAACATAATGTTTTTGAATATTAACTTGGAATTTCATTTCAAAAACCAGTATTTTACCATAAAATTTATACGAAATTTATAAAACACTTGAAAATATCTGTACAAAATGAAAAATACTGCAAATCTACTTTTGATATTATTTAATCGAACAAAATATTTATGATCATACAACCAATATTAATTATAATAACAAATGCATTCTTTTATACTTTTATAGAAAATTTATCGTATGAATAAAAATTTGGGTCCTCTAAATATCATTAACTCAATATTTTAATTTTTGGTGTCAGTTAATACCTTAATATAATTTTTGAAAAACATTTTGGTCTTTAATAAATTTAAAATATTCCCAAAATTTTCTTTAAATTTTAAACTATACTCAGTAATCCTTCATTACTACTCACTATATATCTATCTACTTTTTCATCCTATAAAGACAAAGTTTATACATCGAAAAAAATTATATTCACTCATAAAAGTTTACTTTACGTTACTCTTTTCTTAAGAATTTTACATTTTATTTACAATATTTTGCTTATAACACATTGCATTTTTTTCATTAAATAATTTTCAAATATTTTGACTTTCTAATAAGAAAATACCTATTAAAAAGTAATTAAAAAAACATAAACTAATGCTTTAGTATTTTTTAAAATTATTTTACTTCGGAGTAGTTCTTTATGTATCAACAATACAAACGTAAACATTTTCACTAAAATAATCATCCCTGTACAAGGACTTGAATTTTCCTTACAATGCGCATTGAAATAAATGCACCTGAAATATATTTCACATCATTATTGCATTACTTATTATGGTATTATATGATGATGATGATGAAAAACGTGAAATAACTTATGCACCAGCTATCAATCCCAGTTTTGTATATCTTGGGAAGATAAGAAATTCCTTTCTTTTCGATTTGGATAAAATTATAAAATTGATTTCTTTTCAAGGAGAAATTATTTTTTGTTTATGATAGAAATGGTGAATAAAGCAAAGATTTTTTTTTAGCAATGTCAACATTTGTTGTTCTCATTAAAGTTGTTAACATTGTAAAAATTTACAATAAAAATAACAGTCAATGTATATAATACATTAGCCTATATTAAAATTTAAAGTACGTCTTCATTCATAAAATATCGATGTAAATAATTATTTAGTAACACTATAAGTCCAAGTTGAAATCTTACTTAAAACTAAATCACGTAATATTGTTGTTAGTGCAGATTAAATTTTCGACATTTCTTGAGGATAATTAATATGCGTGTTCATTTGGTGATTATATATAAATTTAAAACACAGATTGAAGAAAATTAATTTCACAAATTATAACAATATTTAAATTTAAAAAAATTACACATTTACTCCTTTATTTTCATATTTGGGTAAATTCAATTTAAATATTATAAAAATTTTGAAATTACTTTTTATGGAAACTATTTTTGAAGGAATTGAATGCATTAATGTCATGATTTAAAACATTAAACATGTTTATAAATACAATATAAATATTAGAAATATAAATATATTTTAAATATTATTTGTATAAGCTCTATAAACGTTTGATACAATAAAGTTTTGATTCTAAATATTTTAACAATTAGGACAGGCTTTAATTGAACATAAATATTTGATTGAAGAGTACATGTATATATTAAACAGCTTATAATTAACTCAAGCAATTTTATAGTATAATATATTTTTCATTTATCTCTACCCTCTTCTCTTTTGCTGACTAATGGCATTAATAAAATATTTTGACTAATAATTCTATGATTAAATTTATTTCTTTATTTAATTAAATTACATTTCTGCTAGATTTTAAAGAATTTAATAAGTAATTAATTTTTTGAAAAATGAACACAGTAAAAAAATAATTCAAATTAAAAAATAGTAGAAAAGAAATCTGATATCCGAAACATTTAAAAATTGATATTTATATATTCATTGATATTTACTGATTGATTTATTCATTTATAAAAAAATATCTTACTCAGGGTAAAATTTTTATTCTGTAATTTTATTTTAAAATTTAAAAAATTGAAGAATAAAGTGCTACTTGTTTTTCGTTCGAGTAAATCAGAAAAAATATTCATTCAATTGAAAGTAATAATTTTTTAGGCAAACGCATGTCTAGAATTTTAAATAGGATGATTATTATTATCTTTATCTATACATGAAACCGTTAGATGATATTTACTTTTTATTATATTGTGAATTATGAAAAAGCATAATCTGCTAAGTATTTCATGCCAAGCATAAGTACTTTTATAGGTATATGCAAAAGAATGAGTATGTGTGCGAGAAGAATAAAGTGGAAAAAAAGGGAGAGAGAGTGAGTTAAAAAGGAAGCGAGATAGTCGAAAAGCCGATGTTTCGTTCATGGTAATACAAGTTTTTCACCACCACGAGTTCATGCACATTCGCCATCTTCAAATATGACTGCTAACTCAATAAGTTGCGTAATGTACAAGAAACTAACTTAACTTGCACCTGTCGCTATAAAACAGTCTTTTTATAGGTTTTCGTTTTTCGTGCAAATGAATTCCCTTTGCTAAGCATGAATGGATTCGAATAGTTTTTAAATCAAATCAAACAATAATTCACTTAATTAGCTATTAATGTTTCACTTTTTTCATTAGCAATAACAACTGAGTATAAACACTTTTTTTATTGTTTTTAATACGGTTGGAATAAAAGTATAAATTAATAATATTGATGTTATTTGTATATTATTATTATTTGTACATTAAAATTTGTTGAATATTTTGTGTCATAAATTTCAATTCTCAAATCATTTATATATTATTTATCGTCATCTGCAATATTTCAAATGATTATCAAACAGAATACGTAATTCACAATCGATTAAAAAATGTGCTTGACAATTACCTAATTGCAGCTTAGTACATGTTCATATTCATATACAGTTTATTTTCTCCCGAATTTTTAATACCAATTTTATATTTAATATTCATTTGTCAAAATTCCATTTCCAATTTAGTAACCATAACCATTCAAAACCCATGTAATACATTATTTTTATTTTATATTGAATACCTTAATGGTAGAGCATAGTGGTTCTTGGAGCAATAAAATAATTTTTTTAAATTATGATCATTTCTTATATTTATCAAACAATTTGTATATTCTTAAGTTGCAATCTATAATATTAATAAAATTAAATAATATTAATTAATAATTAATATTCTATAATATATAGGTTAATATGTAATGTAGGTCAACGCATGTAATGAATATTTATAATATAAGAAAAATATTTTTTTATAAGATTTAATAAAAACAGTAATATTAATTTTTTAAAAAAATTGAATAATTTCTTGAAGTAACTAAAAATTGAAATTATTGTTATCGTCAAAGTGTTTTTATTTGAAATTTTGTAAAATATAATGGTACTATAAGACGATTACTGTAAAAAATTTTTTATGAATAGTAGTTATTAATGACCAATAATATTTATATCAATTGATCAGTTTGGTACGTACAGTATAGTATTTAAATAATGTGTATAATAAGTACTTTTTGGATTTGTTCCTTACGTTAACACTTTTACCATTTTTTCTCATTTTACTTTTTTTTATTTAATTAAAAAGTATATTTTCAAAATTAATTTATTTAATTGTTTATATGTTTATATTTATTACCATATAATTATTGTACATTTGAACAATAAATAATCAATTAATCTTTTTGCTTAAAAAATGTATTCAACTTTTTCATTAAAAAATAATATTTACAATATAATGTAATGCTTTAAAGATAAGAAAATGTTTTATATACAAATTTATTAAACTATAAACTATGTTAAACTATTAAAGAACAAAATGTTAACTTTTAGAGTTTACCAAGGTTCTTAAGAATTTTTAAAATATTTTATATTAAAATAACAAAAAAAAATATTAGACCTCATTTCCGAAATAAAATTACCATTTTTGAAGACTTTTTATCCAAACTGCAATATCTTCTTTCAGTTTCAAAATCTCTACATTGCTATAAATGTATTGATCAAAAACACTTAATTGAGTATAGTTTATTAGTTCATAAAGCCAACTGTTCATTATTATTCATGTGACATCTTAAATAAGATGTGCAAGGTTTTTAATAACAAACACAGTAAATTTTGTTTTAATTTTAAGTAAATGAATTGAATTTTCGTATTAACATGTATACTCATAACTAGGGATTCATAAATATGAAGCGAAAAAAGATCAGCTTCCGAAGAAAGTAAATCTGTAAAAAGATCTGCAAATGAATATATCATCGTTGCAATTAATCACAGAAAAAAATTTAACAGAAAATTCGAGCGCCTAATTATTGTTTTCTGAGATTGAGACAATAACTCGTTAGTACCTCGCTATATTAATAGAAGCAGCATATATGAAGAAAGATCGCGAGCTATGTCAAATGCATTTGTTTAGCTGTCGACTATAAAAAAATCGTAGATCCCTAATCTATGATTTGGATTGCGAGCGAATAGTGCGCTGAAGAAATGAGGGCACCGCTGAGTCCTGAGGTTGAAGAACTTAGCCCGAGAAAAAATAATATAATATATGATGACGTTTACATTAATGAGAAACACGCGGCTTTGTGCGTTTGTAAAGAAGACAGTTTTACCGGAAGCTGCCAGTCGTGTTAAAGCCGAAGTAAGTTTCTCGATTCGTGATTGTCGATTATCGATTTCTGATTCCTAATTGCCAATCTGATGATTACACTGAGGTTCATTATTATCCTATGCCCACTGTTACATAATTCTTATGATAATTATTATAATATTAATCCATCATTCAGCTCCCTCTGATTATCATCGCAGGGTATCCGAATCCTAATGGTGGTTACAATGATTATACGATTTTCCTGGTAAATGGTGTTTTTTACTCGATTGAAATTATTAATAAGTGCACATGCTTTTTATTGTTCCTTCTTATTGGAGACAAAACTGAACTTCTAAAAAATTTGAGTTATTACGTTTTTTGCAAATACTCATTGGAATTTCTTCGAATGTTTTATGGGCAAATTGTTTAGAAAGTAGGTGACGTCCAAAATATCGAATTTGCAATTGCTCGTATCATTAACCCGAATCGAAGTTAATGTACATCTGTTAAAAAAACGACGAATAAAACTATTAAACATGTACTTTTATATAAAAATTTATTCACGACTTTTATCTTAACTATGTAAATAGGTGTTATTCGGCATGTCTACTGGAGCAAAGTAATAGCAAACAATTATAATTTAAAAGATATTCGCGTTGAAGCAGAGATACAGTTATTATTAAATCATCAGTGTCTACTTACTATGTAACATTTTTGCATCTAAAATAAGAACCCGATTTATTATCTTTAAAAATAGAATTTGCACTTTATATTTAGTATCAGTGTATGCTCTAATTATTTGATATATACCCTGCTATTAGATGTAAAATGCTCCTTAACTTTTAATCCAAATAAACGAGAAGCATAATTTCTAAGGTAATGGTATTTTATAAATTTGACACTGGCTGGTTTTGGAATGAAAAGATTAATCATTTATTCGAGAAAACACTTAATACGTGAAGTAATAAATTTGGTGATGATGAATGCATTTGCGATTCATTCGAATTGTCGCGTATAAGATACCGATAAAAACATTTCAAAACGAACCTATAAATATTCGGGAAATAAATTATAACAATATGAAAGAATTAAGTATTCATGCATAAGCGATCATGACTCTAGCTTTCTGCACCATTCCCGAGACATAATAATCGAATTATATACGATTGTTGCAAAAAATAGCTCGAAAACTTGCGGTGGTTTTTGTTGATAAGTAGGGTGATTAGTTGCACCACAGTTATTAACATTCTCGACAATAAAGATCAGGCTCCAGACTACTTTCAAAATTACATTACATTACATTGAGTTGAGTTGTATTGCATTGCATTACCTGTGCAATATAATGGCCATCGGTACAAGGGCTCATGTAAATAATCAGTTATTGTCGACATGCTGATCGGTTGATTCGTGCGATTGCTTCAATCAAAACGGCCGATCGTTAAACTTTTAAAACAGGTAACAAGACTGCAGCAAGGGATGAGGACAAAAACGGGAGAAGAGAGAGAGAGAGAGCGAGTTAAGCAAGTCGATCAGACGCACATTGTTTCGTCGAGTTGTGAATGATGTGCGGAGCCGCGATCGATTGTCATGGTAAAGACTTGGGTCGTCACAAGTCGTTGAAGTCGGAGCTCGGATTCCTCTCGATCTCTTCAATTATAAATGAGCGAGCTGACAGGAAATCGATTAGATCGATTTCTCTCTCTCTCTCTCTCTCTCTCTCTCTCTCTCTCTCTCTCTGTTTCTCTCTCCGATTTAGTTTAGTTTATATTACATGCGTTGATTACTTGTAGTCTCTCCAATACGAATCCATTCTTCATTTTTTTTATCTTCTTCTAGCGCAGACTCTCTCGCTTTTTCTTTGGCATCTTCATTTTTATGTGATATCAGCAACTTTTTCTACAAGATGATGTATGAATGCAGCGTTACTTCTATTATCTTCTTTTCATTATTTTCTGTTTGAGAGTCTAACTTTTACCATGAAATTTATTTTTGAATTTAATTAAATTGGCTATTCCTATGAATGCTTGCTGTATCAATTGTTGCACATAATGACCCTCTTTTATTTTACCGAACAAAAGATTAAAAAAGTGTATGCCAACAAAATACTTTTGATAAACACTTCAAGATATTTATTTACCTGAATTGTAAATCAAGTTATTTTGTAATTTTTAGTATAAAATTAATTTCTTCAGTTCATCTATACAGTCCTTATTTAAAAAAGAAAAATTATAGTTTTTATAAGCTGTTTTCAAACATTTTTATCGTAAATAATTTATTTTGATACAAAATAGTATTTATTCAGTATAATTTTTTAATATTTTAAAAACATTTTCAAACTTTTTATTTAGTTTATTAAATAAAAAAAATCTAATACTCATCGTACAAGATTCTTATTTAATATTTCTCAACAATACTTGGATAACAAAAAGTTTTAAATTGATTTTAAATATCTCAATAGAATATTGGCTTATCCAAATATTTCTCCTTCCAATATTTTTCTCTGTCCCCCTCTATTTAATAAATTCGGGATAATATGAAGCAGTTTAATGCAAACTTTGTCTATTACTATATGTACTAATATTATAATTAAATAAGTATATTGAAATATAGACATATATTAAGATATTACTATAATAATTGAATATTATTTTATTATCTCAATAAACAACTATTAATATATACATCCTCATTTTTAGAATAATTTTTTATGTATCATTCGAACTACGATTGATTTTATATTATATATCAAGTTAATAAATATTAATAACCGTATTATTATAAATATTAATAATATTTTTATAAAAAATATTCCAATGGAAATGTAACAAACTGAGATAAAATTATGGGCTATTCGAATATCAGTTGATCAATGCAATCTACCATAAATTTATAATTGTTCAAATAATGAATTCGGAATTCTTAACTAATGGAAATATTCAAAATTTATGTTTTATTTTTAATTTATAATAGTTGTGATAGACTTATAAAATTCACGGTGTTTAAATAGGGTCAGATGGATATTAGCTTTAACGCCATAACAATGAAGTCAATCAAGCCGTCAAGGTCGTTGATAAAAACAATAATTCTTTCTGAACGCAAAAAACCATCTGCGACTTTTTCAATTTCAAATAATCGCTTATAAAAAGTGCAACTAGATTTTTAATTTATGAACGGTAAAAAAATTAATTATTAGCAAATCATTACTTTTTTTTTTAAATTAATCAGTACTGTTAAATTAACTGTGAATTGTGAAGAAAAAAATTATTTAAAATATTAAAAATTGTAAAATTTTTATTGAAATTAATATTTATTATATTATATAATATATCGCAAAGTATCTGAATGATGATTTAATAATTAATAACGCACTTTTTTACGATAAAAAAATCCAGATTAAAATCTTTTATAAACTTTTATTTCGCTGGCGTGGAATCTCAATAGGAATCTTTATGAAATGTATAAAAATCACGTTAACCCCTCCATAAATTCTACTTATATGCAGTTACCTTAGTATAAATTATCATCTTTATAAGACTGATGCTTTACCAAGAGTAATAACGACGGTCCTCCTCGTGCTTTCGCGATGATCAATTAATCTTTCTGCTATCAATCAAACGCATTAGAGAAATAATCGATGAACGTGACGATTCGAATTGAGTCTTTGCAAAGCTATTGTTATTGTTATTGTCGATGTCGTTGTGGCCGTCATTCTCATCGGAGTTTGCCAGGGTGAACCGAATCAAACACTCGAGCAAACGATCGATCAAAATGTCAACTGATCGCATGTCTTTCATTCTTCATGTGTCAGACGGACGATTGCGTAACCTTTGGGAGAAAATAAGTACATACTAACGGTGTTTCCTTTAATCAACTTTAAATTCCAATTAAATTGTAAAGTTTGTTTTAAGGGCCAAAAGATATATGAAACACACACATTTGGTGTTACTCGAGTTTGACAACGAGTTCGAGTCGAATTTTGAAATTTTTATTCTGATCCATTAAATTGAGTGTGTTGGCAATTTTCTATATAGATGTACATAATATCATTATTAATTTATATATGGAATTTATTTATGATTTGATGTTTCCATGTTGCTATGTAATACACTTTCTTATATAGACTATTTTGTATTAAATGATATATATATATATTTCTGAAAATTTTTACCATACTGTAATAATCCATTTATCGAATAGAATATTTGTATTTTATATATTATGTAAAAACTTAACCTAAATTACATGTCGAATTAAGATTAATATCAGGATTTAAATTTTATTTACTTTTATTATCAATATCCATTAATTAAGATTCTTGTCGAATAATAAATTTCCATTAATTAACCGGAAAAATCCTTTTGTGCAAAAAATCTTTACACAAATATTTTCATTAATAACCACTGTTCTTTTAAAATACCTCTTTTATTTATTTAAACAAATCTTCCGATCTTTTACACTGAAATTCGCACATGAAAGTTGAATTTTCACCGTAAAATTAATAAATAAACTAATAAATTTGAAATATCAAATTGATAAAAATTTAATGATGTAAAATGTTGAGCACGAAACCGATCCATCGAAATCTGTGATAGTTTGTCACAAAGATTCAATTGATCGGATGACGTCAGGGTGCGGGGGCTGAAAAAAATGTAATCCAGATATAGAGTCGACGGGCAAACAACACTAGCGGAAAATATCAATGAGGATTGGCTCCCTACTGATAAAATGGAAAAGAGAAAGTGCAACGTAGAGTTTGTCCGTACTCAAGCAATAATTCATTGCCTGAACAACAGTTGCATACCATTGGTTAAACATGTCTGCTCGACTGGTCACACGTGTGTACGAGATATCTAGGTGCCGTCACGAGATCTTCAGTGGTTCTGATTTCCCAGCATCCGAACCAATTGCACGGAAAATCATATCGAAAAAACAACTGTAAGGATTGTTTTTCTTTGGGGTTGTTGCGCGGTTTTGATTTCACGTCATTATTGCATTAACTGATTATCAATCTCGCTTTGTAGTTCATTATTTCATGTATTCAACGGCAAGATAACGCAAACGTCTTTTATGTATTAACTCCTTTTTTATTCTGAATTATACACAGATTTAATGGTAACCTACTTCGATCTCCATTAATATTTGTACTAAAAATGTAATTTTAAACATTACTTCTTATAATTTACGGATTTTCATTTTTCTTATATATCTTATTGGAAAAAGAATTTTATTTAATAATTATTTATTAAATTTATTTTAGCTTATTTTCTTGAATACATTTAAAAAATGCGTTACTAGATAATAATTGGCATTTAAAAATGAATATAGTTCAAATGTAATGTTAGTGCAGTAGTAATGTAAAGAGTGAATTATTAAATAGTTTATAAACTTTTGTCCAAATTAAAATTTATTTTGATCTGGTAAAATGAAATTATGTTGGTAATCAAAATTAATTTTAAAAGGCTTCTCCTGTTAAATTAAATTAAATAAGGTATCAACTACGTTATAGCTTTAACGATTGAAATGCTATATTTAATTCATATTTTAATTTCTCTTTTAAAAAATATTTTTATTTGAAAATAATAGTTACTTTTTTAAGACTTATTTAATATGTATATATATATTTGTTCAATTCACTAAAAACAGCACAAGTAAAAACCATTTTTGATAAATAAAAAATAAATTAATGATGATTAATATTTAGTATAATATATAATAAGTATTAAAAAATAAATTAAATTTAAATCAGTTTAATTTAGCAGAGAATAAAGGAAAAATTAGAAAAATATTTTATAAAAAATTGATCGAAAAAAAATATGGAAGCGAAGAGTAGCACGAGTATACCCTTCAAGTGGTTATTCCTCGTCAATGCACTGGAAAGGATTATCATCTCGAATTACAATCGCGGATCTTACACTTGAGCAATCATGAATCATAAAACTGTACATATCAGTATAACGATACTGCTATACACACCTGCTCAGTAAAAGACTAATACACTTGAGGGAGAAGAGATCTTTACATGTATGTAGCATTAGATCCAAAACTATAAATTATTCCACTTGTAACAATTTAAAAATATCCTACATTGCTTCGATTATTATTTTAATGTGACCGATATTACTTTCTCAACTTAAAGCAAAAGTGAATGTTTATTAAATAAATAATACTTGATAAACATTTTAATCAATATTGTGTAGTTTTAATAAATATTTTAACTGTTACTGATAAATATATAAATAAATATTATATTTTATAAATAACTTCAAATAATCAAAGTAATCGAATTTCTGAAAAAACCATAATAATGAATAATAATAAATTTCCTATCATTAAAATAAAGAAATTTTCTTTTTTTTTCATTTCAATAATTTAAATTAATAATTTTATTAACGACTATTATGTTGTTATTTAATCAGGTAAATTTGTAGAAAGAAATTAGAATTATACAAATAAGTCAATAATTTTATATTAATAATAAAATAATAAATTGATATTAAATATATATTTAATGAAAATTAATTAAAATTAATCAATTAATTATTAAAGTTCTTAATAATAAACCAAGATCTTAATTAGACAATCTTAATTTGTTACTTGGTTTAATTATTCTCTTTCTATTTGTCGACCTGTGATCCATCTAATCATTTATGTTTCATCTAACTATCTACACATGTATGTGTACGCATAAATATACATCTTCAGATTTTAAAGATCTATTAACATCACAAGTGATGTAAATGTGATTCCTTTGTATTCACATCTAAATGGAAATAATGTTTATATACATGTATAAATTTATTATCATATAATTCGTGCAATTATTATCGGTAGATTCAACTATAATCAGACTACAATTTACTTCCAAGTATTCTGCACTATCCACTAATACATTAAACATATGATAGTCTCAATTTAATATCAGTCCTTTAGGTGCATTTAATATTACTATGAACTCCATCAGTGATTAAATATACGTGGATCTATGTCTATAAATAAATTTGAGTAAGATTATTTAACTTTATTTCAGTGTACATTTTTGTATTAATTAGCCATAAGCCTGTACACTATGTACAGGCTTATAATTTTAGTATATATTTTTTTAGTAATTGGTTATAATATACTTTTTAAAACACGAGTTTATTGATTTTATTACATTTATATTAATCTTAAAAATATTTTTGTAAAATCTAAATAATCATTTATTATAAGTAATATTAATTTATTATTCGTTTGCATATTTTTTATTACTTATTAACAATATAATTAAAATAAAATATTCAACTTACTTATTCGTTATTAGTAAAAAGCTTATTTATTAATAAGAATAAATAAATAAACTATGTATGCATGTAATTTTATGTAAGAGATCAGATAAAAATAATTGTATGAATTTTTTTCAAATTAATTTTCGATATTGTGTAAGTCAAGGTACCTAACGGTTTTTTTTATGTAATACTACAAAATATACATAAATTTATACCTATTAATGTGATTGTTAATAAAAAAATTACATAAATCTAAGAGAATAAAAACTAGTTTTTACTGAATATGATTATAAGTTTTAATACAAAAATTAAAGTTATACATTCAAGATGATGTGGTTATATATTGATTTATATTTGTTACTGAAAAGATGCCTATATAATTAGTCATTATCAAGATTAGTTTTCTTCTCAAGTTTTCTTTGTAAGAGTTTTTAATTGTTTAGAAACAAAATAGTCTAACTTTTTTTGTTTTCATTAAGATGTTAACATCAAACTAAAGTAATAAAAGTGATTATTATTCTTACATCCAAGTGAAGTTTCCCATAATGGAATTGTATTTATAGCACTGTAGTACTCACCTGCAATGTAAAATAATTGTAATTAGTAATGTTGGTAAAATATGAAACATCAAAATTAACAAATCCTTACTACAATAAATCTACATATTTCTTTATATTTAAAATTGAATAAAGTGAATCAACGCAATGAATAAAGGGTTAATGAAATAAAAATAAATGTAAAAAGCTGAGTTGATGAAGTAACAATTTTTAAAATGTAATGATATCCTATGCTTTTGCTTAATAAATAGTAGTCAAAGATATTGAAAGTAGAAGTCAATCAAGTTTTATTAGATAAAGTTCGCTGTAAACAAAATATCAATTCATCATTAATTAACTAATGAGTTTCACTAGATACGAAAGTGTAGGCATTTGTATATTTATGTACAAAAACGAGTGTTTGAATTCCAAACAAGATTAAGATTTTTCCCTATTTATCTCTATTTCTTTCTATTCTTCTAAAAATTCAACATGAAATCGATGCACTAATAACACTATTTACCAATAACTATTTATAACACCTAATATTCTTTAAATATTTCAGCTTAGCAATACTAGAGTAATACATTAGTACTTTGCAACCATCAAAATAAAAAAAATAATACAAGTATGTAAATAGTTCGAGTATCCTAATATATGGAAAGAATTATTTATGTAGTATGGTTCTACTAGTATTTTTTAAGACACAAAAGATATAAGATTATTTGTAGATAATTTATGGTAAGATATACAAAGTAAAGTTGGTGCCGAAAAGGTGTTAAAAAGCTGTACTTATTCACACAAACACATTGATTTTTTTCATTCATAATATTGTACGAGAAAATTTCTATGAAATGAATGTCATTTATGAGAACTCGTTGAAAAATTTTATTAAATAATATTTCTATCTAAGTATATTTATTTAAAAAATACGTTTAGTATTTTATTCAAATATTCGTCTGCTCTCCAACATGACTTTTTATAAAATTATCTATTCAGTAGAAATTGTGAAGAGACAGATTTATAAAAGATATTTTAAATGTGTTATTTAGGTTATTTTGCATTAAGAATATAATAAATAATAGGATAAAATTTATAATTTTTTACTATGCATACTATATATTAACTCACAAAGATAATAAACAATAAATAAAAACATAATAAATGCAATAAAGGATGAATGATAATGTGTTATTGATATGTATACACATCAGATGATGTGCTGAAAATGCTTCAAGTAGTTCCATCGATTTGGTATATTTGTGTTATTTTGATGTAACGCAATGCACTTGGAAAAGTGGGGAGGGTAATCGAGAAAAGGTACTTCCATTCAAATACATAACCTTGACTCAATGTAAACTCACCTTACTATGCATAAAAAAAAATAAACGAATCAACCCCCTTTTCGCCAAGGGATAGCAGGAGTGTATTTACAAAGGAGTCCGAAGCTAAATTATGGCTCATCGATTTTGATTCATGTTCCTTAGTTACGTGATGGTCTCTCGATTTCTCAATCGTTTCCAACAATACTTCAAAACACCTCGAAATCGTACAACATCCGCTTATTTGCTATACATCACGATAATCAGAGATGACTCAATTGGTACAGTCAGCCTGAACCTGATTGATGCTTGGACGATACATCTAAGCAAGTTGAAATGGAAGTCGAGACACGGAGATTAACTTATAGCCTAAGGTCGATTCAGGGTCATGTATCGATGGATATGTATGAGTGCACGATGAATTTCCGAGTTGAAGCGCTTTCAGTGGCACTTAACACGTTTACGCTTCCTTAAAAATACTTTGTAATTTTTGCTCGGTGGACGTGTGCTTGATTTCCATCTCGGCACTTTCATTCGATGGACTACTTGATACTATTTTTGTAAAAAAAAATACGACCTCGGTATGTAAAGCGAAAATAATTTTATTGACCGATAAATCAGGAATCTCCAGCGATAAATCTTATGACGTCAACAGAAAAATTGTTGCAGCCGATTAAGAGATTTTGTTTTGCAGAAACGACTTTGTAAATTTTTTTAATTCTTTCATTTGTTAAAGAATCTGAGATCTAACAAGATTTATTTTAAATTATTTTCAAACAGAAGCATTCTATTCCATTTAAAGATGTATTAAGATTTTTAAGCTAAATATGTATGAAGAGATGTATCAATGTGACTGATTATGAGAATAAGCTTCATTTTTAAGATGATCAAATAAAGCTCATGATTCAGTTTTTATTTAAAGTTGATAAAGTTTTAGTTCCTACTCAACTTATTTATAATAATTAATAGGTGTTGTAATGTATAATATGAAGCAGACATGAATTACAGTTATATTATTGATGGAATATACAATTTGAAATATGACAATAACTAAAGTCATCGTCAACGAAACAAGTGAATAAATATTTTTAATATCAAAACCCTGTGAATTTTTTTAAAAGTGTTGAGAAAAAATTAGATGTACTCGCCAACAAATATGAGTTTTAAGCAAAATCAACTTAAAATCAAGAATGCAACTTAAAAAAGAACATCATCTGCATCGTAAATACGCGGCATATACATTTTTTGAATGAGGAAACATGGAGGAAAAGCTAAAATTTGCCTTTCCTCAATGATACACAATGATATCTTGGATACACGGATGATCAATCATTTGGCGCCGACCCACCGGTTGTAATAAAAATTGCTAGTTATAAAATCGGAGGTGGATAGGGGGGGGGGCAGAGAGGAAAAAGTTAATCCTCGGGTTTAGAGGAAGAGGGGAGCAAGGAAAGAGCAGACACATTCTCTAGGTGATGTCTGAATCTGGTCAGTGCGACTTAACTTACAATTAGCATTCGCTCCTCATGATGGGCGAATTTCGTGTCTTCGCAAATAAGCGTATTAATCAAATGACTCAACGTTCTATTTTGGTGGAGATGCGGCATACAGTATTGTGCTTGGTTCCGCCGGGAGCGACTCAATTCGCGCAAACAGAAGATCCGCGTAGAGCGAAACAGAATCTGTTTGTCCGGGTACGTGATATTCGTCATTCTGTTTTTATTTTTTTCCGCTCGTGCATTATCAGGTTGTGCTACATCGGCGGAGGCGCGCTCGTCAATGTCGTGAAGTCCGAATCATTCTCATTCGGTCGAGTGCAAGGATATCCGATTTTAGACTTCAAAAATGATCTATAACACAGCATTTCATATTTATAGGTGCACGTGCACACCGACACTTTTCTCATTTCATTAAGAGATTTAATATATGAATTTTGGTCCGTTGGTTGTCGAGCTTGCTACTCTCTTAAAAGTTTGTGCACATTTACCCTCTCGATAAAAATTTGAAAATCATTTTTTGACTTATCTGAAGATTCTTATCAATTATTTGCAAATTTTTTCAGGAATAAAAGAGAAATAATAAAATGAATATAAAACGATGGATATACATATCGATACTTGCAGAAACAATGCTTCGATGTTGATAATTAAAAATTGTCAAAAGCACTTGAAGTACAATTTCCACCAGAAGGCCCATAAAGTAACCGAGAGAGAATAAATAAGAGAAAGATGGATAGCGAATGTTCAAATGTTTGCGAAGGGAGTATTACAATTATTAGACAATGCATTATTACTCGTTGAATATTAATTGATTTCAAAAATACAATTTTCTGTGTGAATGATCAAAACATTACTTTGAAACGTATTTTGGAGTGCATGCTGAATTGTCTATCTCCCTATCATTATTTTCACAAACTTTTGACATCATTTGTATATTCAATTCACTTGATTTTATTTATGAGTATAAATCTACTTTATTTGATAATTCTGATTTATTTATGTGAGCATTCGAATTTGTTTATCAATATCGTTTTATCCAATCAAATTTATTAATTTTTAAAATGTTCTTTATTTTGATTGTTTTTTTTTTACAGAAATTTATTATATGAAACGAAGGTAATATACCTAATTAAATTTAAATAAAACAATTTAATAGATTTTTAACAATATACTTGAATTTGGATTTTACATATGTTATAAATATAATGTAAAATTGAGAAAATTAGAGCACTATTTCTGATAAAATTATTCTAAATTTGTTTCAATGTTTCAATATTTGTAATTAGTTTCAATTATTAGTAATATAAATGTTTATTTTAATATTAAAGAATTAAAATTACGTAAACAAATGTTCTAGTTCCAAATTGAATGTATTATACTACAGTAATTTTTTCAATAAACAATCGGTGCATATTAATGTCGGTAAAATAAATTTTGAATTATTGTAATTATATTATTATATAATTTTTATGGATAATTTTTAAAAAATCAAAACGCAAATGTTATACAATATGCACTAAAGGACAGATCACTAAATGATACGTTAGAATAAATACAAATCAAGTAAGACTAATTTTGACTATTTTTAGTTAATATTGCGTGGTAGTTTAGATATATTTGAAATACGTGTATGCATATTATGTTAGAATGCAGTGTAAGAGTTTAATGAATTAAACCATATTTAGAGTTCGTGACAACAGTAAATATTCAACGAAAATTATAAAAAGTGTAATAATATTATTTACATGGGCTAGTGCAATCTTCTTTTACACAAATAATACTTTATATTTTGTTTCACCAATTGGTTATGAATCTCTTTTTAAAATGAAAAATAGAAATAGCACTTCATCTACAATTAAGATGATGGAGTGCGTACACATTCCATTTGGATACGCAAGACTTAAAAAAATAAATCGAGCCCATATCGGACAATTTGATAATAACGTCAAAAAATATCCAATGTTGCTGGAAAGTAATATCTCGAGAAGAAGCAATACGCCAATCCTATGCATCTTTCCTCTCTTCCCCTAATCTTCATTAGCCATAGGTGGAGACTTCATGTTAATTTTTTAACAAAAGACATCCTCCTAGTTTGCTCTGTCACTTTATATTCTCGCGTGGAAAGTGTATTAAGCTCCTCACCGGTCATACACTCAAGTGATGGTTTGGAATCATGTGCATCTTTGCATCTTTCACCGCTAAAAAGTGGAGTAGCAAAAAGTGTGGATGCTGAGAGGAGGATCTTTGATGGCGCATGAAGTTGCAACGAAAGAGAAGGCGGACTTTGGTGCTGAGTGAAGACTAGGTGCACTTTATTTTAGGCTTTATCGCGGATGTCTCTTTCAAAAGTTAATTACGAATACGTTTGAGAACTTTATGGTATTTAAATGATGAAAAATAAATAGCACATGCGTCATTTCTTTCAAGTCGTTGGAAATGAAATGCGAGATTATAAACTGAATAATTAATTTATAAAGTATTAAAAATAAAGCGAATCGCTGAACAACAGAAAAAGCGACTCTCGTTCACTCGTTTGAGTAATCACTTTTGGGTTTGATAGTCGAATTGAATATGGGTATTGTAAATTAATTACCTACCCAAGATGAAATAATTAAACTTTCGTACATTTTATACGACGATTGATCAGTTTATTATAATAAGTAGAAATGTTCATTGGATGTTCATTCATATTTATAATTTTCAATCAAAAAACCATTAAATTTTATTAATTAAGACATGTTATTGTATATATATACCTTAAATGTATACAATTCGGAATGATTTGTTACTAGAAGTCTTATTAAAGTTATGTACGAAATAATTACTTATTATAGTTTCAAAATAGGTGCTATAAATTCTACACGGTTGCATTCAAATTCAAATTTTTGTTATAATTAAATAATCAAGCTGCTACTGATGTATTTATTTTTAATTAAAGAATGGAATAAATAATAAAGTTAAATAAAAAAAATAAAAATAAAATAAAAAATACTTAATGAAGCATTTTTAGAATTTTTTTAATTCAATAATACTCCACAAAACAATCGTTCTCAAATATTCGTCAAAATTAGATATAAGTTTAACAATATGTACAATAAAATAACAATTTATAAATCCATAACTATTGATTCCAATGTTTTAAATTAATAAATGATAATTTTATGAAAATCGCATAAAGAATTGTTGTAATTTGACTTGAATGTAAAGATCAAGATATTGTTACCAAATGAAAAACTACTCAATCTTTAGTAGTTAATGGGATCTATGTCATAAATAATTTATATCAAAATAATTGTGAATTATATTATTAATAATTGTGCTGAGCATAGAAAAATTTGATAGCAGACAATAGCAAAAGCCTCAAATGAAATTTGTTTGTGAACCCACTGACTCTCTTTTAGCTGGCGTATGATCAAACGTGAATTTTTAAATCAAGTAACACACGCTCATTGATAATTTCAAGTGGATGATAATATTTCCTGTTCATCTACGGCATCGCTCAAGACAGACAGAAAACTCATTGCTAAGGCTCCATTCACCCAAAAAATGGAAATTTGAGTCTAACTTCACATTTCTATTTCTCTCTTCATCTATCCCCCTACGTAGTAAAAACCAGTCGTAAGCATATAAACTGAATGCCGAAACTGTCTTGACATATAGTTTTTCCATTATTTTTATATTAATTCATTTCAATTAGTATTATTGATATAATTTCTTTGTTTATTTACCATTGATTTAATAATCATAATTTTTCTTCAATTTTGAGAGTATTCATTATTCAACTTGTATAAGTGTGAGATAATTACTTTGATAGTTGTTTATTTATATTTATTAATATTTAAATTTTTAAATGTTGAAAATATTAATTATCTGTACGTTCGTTCTCTAAATAGTGATTGCACTACGTTCGTAACTAATAATTTTTTTAATTTAAAATTGTTTTATTTAAATTATATAGCCTATATATCTCACAAGTCATCATAATTTATATTAATGAATCAAAGCGCAACTAAAAAATTATAAGTATTATTCTACAAGTGAATTTATTCATATTTTATATATAGATCATTCATACATATATTGACACAGTTTAATTCTAATAATTTCACATTAAAATTTTATAATGAATCATTAAATTTAAATGAAAAATATGTATAAAATCAATTAAAAAAATATTATGCTGTAATACATAAAATACAGCTCAATTGAAAAATTTGTGTATTCAGAAACATATGAAATTTCAACATTTTGATATAT
This sequence comes from Eupristina koningsbergeri, assembly GCA_018907245.1. NCBI lineage: Eukaryota > Metazoa > Arthropoda > Insecta > Hymenoptera > Agaonidae > Eupristina > Eupristina koningsbergeri. Next base: position 180,545 of record JACCHV010000074.1, read on the forward strand.
TAAATATTTAAAATGAAAAAATTGGACCTTGATTCATGCAGAATGCAGATTTATTGAAATGAATATAATTAATTATGTAATAAATAAATATAAAATGCTTAAATTTTTGTACTAATGCCTTTATTTATGATCGTAATAATGTTGATGTATATATATAATATGTAAATGTGTATACAATAGTCATTCATGATTAAAGTATACATGTTAAAGAAAAGTTAATGAAAATATAGTTTTATAAGTACAACTTAATATAAAATATTTACTACATTGTTTATAAATATTATTATAATATTAACTGAAACTAAAAAATAGATAAATACAAAGATATATATACAAGTCAGCATATTCATCGTGCTACTACAATTAAGAAATATAGTATTAAATATTACATACCAATCTGGTAAGCAGTTACTTATAATTAATTAATCGAATTTTTTTCGATGTATCAAATTTACCATCTTTCTGCTTTTCTCTCTCTCTCCTTCTCTCTCTCTCTCTCTCTCTCTCTCTCTCTACTTTTCTCTTTGTGTTTTCTCACCCTATTATGCCTCTTAAGTGACAGGCGCTAATGACTTACGATAAATCGTGATCATGTGTTCAATCGAAATTGTAGTAAACTATGTACACATATACTGAACCACCAAAAGAAATATGGATATAAGTAACCTAGTGTTGTACATAAGAATACTTTTGAGTGAAAATTAATGGAACTGTACGCAACAAGTGAGATTTACGTATTAGTGATTTCGCATCAGCGAGTTAATCGACATATCAAATAAATTTTCTAATACATGTATAGCCTAACGCATAAACGACAGTATCCGATAAGATAAGATTACATAAATCATTTGAATGAATTGTGGGATTCCTTCCACTATCACACACACGTACACATACGTCAAAGTAATGACCCTGAAGTGAACTTGGTGGTGCGCGTTACCTGTGCTATGCTAAATGTGATAAAGACGAAAAACAAACATAAAACCGGAATTAGAGTGCGCGTGTACACACTGACAAGTGAAAATTGGTGTAAGCAACGCGACGATGATTACCGCAGGACTGCGTATGCCGCCCGCCGAAGTTGAATGCATCGATTTACGGGTATTGACCTTCTTGCACGTGGAGCCTGAACTATGGTTTGCGCCCCACGTACAGCCTTATCATGCAGTTTGCAATGCTTATGACAACATCGTGCGAAGAAATCTTGTAAATACATCATGAATGGCGAGATGAGCAAGAATGGCGCTCTCGTACGCGCTAAGGAGCTCAGTCGACATCTCGGTGACATTGACCGTGCTCGTTGGCTCGTTCAACGTCCAGAACAAAAGATAGGAATCCAAACCAGTGTTGGTACGATCGCTGGTACCAGGAGCAGGTGAAGAAGCGCACCAAGCTGTGCACGTATCCGGAAAACTCGCTGGCCAGTCGTTGAGGGAGACAAGTGATATCTGCGCGAAAAGACGCCACCTCTTCGTCACTAATCGCCAATCCAGCATTCGGTATCTCATAGGTAAGGGTGCTGATGTGTGCGTATGCCCACGTACTGCCTATCGTTGTAACGCGAATAAGACGGCACATGAATTGGCCACCGTGAATAGTACCTCAATTGCTACATACGGTACTATAGTGGCTTCTCTGGATTTGGGACTTCGTTGCTCATCCGTATGAAGATTTGTTCTGGCGGACGTGCCGAAACGATTATAGACACATATTTTATTTCCCATTGCGGTTTCCTCGTGGACCACCAAGCGCAAAAACTTAACGATCGTGAAACCGGCTTAAAGTCTCGCAAACATGTGGGCTTTACGATCGCCCCAACAATTAATTGTCTCGGACCTGATGAGCTGAAATGAGCCAAAAGAAACTCGAAATGATGCTGCAACTTGGCATCGCTCGAACCTTAAAAACTACTTGGACTACGTCGTTATCAATGGCTAAACTTCGCCTAAAATCTGTGATACGCCATGGGATGCAATGAACATTCATTTTTACGGATTTTTCAACATCGAACAACGTTTTCGTGCGACGAAATGCTGCTGATTAACATGCTGTACAATGGATGCCGTACCATTTTCCGTAGTTGACCGGCACGTAAAGCATTCGTGGTCAACGTTAGCGGCCGACTAACAACTATAACGATTAACCGGATAAATTGTGTATACACCATACTGGACAGTAGTCATGAGATTGAGACGCCTGATTACGCGACCACTTCGGAATCATACGTACGCATAACAAGTAGCAGCACACCAAACCCATTGAAACCACGACGCTCTGGCAGAAGAATAAGGTATGCGGAACGTTACCAGGTTGGGTTCAGATAAAGAGTGAACGATAAACTCAAGTGCGGTGTAAGCGAAACAATCTAACAAGCAAATAAAGTAATATGTGAAAATGATGCAAAGAATCAATAAAGAATAGGCAATTATATCATATCGATTTGTAAAGGCGACTCAAGTAAAAATAGTAAATATTATTACACAATTGTATTTTTGTATTGCACATTTTTTTCTAATCAACAATAAACGGGCCTGTCGTGACTACGACACTGGCGAGGGAATTAAATATTATGGGGTTCCTCCTGTTATCACACACACACACGCGCTCATGCGCACACATGCACACACAGGTACGTGCAATTTCACAGTCCTCCAAAGAATTCGCCAGGTATTTTTCCGACGACACCAACGACTCAACGAACAAGCAGTTCCCGAACTGTAAATTGATAGAGCCTCCCACTTCACCAAGGTATACCGGAACGTGGGGTACTTTGTCGGAAGGAATAGAAGAGCAAGTAAAGGTCTGCCACGAAATACCCAAAGGGTGGATTAATTTTTCCTTGGTCTGATAGGCATGCGGGTGTAAGACAAATGAAATACATTTACGGCAGGCCACATAAACATAATCTAGATTCTTTCTCCATTTTCCTTTTCTTCTCGCGACTGCCCGCCAAAACACCAAAAAGAATATATAATTTATCCTTCGATTTTATTTACTTTAATTACTCATCATTGGTAACTACTTAAAATTTTTTAATATTGTGAATTAAACTCTTCTATCGAATGTACGCTTTTACACAGCTAAAGAATATCGACTAATTAATAAAATTTACTAAAGCTCTTTTATCATTATTAATTTGTTAAACAGTATTTAACTATTACATAATTTAAGTTGCTATTATTTATATATCTAATAATTAAATATTATTATATGAACATAATGAATAATAATTAGTAAGTAATTATATCTAAATATTATAAATAACTATATTTAAATAATTGAATCTAGAAATAAAGACTTATAACAAGTCGATGAATAGAATTGTAACCTAAATGTTTATAATTATATTACTATATAATATAAGTATAATAATATAAGCATTTAACAAAGAATAGTGTTAATAGATCAAAAAGTATGTAAATTAATAAAACAATTTTTAGCAAAAAATTTTTAATCATTTCTAAAATAAAAAAATCCAAACGAGGTGAATAAAACTGTTCCTTACTTCTATTGATATTTTGCCTAATAATTTATTAAACTTATCAATAATATTTTTTATTATTATTTATTGTAGATAAATTCAATATAATTATTACATATATAGTATCAAAATATACTTTGAATATTTTTTATGAGTTACTTTATTAGTCCATGCAATAGAGAACTTTTTAGGTTATGAAAAAAAGCAACTAGTGATGCATATCAAAATTCGTAAAAAAATCAGTAGATTATTATTTTCTAAAATGTCACTTATGATATTCAGGGGTTGTTTTTTATTAATAATTGTTTTCATTTTTTTTATTATAAAATGAGAAGTCTTAGTTTGTCACTATAATATCAATGGGCGATTTGTAGCTAATAAAATTGTGAATAAAATTCATTTTTTTATAAACTAAGAAATTTTCTAAAAATCAGAAAAAATTTTTAATTAATTTTGTAACATTTTAATTTTTTTAATATTTAGAGCTATAGTTTAATCTAGATAATCACTTAATTATCAAAATACTATCTATTAATATTAATAACAACAATGTTTCTAGAAATCCAAATGAAAATTGATGTTTCTTACAAATTATTTAAAAATTATTTATATTTGGATTTTTTTAAAAACCTTGCTTTTAATAGAGTTAAAGAAAATTTAATTTCTTTTTTGAATTATAAATATAGATTTAATTTTTATTATTAAGAATAAATGTAGCAAAGAGGGAATTAAATTAATTGCATTACTCACACTCGATTTATGCAGTAGCTATCTTACTTGTTCTTCTACCATGCAAGTGTACATGTGACCGGTGTACGCTGTCCTGAAGGTTTGGCTATTGATTTTTATATATAATTAAATATTAATTCTGTCCAAGTATCACATGGAGCATAAGGGAGAAAGAGAAAAAGTCCAGTCTTTGATCTTGTCTCAAAATTGGATCCCATCATTATGCTAGATCATTAAATAGTTTCGTTTCCTTCTTTGTCTATCTGTCTGTATGTCTCTCTCCCTCTCCCTTTCTCTCTTATTCATCATTCAATATCATTTGCATATACTTTCAAGAGTATACGTGCATACATAATCGGAATATGAATAATTCTGAAACTGTCACGCGTTCGACTTGGTTCAGAAAAATTGTAACACGGAAAACGTAAAGATATTTATTAGTTTTTTTTATTTTTCTCTTTCTCTCTTTTAAAATAAATTTTTTCCAAAAAGTTTGGGTATTATTAAAATTTTGATAATTTTTTGATAATCCAAATGAGTGCATAATTTAAAAAAAGTTTATATGGTAATAAAAATCAGGATTGTTTTGATGTCAAATAAAATATATGTTATATTTTAAAAAATATAAATAATAAATCTTATCATTAAAACCAAGTACATAATTTTTCTACTGATGAAAGTCATAAAATTCGATAAGAGCTTAATAATTTCAGTAGCAGTTTTGTATCAATCAATGAAACTCATTTCTAGTCATTGTGTAACTTTTTCATACAGTCTGGCTTTTACACGAGAAAATTCTACGAGTTTATATGAAATCGTGGAAAATCGGGTAAACACTCTTATGTTGGTATGCAAAAATTACATAAGAAAACTAAAAAAAACTCAGCTTAATGGCTCTGATTCGAGTTTCATAGAGTCCTGACTCACATCGATTTTTTTTTTCCTTTTTCTATTTTCGTATTAGTCATTAGTCGCAGGCCCATTTCAATTTTCCTCGTTGGAAAACTGCGAGACATCTAGCTCAAAAAAAAAGACTTTGAGGATAGTTCTCCCCTTTTCCTTTCATACTCCTTTCCACTCATCATCGCTCTCATCTTGGCTATGTGCATTTGTAAATTTTGTACATGAGCTTCCAAAAAGAACAGCTGCATCACATACGAACTTGATTTTTCAATTTGTCACGTGCATTCGCAACATTACACGCTATCCTCGCTTTTATCGAATGATGTTTTGTATGCGTTGTTTCATTACTCATGGTTCTATTAAATAGTATGGCAACAATTGTTTTGTACACTCAGTTTGTTTACTTTTTGTATTTTTTCTACTCTATCCGTTGTTTTCGCACTCTATTCTAAATTCATCTGCCAAACAATATTTTAAATATTTTACAAAAACTATAATTAAAATACCAATGTATGTTTTGCAGAAATATTATGAGTCTCCGATATGTGCAAAAAGCTAATTGTAATATTATTCAATGATGAATGTAGTTACTATAAGTTACTACTGTGAAGGTTATATAGTTCCATAAAATTGACCAAATTTAAACTAATACGTGTAATCTTGTGAAATTTATAGTTTGACAAGATTTAATAATATGATAGTATTTTTACAGAATTTTTTATAATTTATAATCGTATAAAACATCAAAATAATTCGACAATAATTTAAAGGAAGATAGCATTAATAAAAACTGTAACTGTCTTTTTAAACTATCTTCCTACAACAAAATTAGCAAAGGATAAATTTGTGGTATTTATAAAGAAAAATTATGAATTTCTTCTATAATTTTTTATTGCATTTCGTTCAAACTATAATAGTGTATAATTAAATGTAAACGAAATAAATCTTACTAAAGTAAAGCAATATTTCTTTATTCTTTCTTATACAGATTTATTTATATTTTTACAGAAACTTTTAAGTTAAAAAAGTTAATATAAGTTATCTATTTTTATTTGAATTACAGATGAACATAAATGAAACACCGAATGAAGATTGATTCACATTGATAAAAATAATAATAAATAAATCCAATAAGATTAAATAAATGCCTTTAATATTAACAAAAAAAGTGTCATTTGAATTCTCATAGAGTTATAAGAGATATTTTTGTAATTAATATACTAAGTTAATCAGTTTAATCATAGTTTTCAACCTTTATTTCTTAAATTTTGAATTAAATTCAAAATATTCACGCTGTGTTACAAATAGAGCAAGGTATATAAAGTCTATGTATCTCAAGATCGGAATTCTTATTTCACTTAGTCTTTATTTTGCATTGTTCTGGCAAATGGTTATAGGTACACGGAAAATTTAGAAAACCACATAACACAAAATATAATGTACAAAATTCTTGAACTCTAGAATGCTGAGTAAATGATTAGAAAGGCCAAGGTGTCAATAGAAAATCAAGCAACAATCAATGGAGATTAAAGATTATCAGATTTCTAAGTGGCGAGAGTAGTGAGTGAAGTATCGAGTGAGGTTACACTGACATGTATTATTACATAAAACAATGTGGTGACTAGCTAAATGTAATTAGCATGTATCCCCAATAAATGGCTGGTATTCACAAAATTTTTTTTTAAATTTAACTAAATTTTAAAATTATTTTCTTGTATTTCCTTTCTTTCATTTATCATAAAGTTCTTTGATTTTTAAAAATTTTACGCGCGAAATTATTTACCTTATAACAATATATTAAAAATTCTTTTACTAAAATCGTGAATTAATATCATCTACAAACCTTATATGTGCTTGAAATTTACTTTAAATTTTATTCGAATTATCTTTACTCAATTTAAAATAAATAGCGCGATTTTGTTAACTTAATGCATGCTTTTAATACCGATATTAATCCAAATGACTATGGTTGAAAATAATTTTTATTTCAAATATATAATTACCATATAGTAGTATGTATTTTTATAATTAAAATAATTTATTTACTTGGAGAATAAGGTAGAACCTCGAAAAATCTTAAGGAAGATAAAATCGTAAGTGTTGATTAAAGTTTTATTATATCGGATTATTTATAAAACTATTCATAAAATTATTTATAAACAACGGAAAACTCCAAAATATAGGAAGAATCCATTGGATAGGGTAGCGATGTCGTCGATACATGAAATAATCAATTGAACTCGTATTTAGTATTTACTAGTCACTCTGTCAAAATATCTTTACATGAAATATCAAATGATTATACAAGTTAGTCTTCGTTTCACAATCAAGGTAATAAAGTCATTCATTCTTTGACTATACTTTCCCTCCATGTTAAAAAGGTCTTTAAATGAAAAAAAAAAAAAAAAACGCATCCGTAAAATTTACTTATTTTTATATGCTTACTATTCTGAAAAATGTCATGTTTTTACAGTTATAAAAAGTATACGTGTATTTTATTTTAAACTTATTCAAAAAAATATTGTCCAATCTTAAATAAATATTGATTTATATCTTCTTCCAATTCTATATTTAGATGAATTATATTTATTTATTGAATAATTATCGAACTTTTAATTTAATAAATAAAACAGTCTAATTCAATTTATTTTTGATAATCAATATTTAATTTAGCATTTATATGCAATTCAAGTATTTTTAATCTAAACTTGAAATTACTTTACTTTACCAAAATATAACTGCTTTTACATATATGTACATTTTACAATTTTTTTTTTAATGTAAGAAAATCACGTACACAATATGTATTTATAAAATATGATTGTATCAAATATTTTATGAATAATGTGATAAACAAAAAATATATTAAGAATAATGAATTGATAAATTATAATTTATGACAATAAATCATAAAAAACAATTTATTATAGAAAAAATTTTGTTTCATTAATTTAATTTTTAGTTTTGTATAAAAAAAAGTGAAACCAATTGCAAAAGAGTTTATTGAAAGTACTTAGAAATATCATTGGAATCATCCAATTCGATCAAGATATTTGTTACTAACATAAATCAGGGAGAACACGGAAACTGCGTACCATCAACGGTGAAAAATGAGAGTGAGAAAAAGAAAAGTGATCGAGAGGTTCAAAATGCATAAATCATCGTGAACTTAAAACGATCCATTGCGCAATAGTCATGGTAGATAGGATCGTCGTGCTCGTTTCAATACTGAATTAGCGGTCTCATTTGGATAATACGATATGTAAATAGCAAACTGAAAATTGCTATTACAGTTTGAATGTGTAATAAAGATGTGTGCAAGATGTGTGCGGTACTCTACTAATATTTAAATATTGTTGTTAATAAAGTTTTTCGTAGGTATGTAGAGAAGCAAAGAACAAAATGTAAATCTTTTTATAAGTGCAGTATTTTGATGTACAATTTTCCATGTTTGCAACCATTCACCATTAATATTAGTTCTTTTTTTATATTTAATTATTCAATCATTAATTGCAATTGCATGACATATATAGAAACAATATAACAGTTGTATTGATATGTGCGGAATAGATTAAAAAGTTTTTAAATATTCTTTTTATAGACCCTTGTTTAGAAAAAATAGTAAAATTTTATTCAGTTTATGAGCTATGGGTAAAAATTTTGTTTCACTTTGTTATTCAAATTGAAATATTTAATTAAATAAATTCTCATTTTTTTCTTCATTAATAACTAATACGAGTACTTAATTTATAATACATGTATTATTATTATAATAGTGTTCTTATCATGTTAAATAATTATTTTAAGGAAAACATATATTTTATTTACCATCACCACACATGTATGACTGCACAATTACGTAATTGTGTGCGTAATAAATGTATACATTATTTCACATACTGTTGAAAATAATACAATTTAATTATTTAAAATAAAAAGTTTACTGATATAATGTAATATTGTATCTATTTAATGACATATAATTGCCAGTAGGACTCATAAATTTCATTTTTAGAACAATAATATTATTATTTTTAAAAAATAAAGAAATAAAAAATAAAAAAAAACAAGGGAAATTGATGGATTCATATTCAGTAGATATTTATTAATAAATCTCAAACAGTTGTAGATGATATATACGATGTACACGTATACATTTAAACTGCAAATATATGTTTGCAATATTGACTAATGATTTCAAAGAACAATATCGTATTATGGAATAGTAAGATATGTTATTTATCTAAAATTTTATTACCTAATCTTTGGTTAAACATCAATATACATGTATTAATACCTGAAAAGATGTTACAAAATATTATAAAACAATACCTTATAACAAAAATGGGTATAGGAAAAATTAGAAATAATTGATGAAACAGTTGAAACATTATATAATAAAATAATATTTTGATAAAATTTTAGAATGTTCTTTTATATAATTTAAAAACGAAAGAAATTGTTAGAAAAATAACTAGTTTAAAAAAACTAAAAAATATCTTATATATATCTTCCAAAAATAATCTATTGACATCAGTTAAAATTTATAAGATTTTTTACAAAATTAATTCTGTTAAGAAAAAAAAATAAATTAATAAGTTTTAAATATAAAATAAATTACCTTATTATAGTTTTTTTAATAAACGTTAAAATGTTTTGCATATAAGACTACAAAATTTACAGTTTCTAAATATAATGTATATGTATACGACATTGAGAATTTATTGATGTGTATAATTGAATATGTTTTTATTTATTAATCTATTAATTCTATTAAATTGATATTAATTTTTTATTTGTATAATACTTTCATCATTAACAAAAAAAAAAATAAAAAATTGAATGTTCTATGAAAATATTATAATTTTCCGATTTAGCATGATTAAAAGTCTTGTAATGCTATATAATTATTATTATAATAATTAAAACTAAATACATATAAAATAAAGAATGCGCTTTAACTTTACTAGAATACATTCATAATATTATATATTACATATTTATGAAATGTTCTAACCTTAATATTTTACAATATATATTTCATAAAATTGTCAACTTAAAAAACGAATTTTAATCATACAAATTAATATTTAAGCATTTATAGTACTCAAAAGAACAAAATTAAATTATTTTTAAGTTAAAGTCAGGTATGCATACGAAAATTGTCTTTTCTATAATGTATATCATTTATCAATATTATGATCACAATTTAAGATCTTTTTTTGTGATATAAGATAAATTTTTTATAAAATTAAAATTTAAAAAATGATCACATATAAAGAGTTTTAATAGAATTATAAATACATAATAATAACAATAATATTAATAACAATTTTAAACTAATAAGTATATCAACAACAGATAACTTTATTGATCGAAAAATATAAATATTTTTTGTTAGTGAATAAATTCTTCGTTGTTTTATACTTTTACAATTTTATAGTATTTATATAAATTCTGATTCGAAATAAATATTAATTTTTATTATAATTTTGCAAATGGATAAAAAAAATAGTTGATAAGATTTTGATTTCATTGAAAGAAACGAATTTTAATTTCATCGAACGATCTTTCTAATAATTTAAATACATCATGTTAAAAAAAATTTATTTCAAATATAAAATTGTTGTATATTGGCATTTAAGCAATATAAATAATTTTTTTAATAATACATAAATATATGAATTAAAAACTAGGCTTTCCAATTATTTGCAAGAAAAATGCTAATTGAAACTCTTCAGTTCAAATCCTTCAAATCAGTCATAACCAAAATTTATGCTAAAATTTTCTAAGGTTGTAAACATGAATTCAATGTAAAGAACTTTTAGTTTAAGTTTGTAACAATATCATGTAAAATTTTATATTGATAATGAAAAACAGAGCAGTGGTGGGGATTAATAAGATCAGCAATGATTAATAAGTTTATTTGACAAAAAAAATAAATTGCATGCGCGTATATCAAGAGATCATGCTCATTCCAATTTGCAGCAAGCCGACTCTCCTTTATTGCTTTTTTTCTTACGGCAGAGTTCACTTACTCACTCCTGATGCAGACATCTATCGTGTATACTTTGTTTATTCTAATACTTCATGCGCAATTCGATTCGATATTATCCAAAAAATCGATCGACATATGGATCACATGACTCCAAAATTCGAAAGAAGTGCTTATCCTGCATGCACAACCATACTAATACATCCCGTAGTTTTCATTTATTCAGAGATATTCAATTTCAAAAAAACACTTTTAAAAATAAATATTCTACGTTTTGAGTATCAAACTTGTAAACGATAGGATCTTCATCTGTCATTTATTAATCAAAATTAAAAAAAAAATTCAAGATGTTGAAAAATAACTATTGACCATATTTAATCTATGAATCATTCAAAAAATATTTAATTTTTGATAAAATGAATAAATACATTATGAAAATTCGAAATGTACTTAAATTTCAACAATTAATAAAGTCATAATACGCAGGCACTTGGGCAAACGTACACACACACACACACAGACTATTTTCGTAGTTTATTTTTATTATTTTTTTAAATTTTATTATTTTCAACCAAAGAAAGTGTTAATTTGATTTCATAAGTTCACAGAAATGGTTCTCACAGTAGACGTAATATTAATAAATATGTAAAATTAAAAACTTTTTGTTAATTTAAATAATATTTATATATATTTTTATTTAATTACCAAATTAAAATTATTGTTTTTAATCATTTATTTTTTTTTGTAAATCAATATTAGGGCCTAATGAGATTGATAAATACCTCTCAGCTTAGTGTCGCGGAAACTCATTAATAACTTGTATTTTGTTTACCCAAACCCTAGTAAAAAAATCTAAATAATTAATTATTCTAAACACCTCAGTAGAGATGTTTGTGGCAACATAATAATTGTTTTTTCATTTTCATGTGTTCTTAATAAACTTTATACCTCATAATTTCTAACAAAGTGTACAAGAAATAATGAAACAAATTATACTAATTATTAAATGTTAATGTACATTATACGAGTACATCGTTCTTAAAATTTTTTGATTATATAAAAATAATATTAAATTTAACATTTCATTTATAATAGTTATTGAATTTAACATTTTTGTTAATTTTATATATGCTTATATAAGTACATAAACTTTATAGTGAATTTAAGTATTACTATGTGTCCATTAATTCATATAACTTTTCGTATATTAAATAAAAATTACATTTATAATTTAAACTTATCTCTTATTATTATTTTTTTATTAATTGAATAAATATATAAAATTCATACTTTCTTGCGTATGGAAATAATTTCTTTTATTTATTATCAGTTTGAAAAAAAAGTTTCTAATTAAAAAAAAATCTTCATAAATGACTGAATATAATAAAGGAATTAAAATTTGTAATTATAATAATAAAGTAACATTATTCCTGTATATTTTTCATGGAATAGAGAAAGATTTGAATTTGTTGGTTTACTTTTATACATAATGCATTAATTTATTTAGTTATTAGGTACTTTTTCATCCAGTAAGAATTCGATTAATTTTGTATTTAACGCATATTGAGCGAAACATTTCCATTTCGCTTAATTAAAAATATTTTTCTTTACAAGTTTTCATCGATAAAGCATTGTTTTTTCAAGAATTATTTTAAAATATTGAGAATTTTATAAAAATGTTTATCATTATTTATTATCATTTATGTACACATAAGCAAAGATTTTTGTTTTTCACAAGAAAATTAAAAATTATTTCAATTTTCAGCAGAAAATATAAACTTATTTTATATTGTTCAGTGTTTAGTCATATGTTTAGTCAATGTTCATCAAACAAGCAAGATCAAAACTGAATAGAGTAATTTTGAATAAGTTTATGAACATATTAATAGATAACAGTATATTGACACAGATAATTAAAGTTAATATTCTACAGACCGAAGACATGGTTTGTTAAAATTCTTTGTTACTAACAAAATTAAAAATAAAGTTTTTATTTTTAAATTTCAAACGCACTTAATATATATTGTTGCATTAATAACTATAAAAATATGCACTATGATTGATTGATACTATGTCAAGATTGCAATTATATAAAATAAAAGCAGCTCGTCAATAAAAACAAAATTTAATAAGAAAATTATTAGAATGCATAGCAACGAATACTAAAAAAAATACAAAATACTAAATTTTTATTTACAAGTTTAACAGGTAATTAGACAGTTTAAGTAGTAATATAGTTTAAATAATATACAGTAATAATGTTAAGAGTAATACAGGAAATGACAATCATCATTAATATCACAAAAACAATAATCGCAATTACAGTGAAAAAAAAGCAAACAAAAAACAGCTCCTTGAACATATTATTACTTCGCACAATAAAAAATCAAGCACAAACTGATTAAAATCATATTCGCACTTCAAAAATTGGGATCTACACACCGTGTAAGTAGCGGTTCCACAACCTCTGGAGGATTGATACGTCAATGTCGTTTCAATTTCCTTTGTAAATCTAGAGTAATCAGGAACCCGGAGCTGAGGTGCGAACACTGCACCGGCATTCCGGAAATCGCCAAGAGACGCTTGAACAGCCGACACTTCCCAATCACCACCATATCACTGCATTTTTATCCCCTCCTACTCATACTCATCTCACTCTACCCAACTCGACGACGAGTTTAGACCCTCGCCCTCACACCTAGTGCCAATACCCAGTACAAATCCCGTGTCCGTTGATCCTTTGATCACGGGAGAAAAAAGCCCTCTCACTCATTCACTGAAATTAAATTCACTCGCGTATCTACTCTCACCAACTGGTGCAGCAAAATATTGTCAAGCTGGAGTCGACGAGTTCTTGCAAAAAAAGCCAAAATCCAAAAATCCTCAGTCATACTAGGGGAATCTCAAATTGACATTTGAATTTGAAGAGGTTTTTCTTAAAACCGATGAATCGCATGTTTTCCATGCGTCAGATGTTCGATTTATCTATGGCGTACAAGTATAGTCAGACGACTTCACTACTTTAAGTACGGAGTCAACTGTGCAAGAATAATTCACCCATTTTTTCAGATTCTGGCTCAAGGACTGTAAATCCGAGAGAACGTCGTTACTTTGATGTCTATCTAAATGCAGTTATATTTTTAAACATAAAGAAAAAACTAGTACGGAACTTCGGCGCAAACAACCAACATTTAATACACCCTCACCTAACGACAGCACGTGGCGCACTGATGGCTCGAGCGCTCTGAGACTCGTTTCTTCCCCCTCCCCACTTCCGCTCCTGGTTCTCTACTCCCGCAAACCGCCTTTCCCCGTCGCTGACGATGGACGGTTCGTCCGTCCGTCCGCCCGCGCCACTAGCCGACCCTTCCCCCAGCCGTGAAAACTACGCTATCCCTCTCTCCTGAGATATGCAAGACATTTGGAAAAGAGAGAAAGAGAACGAGACAACCCCTTCCGCAGTTCTCATATCCCCTCCATAGCGACGATGAACTCTTCCCCTCTCCCGGCCTCACGACCGCGTTCGCGTCACCATTCCCCACCCCAGCTCAACCCTCTCGCTCGCACCTCTACACTCGGCCAACCTTCCCCCTTCTCTCTTTCTCAATAAGAGAACGGCGCCCATTCCACCCACGCCCCCATCGACTTTACGAGTTTTCAAATCTCCGTCTTCTTACTTCTCGCAGCTGATTGCTTAGTGTACGCAAGAGTCTGACTATCTTTCTTTCTCTCTCATACTCTATCTCTCTCCCTCCGCCTCCCTCTTACTTTCACTAGACACGGCTCTTTTCCTGAAATCACAAGGGTCTATCCTTTTTTAATTCGGAGACTCGATTCGCTTCACGTCTTTCTCTTAATTGGCCCTTTTTTTTTTACTTTGACCATTTTTTGAATAAATTCTTGTTAAAGGATTTTATCCATTCATATTTTTTAAACAATTTTTACTGTCTGTTTAATTTAAATATTGTATATTTTATGAATTTGTCATTTCACATTTCACGACTGAGTTTCTCAGAATTTGAATGATACTATCTTCAATTATTGAAAATTAATTTGAAATTGTTCATCGATAAATAAAAATTAGTATTTAATAGTGTATATTAATAAGAATAAAGTAATAAATATGATATTTTCCTAGCTAATCCTATCCTTAAAGTATATTATAATACAAATGCATGTATTAACGAATACATATTATTATTATAAACTATTTTATATGCACAATAATTATAATTTCAAGCAACAAAATGAATATTAAGGTAAGATGCACTACAAATGAAGAAAATTGATATATATCAAGAAAATTATTATAATAAAGCTTACGTAACGAAAAAAAGTTGGACTTATGATGGTATTTGGATAACTTACCTGTGAAGTAAAATAAAAAATGAAAAATTATTAAATGTTTACATAAACATGGAACGCATAATAATAATTATTTTTTGAATAGCTTATTATAAATTAAAATAAATTTTATAGGTAAATTCATTATTATATATTTAAATTCATTGCAATAAATTTGTGATGAATTAATTTTTAATAAAAAAATTATCATAAATGCTTTTTGGCTTTATTATAATATTATGTACGTATTTCCATGTGTAGACCATTCAATAGAGCACTTTTTCGGTAATGAAAAAAGCAGCTAGTAATACATATTAAAATCGTAAAAAAATACGTAGATTCTTATTTTGTAAAATGCCACTCATGATATTCAAGTGTTTCTTATTAACAATTTTAACGAAATAATGCATTTTCTTTACTTTCTTTGTTAAAATATTATAAGTCGTAATTTTAATACTATAGTGTCAATCGACGAATTGTAGCTAATAAAATTATGAAAAAATGAATTTTATTCACAATTTTACTAGCTACAAATAGTCTACTGACACTACAGTATTAAAATTAAGATTTTTCATTTTCTAACAAAAAATGTAAAAAATGCATTTTTTCATTAAAATTATTAATAAAAAAAAAACTCCTGAATATCATGAGTGGTATTTTAGAAAATAAGAATCTCATTGATTTTTTTACGAATTTTGATATGTATCTCTAGCTGCTTTTTTTCATGACCTAAAAAGTGGTCTATTGCTGAGCCTATTTTATAAATAATATATTATAAATAATATTATAATTAATATTATAATTAAATAATATTTTATAAATAATATTATAATTAAATAATATTTTATAAATAATATTATAATTAATATTATAATTAAATAATATTTTATAAATAATATATTTAAGATAAATAAATATTCAGTAGCTAGGACAGTGTTTGTCATTTATCTGAAAAAATATTTGATTGATATTTGGGGGTCAATGAAGGAGCTGTATTGTGCATTAATGGAGGTATAAAATGCCTGGGATGGAGCTATTTTCATGCGGATCATATATATCACTTCGCGAGGAGTAAATTTATTTAAAGATTTATCGCGAGTTGGTTGAAAAGAAGAAAAGAGATTAGAAAAGGGTCGAGAGGCAGGCAACGCGACTCAGCGCAAGGAGAACCAAACGAGAAGGAGCGAGAAGGGAAAAAATGATGGAGTGAGGAGAGGTGTATTGTTGATAAAGTCGAGCAGTAACTCATTCAGCTCTCTGTCACGCGAATCTGGCGCGGCGAAGGTTGAAATGAAATGGCGTAGGAAGGCGAGTTCCTGCACCTGATATAGTGCTATAGTGCTATAGAGTGCGGACGCGAGGTTCATTCCTCGAAGCGCAGCATCAGCAGGAATACCGGCTCCAATGCGGAAAAACGAAATGGGAGAAAGAGCTGCTTTCGCTCTCTCCCTCCCTCCCCTCTCTCTCTGACACCCTCGCCCCATCAAGCAGCATCTTGCCTCTCCCTGTGCTCCAAGAACTTTGAGTGTTAGCAGTTTGGTAATAAATCTCACTGAAAAAACACAGATACATGCACACATCTGCATAATCCCAGCCTCCTTGGTTACTTGGTTTGACCTGTCTTGTCCAACTCGCACAAGTCCGCATGCTTAGGTACCTATACCTATGTCCGTGTACTCAATGCTCTAGTGACGCTATATCCATACTTTCTGTTTGGCGAAGAGGCGCGAGCCAGTCCCTTTTATTACATTTTAATCTTCTGAATTGTTTTGACAGACATTGTACTATTTTGCGTTAACAGGGAAATACAAGCGGATGGATCTTTCTGTGTATATGTGTGCATGGTAATTCCTCGAACTGCAGTTTTTGCATGTTTGGAAACATATTTCAAACGGTTCTTAATTCGTTCACTCTCATTAGTACTCTGAGGATGCCTCACCCAATTAAATTTCTCGCCAAATTTTTGCGAATTTATTTGCATTCTTTCAAACCCTATTTTATTGCCGATGCTTTTACTACAAATATATACTTTATATTTTATTGTGAGATTCGAATATTAATATTTATATTAATGGTCTTCTCAATTTTATTTATAGTGTTTGTTAATATAAAAGATTTTCACCTTAAAAATAAAAATAAATAAAACAATCATAGTTCAATAATATGTGTTAGACTACACTGGTATTAACGTTACTCTCAAAAGTATTTGATTTATTTTATATGTAAAATATAAAATGTGAAAAAACCACGAATAAGTTTTATTAGAATCATGATGATACCAAATAATTAAAATATAAAGTTTCTTAATTTACGTTAATCATTCGAGAAAAACATCTGCAATTTTATTATTTTGAGGTAATTTATATCAGTAATAATTTAAAGGATAAAGGTAAATCGATAAGCATTCAGCGAGAATGGCAACAAAGAATCGAACCATCAGAAAACGAAATATAAGAACACACATAAACCAAAAAAATTGTTCAAATTATAATGAATTTTGAGTGTAAGAAAAAATATAAAATAATCAGTTAGAAAGTCTGTAATTTAGAAGAAACCAAAATTTAAAGTGTAAGCGGATAAAAATTGAATATTTTCATTTACTTAGAAACTTCTTATTAAAGATATTTTCTCTCTCTCTCTCTCTCTCTCTCTCTCTCTCTCTCTCTCTCTTTCTCTCTCTTAATTTAAGAGTATTTAATCATTGGTCATCATCTTCATTAAAATTTTAACTTACAGTAGTTTTTTTTAATAGATGTCGGATTACTTTTGGTCAGTTTGCTAAATTTCATAACTAAAAATTGATAATAAAATTATTTTTATCATTTATAAAACAATCTAAACAACAGTTACTTATCAATATATTATGGGACTTATAAATAAATAATTCACGTAATTTTATTATAAAAATATTGTTTTCATAAATAATTATAAAACTTAATGAATATAAATAATGACTGTTAAATTTTACAATTATATTTCATTCAAATGATTTTACTAGAAATTATAAGAATAATTTATAAACATAATATTATCACGAATAATTTTACAATTGCAATAATATCTCGTGTAATATCACATTACTGAATAATTATGCTTCTTTATGGTCTCATGAACATTTATAACAATCCTGTGATTTCCGAAAGTGGGTGGTTGAAATAATTCGCCAGCTTTTAACTCATTATCTTAGGATGAAGGCCTAGAGATCCTTAATTTTGAAAGTTGTATAAAAAATAGTAATTTTAATTTGGTTACACAGTTAGTGCTCGAAATGGTAAAAGCGATTTGTCGACATACCTAATCGCTTATATATCATTTGTTTACCTTTTCTGTTTTGTTTTTTAAATTGTATTATAATAACATTTCAGCAGATCATCTACTTTACCAGTTCTATTTCACTTCGTTTATAATTTCGTTTTATTGGTATATCATTCATGCTTATTAGTTTGTACTACGATTGGAATTTATTTAAAATAATTAGGTTGATAATTCTGATACCCTACAGAACAAATATAATATTCTTCAGACCTACATGTGCAACAATTATTCAATATTATCAGTTTCTCCTGATAAAGGAGACAAAAATATTCGTAGGAATTGCTCATGTGCGATAATAGGGAAAGTCCGTGGAAAGAAAAAAGAGTGAACATTCGGTAATATTTCGGCGAGTCCGTTGCACAATATTAATTAACTTCTACTTGGTATGAGTGGAGCTCTTTTTCAAGCATCGAATTCAGTTGTGCCAAATTCTCATCTGGTTCCAGTGCAAACGAAAGGTTCAATCTTCTCCTCACGTATCACGTTACTCATTAATGGTGTTGAGCTTGGAGTGTAGACTCCGCATCTCCGTCTTCCTAACCGTCTCAGTACAACAGGATTTCTCGATCGGAGAATCACACCAGTGAGACTTGAACTATGTGATCTCGGTTTCATGGATTGCTTAGTGCACTAAATCCTGCTCACCTGACTCTTTCCTTTCACGATTTTGTTCAACCGATCTTTCTTTTATTTTTTTCTACTTTTGGTTCTTAATTCGTAAGTTAATTTGGCTTTCTTCTTTTATATTCCTTGCTGTTAATTCAATTTAAACTTTGCTGTAACCGCAATTCCTTTTTTTATCGTTTAAAGTTTTTTGAAATGCAAGTTCAAAAGTGATTTAGTCTACTGATAATAAACTAATTATTGACTATGTTGCATAATTGAAAATTTTCCCAAACATACAACTATTAATAAACAGTAATTTATTACTGATAACGACAACCATGTAATACGTGATTAACATTAATACATACAGACGCATACCATTGAACACATTTTAATATACTCTAATTAACTACGTACTTACTATATTCAAAATTTTACTTCCTAAGCTCTTATTTTTTCTCACACTCCTTGACTTTTGAGTTTTCAAACATTTTTGATCATCTTTATCCGTACTTTTGAAATAATCTAAAAGATTTGTATAAAGTGTAAGATAGGGATTTTATTATAGTATGAGTATATTTTTTAAAGTTTTTAAAAAAGCTGAAATATGATAACGCATCGAGTAAGGAGAGATTTAGAAATTTTTTAGCATAAATTAATTCAAAATTGAAATGTGCTAATACAAACAATTCAATAGACTTGATATTTTATATAAATAAAAGACTTACAAATTACTTTAATTTTGTGTAATCAGATTTTAAAAAATTCAAAATATTAAAGTACATATTTTTTAATTAATATAAAAATTTGTTGTTATTTTGAAGATTTTCCACTTATAATTTTTCAATCAGTTTATACTTAAATTGATTTTCCTCGTAATTTTAGCATTTACACTTGATCCATTGTAGCCATTGATATTATTACATTAAAATTATGACTGTTTACTTTATAATAGAAAATAAAAAAAAAAATAATATATTTTTTGTTGAAATTCATTATAAGAAATTATCACGTAAATATTTCAAGTGGCATTTTAAAAAATATTAAGCTACAGATTTTGTATCATTTTTAATGTAATTATTAATATATTTTAACATTAATTTAAACTGATTTACAAATACAATTTGCAGTACTTTATATAAACAAAATTTTTTTATGATATAACTACCAATTTTACAATTTTTAATAAATGATGTAATATTTTAAATTTATTATGAATTATGTTAAAGTTTACTGTTTAATAAATTATAATTTAATAAATTATACAATTTTAGAAAATAAATATTCGAAAATCATTTAAGTATAATTATATGAAGAATTAAAAAACAAAAAATGTTTAAAATTTTAAAGACTTATTTGTTTATATATTAAACAAATAAAATACTCATTATAAAAGTTATAATTATGATTATCTTCAAAAGAATTGTATAAAATAATAAAATAATATAAAAGAATATAGAGTATTCTTATTGTAAAACTATATTATTTATTACAAAATATTGCAATACATTTTGTTACAATAATATTGATAAATTGAATTTTGTTGCATGCATGACACAAGAAATTATTTATTTGTTTTTGGTAAATATGAACAAAAATAAATTCGTTTATTTAATGTTTTCTGAATTGTGCTTATATAATGTAATTGAGGTATAACATTCACTGCTGAATATTATATACATTTACATATATTCTGTTGAAACTCGTTCGTTTAATAAAAATCTGTACATTCAAAAACAAAATAAATCAGTTCATTTCGAATTTTAAATTTTCGCATCGATTTTTACAGAAACAATTCATTACTTTTGATACATAACACGTCTACAGTCACCTTATACTTGTAAATATAAAACCTTCGAAACTGTACTTCGAACTGTCCAAGTGACTTCCCCATGTTAATGGTTATTTTAATAGCCGAACAAATGCCCCAATTCTTACAATTAAGAATACTTCACATGTACTACTGAGCACAGAAGTTACATTGCAAATTAATTTACTTAGATTTACACGTGATTTTTATTTAAAATAAATTATACACTTTTTTTATTATTTAATTTAGTTTTATTTTCAAACCATATCCAAGATTCTACGCATATGTTTAAATTGTTCAAGTTGTTTATTAATCAGTTATACTGTGTATGCAAG
Source organism: Eupristina koningsbergeri (assembly GCA_018907245.1). Classification (NCBI taxonomy): domain Eukaryota; kingdom Metazoa; phylum Arthropoda; class Insecta; order Hymenoptera; family Agaonidae; genus Eupristina; species Eupristina koningsbergeri. The sequence continues at coordinate 202,063 of JACCHV010000074.1, forward strand.
GCTTATTTTATTTATACATATATATTTGATTCCAGACAAATGTGTAATTAGCAAAATGGTACTATTACTTTATTTAATAAAAATTATAGGTCCTTGAAACGGTTGGTTTTAAAGTTTATTCAAAAACGGAACTATTGTTTTTATAGATTTCAATTCATATTTTTTGCAAAATTAAGATTTATAATGAATCGTAATTGAAAAAAACAAATATAGTAAATACATGAAACACAATAAGATATGATCATCATCACACACTCGTTTCATGCATTTGAATAATTAATTTAAACAATCCAAATTTTTGGTCTTATAAAGATAAAAAGATAAGGAAACGAGGAGTATTACATTGTGTCCGATGGTAATAAAATGTTTTGTCACTTTTCGAAGTATTTTACAACTGTACATCGCTTTTTCTGATCTCATTATAAACGCAATCATAAGGTACTGCAATCGTAGTCACATTCATATACGCGTCCGCGCACGCACACACACTCAAACACACACACAAATACAATCTAATTTACGCAAATACCTTGATTTCTCTATTATACCTCGTGCTTATTTTTACTCACGAATAGCTGTAATCAGTAATTTATAATGTACGATTCATCGTATACATTCATTAAATTCATTAAGAATTTTTAACATATTTTTTAACGTTATAATTTTCTAAATAAATATTATTAAATTAAAGATATTATTATATCACCAATAATTATAAATTTAATGTTAATATTCTTTTTTATGATTCTACCTAAATCTACTTAATTACTTGCATAATTTACAAGATTAATACAAATTTTAACCAATACTTTATCAATGAGTAAATTTTTTGATAACTGGATATTAATAATTTTAAATAAATTTTTCAATAAAATACTATAGATTTTCAAATATGAAACATAGTTATAAAATAATAGCATTGTACAGTATACCAATTTTTTATTTCAACGATAATCATTCATCGATTACTGATTTCCATTAATGTAGATTTTTTCTAAGGTCACTATGAATATCTACCAAGTTATATAATTATAAACTCTCAATTATATTTTAGGGTATTTCTTTCAATTTATTATGAAGCACTGGACTAATAAATTACATAAGTTATCAACTTACAAATTATATGAATGCTTCATGATGTACATGTAATTAAATTGGAATATTTCGTTTTCCGTACATATAAGATATATTATATTTATTATCTATAAATACTTGCATTAATTTGAGATAATTATTCATAAATATTTATTAACCATTTATAACTATTTAATTATCTTATTTTATTTCTTAAAAATTAAAATAATTATTTTATCTTTAATAAATTATGTATTACACACATATATATATATATATATATATATATAATAATAATAAAAATATATAACAATAATATAATAAATATATATAGAAATAAAAATAATAAAGAATGATAAATAATGAAAAGTAGATTTTTCAAATATATTATAACATGTAAAATTTATTAACTTAATTCAGTTATAAAAAAGTTTCTTTGGAATAAAATAAATATAATTTAAAATCTTTTGAATAATAATACAATATTACATACATAAAATGTATAATATGAATCGATACAAATTTAGTAAGATATAGAAATTTAAAACATTTGATACAAAATTACAGTTATACCAAAGTTAAATATCACAACATAAACATATAAAATGATTGAAAAAATTTTAACACAATCCTTAAAAATATAAAAGTTATAAAATGAATAAATTGTAGCCAATAAAATTATGAAGAAAATTCATTTTTATATAAGTCGATCGAAAAATTAGAAATAGAGAAATTTTCAAAAAATCAAAAAAACTTGTAAATAAATTAAAATACTTACAAATATTTTTCAATATTTTGAGTTCTAGTTTTTAGAAAATTAAAGTAATTCACATGCAATTTATTTGAATGAAATTTTACGTCTATTGAAATATTATTTTTAGCTTAATACTAATTTTAATTACAATATGCAAAGATTTTATATATTTAAATTAGCACAATGAATTATATGATTTTAGTTTTTTCAACGATTTAAAATAATATAATTATAATAAATCATATCCTGTATCTTAAATTTTGTAAAAATCTAAAATTAAAATTAATCTAAATATTTAAAAAATTTTGAAAAGTTCTATTTTTAACGGTTTTTTATTAGAAAATGAACACATTGTTTTTTTATCGCAGTTAAACTTGAACTAAACGAAAAACTTGACGTTATCAAGAAACATTGACACTTATAGGTACAAATATATATTTGTGCTATTATAGTATACATCGAATTAGAGTGAATAGAAACTACGGTAATGTGATCGAAAGGAGTTTATTATATGAAATCGTTCACTAAAAACATATACAAATTACATTAAATGAATTTAATAGTCTTTATAAAAATATAATAAGAAAAATAAAAATTGAAATATAGATTTTTTAGTAGTATTTATCTTGAGTTTATGTTTACATAATAAAAATTTTGAAGAGTTTTAATATTTTTGATTCGTAATAACTCGGCAAATTCTTTTTGAAGTAACTCAAAAGAACTAATAGTATCAATTAAATAGTATTATGTTAAATGAATTTTTGACAAAATTTTTGAAATAACATGTTTAGTCTTTAGAATATGTATTTTCAATTTAAATTTCAAATTTACGTTTGATAATTAAGTATTAAAGAGGTCAATAAATTAAACTATTAAGTATGTACGTAAATGCTCAAAATGTACTTTCTAGTTTTAGACAATGAACTTTTTTATAACTGTTGTAAGCTATTATGTAATCATCAAGAAAATAAAAGAAGGATTTCAAATAGATTTGATACTATTTCAATTATTTACGAATTGTGAATAAGTATGATGCCAGCAATTCGATTGTTGAACATATTTCGACTTTCTTGATTACATTTAATTTTATTTTTAATTAAGTATAATCCTGAATTAGTATAAAAACCAATGAATAAAAAACTATTTCTGATTGTCAACAATTAATCAACAAAAAAGTTTCTCGCAAGGTAAGAATAAAAATCGTCTGTCTTTAAAATATTTTTATCGAGTATAAATAGGTATAAATTATATCGATAAAAAATAATTTATTATGGTTTTAGTCATTGATTAACGCATACAGACAGTAAGTCATGTGGAGTATTTCTAATCATGTCCAGTAACGCATGTTTGTAAAACTAGTTTATACAATTAAGTTATCCTTAATGTAATTCATCATAGACTTGAAGTAAGTTCGTGCTTAGACATTTGATATTTTTATATCTGTTTTTATTTTCTTTTGCAACGACAAATTAAGCAAAGTAGACAAAGTAAATAAATAAGAAAGTACTAGTCGAAGTAGAAGGTGTAGTAAGAGAAAGAAAGAGAGAGAAAGGAATGTAAAAATATTGACAAAATGGAGGAAAAATAGACGATCTAAATAAAAAATAATAGTGAGAAATATTTTAAAAAAAGTAGAGAGGATGAGAGGGGAAGCGCGAAAAGGGTGGGTGGTAACGAGAGAAGACATGAGCAAGAAATAAAAAAAGGAACGTACGAAGCATCTCCAACGAAAAGAGAGGGGAAACTGACGCGTATATCTGCTAGTGAGAGAGAGAGAGAGCGAGAGAGAGAGAGAGAGAGAGAGAGAGAGAGATAAACGGAGAAGGAAACGAGACTGGTTACATTCTACGGATCAAGGAGCTCGATAGCGTGCCGAAGTCGAGGCGTACGGCAATAAATCCATTTTTCGTGAAGGGTCGAAGGCAGTACAAGAGAAAGACGGAGCAAGAGCAGAGGGGCTGGGGTCTGATTAGCAGCCTGACTCGACCGGGCAGGATGACAGCCAGTGAGTTATAATATTGCCCATCCATCTATTTATCTACTCCATCGCTCTTCTCCCCTTTGCGCACCGCATCGCATCACCTTCCCGCCCCTCGATCCTCCATTTCTTCTTCTTCGACCGTTCACCTACCTTTCCCTCACTCCCGGCCTCGAACACGATAAACTCGCTCGCGCCTCGCTTTCCCGAGTCGCGGTCGACCTGCAAGTCGTTGGCATCTCCTCGAGAAGGGGATTGACGACGATCATCGCCGAAGTCACCCTTTACCACGTGCGCGCATATGAGTTGTATATTACCCTTGAAATACTTCTTCGGAGAGACCGTGGGTTGGTGCGGAGCCTTCTTTTGCAGTATAATTTTTGGACGTCATCATCGAGCGCTAATTAGAATGATTCTAGATGGTTGGGCCACTGCTCATCAGTCATTCGAAGCTCTTCTGATCTTCTGTTTCCCCTTCTTACTTTTAGCTATCCAACCTCCTTACCCCTCGGCATTTAAGTATTTCTTTAATTTTTTATTTAAATTCAATCCATTATTTAACGATAAGAGGAAAAAAATGTCAACGACCTGCCGCTTTCATAAAGTATTATTCATAGCACTAGAATTTAATAACAATTTTGCGTAATATCCATAATTTTTAGATTAATAATAACGTTTTCAGTCTGTAGAAGAAAAAATTAAGTACAAAATTATCTTTCTTTGGTTACAATCACTGTAATTAATAAGTTAATCAATGTTAAATTAAAATATTTTTTCATATTGAAATAAATGATGTTAATTATTTTGCTTTAAGAATCTTGATAAAAATAAATCATGATGACCTATAAATTGACTTCTCTTTCTTTATATTACTTATATGGAAGAACTTTTCAAAGCTGTAGACATAATTTTACAAACCAACCCACAAAAAAATATTCATCGTCATTTTATTTTTAAAAATTATAGTACTTTGTGCTTTACCATTGTTTCCCCTACTGTGGGAAAAATGAAACTCATTTGATATCGTCAATCCAGAGGTGAATCATCGTATGATTGTATGTATACCCTCACCAGATACTCTCTCTCTCTCTCTCTCTCTCTCTCTCTCTGTCGATCTTTTCCTCTGTTCATCAATCAATCAATTTATCAATCCACCCCTATTTATTTTCACCACTGTTTTGAATTTCAAAAATGAACATTTTTTTTCCATTTATTTGAAATTAACATAAGATGCATCTATTGAACTTTCGATGCGGAACAGTTTATACATATGAGGTACAGTTGCCGTAAATAAGCAGCCGTGCATTTTTTCTGCGGTTCTTCAACCATACTTGGAGCGAGGAAAAATGGGTTGGAGGCAAAAGGCGAGGAGTATTCGCCTCGTCATCCCTTCCCGTGACTTAAAATATTTGCTAGACAGTGATGACTCTTTCTCGTGATCTATTCGGTTATCTATCTCTTTAGCTTTTTTAAGCTGTTGTTGGGTTACAGAGTAAGAAAATCAGTCAGACTACAAATACATAAATAAATGCAATAATGATATCTGTACGTGCTTCGACGAATTGTACCACTCTTGCCACATTTCATTTTCATGACTTGTACAAACTTATTGTTTTTTATGATGAGTATTATTTAAGTATTGTATGTACCTAAGTTCCGTCACTTGTATATGCACATTTCCTCATATTTGACGGACGTACGGGTATTTTTGAGGGTGTTTTAGAGAGATCAATGATTTATGCTATATATACACACAAATAGATATACGTATACAACTGTTGGAAATTGATATCGAATGAATGTATGCATGATTCAATTACAGAATTAATGGGAAATGCTTGTAGGAAATAATGTCAAAGTAGTTTATCATTTACGTGGATTTCAATTTTAAGCGCAATATAGTATTGTAAATAAAAAATTAAAATTTATTTGCTCATTTTTAATTTGATTTATATATTACGCATCATTATTGTAATTTCTTCTTTCGTTTTCACATTTTAATTATGAATAATTAATTGAAATCGATAGTTGTGGAATTCATTTTAAAAAATCAATACAGGTAAAATAGGCTAATATTAAAAATTTTAAAACAAGGCCTATAATATTTTCTAAATAAAAATTAATATTTATCAATAAAATATAATCAATAGACGAACTCACAAATGTTTTCAAATCGCATTATCTTATTAAATAAAATTAAATAGCACATTATCATATTGGAACAAACACGTCTTTGGTTTAAAAGTTAGTATGAAATTAATATATGTATTAAATATGTGATAAGTTTTAAACAGGGATTTATAAAACTTTTCATGAAATAAATTTACAATAATAATGAAAATATAATAATATTTATAAGTAAAACTTCTGCACTAGTAACGAATAAACGATATTTTATAAAACACGATTATGAATTTGAAAAATTTGAACGTATATATATATATAAATATATATACGTCTATTAATAATGCTACATTTAAAGTAACAAATTTTTACAAGAATTTTATGCAGAAAGTAGATTGATTTCAACAATTGGAAGTAGTGGATTGGATAGCGTCGCTTGTAAAAGTGCATTTCGTTAAACTTATGCATAATATAATAGACCAAAACTTTTTTTACAAATTATCGAAGACCTCAAAATTACAATGCCAAGGGTGATTTGACAGCTAGTATCAATGTTTTTGGCTTTTTTTAATAATCTATGAGTGAAGGTATAAAACTGAAAAGAAGATGAAGGGCAGAGAAGTTGTACCTAGATTCATTGATAATCCAATTGAAGGTATTGAGGGAAAAAACGGCAGGAATATGAATAATAGGATTAGATGCGACCTAGGTGGAAGTGTGAGTGTACGCATCTCCCTTATAATTCTTAAAAACACCAGTAGAACAAGTAAAATAAGAATAGCATTGCTCAATATCTAAAGTGACGGAATAAACGAGGGAGACAGTCGAGCAAACTAAAGCAGAGAAAATCCTTCCAGTTTCCACTTGAATATACTTTATCCCGGGTAAAGTTTTTTTACTTTATTTACTCATTACTTTATACGTTCTTGTTCTCATTTATAAAGACATAAGCAAGTTTTTAAAACATATGAAGTTCGTTTTGTAATACGTGTTGTTAATTAGTGTTGTTAATTAGCTGTTGTTAATTAGTTAGGGGTTAATTAGTCATGGAATTGTAAATTATAAATACAATATTTATCCATTTGATTCAAGTTAGATATTTACTGAAATTTGATCAAACGATATAATAAGTGGCAAAAGTTTAGGTTAGTCTGAGTCTACCCTATTGAAAACGCTATCTCTTATCTTCAATCTATTGATGAAGAATGGTGTTTATTTCAGCGGTTATTGAAATAATACTGAGCTGAAACAGAGGTACTTCAACCATTTAAGACATTGTTGACATCGATTATGAATAACACTTGTTAAAAGTATAATAAACTGTTGAAAACGCACAAGAGGACTTAACAGTAGGAGAGAAAAATCAGGAGACATCAAATTAAATTGAGGAGTTGAAGAGTTATTGAGTACTCACCATCACTAGTGTCTCACGACTTACGATTGCGCTTCCCAGTGGATAAATCATAATTTGCAGAAAAACATTTAATCTTCGATACACGAGTTCTCATAATCCAGAACAGCACCGCGATCCATGATAAGTCTATAAATAAATCTACGAAAGCGAAACTTTGGCTCTCCTGTCGCCAAATCATGATTATGACTGCGAGGACAGGGTGAAGGGGTCGGAGATCGAGCGCGAACCCCGACCATAGGTGCAATACAAGTCACCGATATAACTTCTTAGAACGAGGGGGAAGTGATATTAGGAGTAGGAAGCGTCTTTCTAAAAAATGACATCGTTTCGTTGTCATCCTCTCTGTCTGTCTGTCTATCTATCTCTCTCTCTCTCTCTCTCTCTCTCTGTCTCTCTCTCTGTCTCTCTCTCTCTCTCTCTGTCTCTCTCTCTCTCTCTCTCTCTGTCTCTCTCTCTCTCTCTTTCTCACTTACACTAACAGAAGTATGCACTAACCGATGAAAGCACGAGGACCGTGAGAGAAGGAAGGAAGAGAGAAAGTGAAAAGGGCGCGTTGTTTCTTCCTGAGCCAGACCCTGATTCTTTTCGAACGGCTTCCCTCACAGACTCCGATCGTAAATCTGCCGATGGATTAAGCTCAGCAACACAGTTGATGTTATGCCTGTCCTCTTCTCTTTTGTTTCCTGCGCTTGACAGATTAGTCACGGTTTCCACGGCGAAAACTTGTCGAAGAATTGCGCCAGAGTCCAAAACGTGAAAAAAAAAGAAAATACACGCGGAAAACAGAGGCAGTAGGAAACAGAGGATTGGGAAATATCCTGCATAAATATTTTAGATATGTATTTTTTTTTAAACAAACACACACTCACTTCTTAATTCAATTCTTGATACATTCAAACCTATGTGTGATTAAATTAAGAATCGAATGATTTGTTTCTGTAAAGTTATTAACTGATACTGAGCTATGTATCACTAACTAATCAATTTTAAATCTAACATAAGAAATTCATGACAAGCACCTATAAAAAATTAAGTAATTTATATTTGGGGGGGGGGTATGAAAAAAGGAAAAGTCTTATAATAAATTAGAGATCATAATATAATATATATATATGTCATAATCATAATATAAGTAGTAAATTTATTTCAAGGTATTATCTAATTCTAAATTTGTTGAATTATTTCATATATGAGAATGTCTGTACTATGATTTTTGTATTTAAGTTTTCATGTAAGTATATGGCACACGCAAAAATGTGCAATAGTGTTGTAAGTCCTATTAACATTAAATTTTTTTAATATATTATATTTTTTTGTTATTGCATTTATTTTACTTGAAAATGGATCCAAATAAAAGTTTGTTGAAGATAACGATACTGCATAGACTGCAGGTATGAAGTATTAGAAATATAATTAAGGACTGACCGTTTTTCAACCTGAACATTTCAATATCGACGACAAACTAAATTATTCTATACAGTTTAGTTTATTGTGAGCACTCAGTCACAACACATCTTTTACCTTTGTAAATTGTATTCATTATTATTATAATCATTTGTATTTTTCTGAATCTAATATATTAAATATTGTTTTATATTTGTTTTAATCGTGCGTGTTATTTCACTCGTCTTTCAACAAAGTTACACGTTTTTTATATCTGCAATAATCTGTAAATCACTATATAAACAATATATAAATATATTCCAGATATAAAGATTTTTTACATCTGAAAAATAAAGTCCTCGACGAGAAATTTCACTAATTTATTTTACTTCATTATATTTTATAAATAATAGGTCGATTGTGGATATAAAATTTCAACATTACCATTGTAAAAAGTTAAAAAATATGCTTTTATTTTTTAAGTGCATTTATCCGAAGTAAACATTATTAATATTTGTTATTAATATTTTTATGAATAATTTTTTTTATAATGAAAATAAATCTACAAATCGAATGTCAATGTGACCAACAGTTTACTCAGGATTTAATTATTAATATAGAAAGTTAAAAAATCACAAATGTTATTTGATTTCTGTAAAATTTTCCGCTTTATTTATTTTATAATTTTTTTCAATATTAAAGAGTATTAAATATCAAAAAAGTATATTACTTTTAATTTTATAACTTTTTAAAATAATTTTAGAAAAATACGCTCTTGGATAACAAATCAGTTTTTATGCAAAATACGGTTCTGTATTTATATCTAAATATTTTTATTAGGTTTAAAAATTTTAATATATACCTTAATGATTATTCCAGTAAAAATTAACGATACTGAAATTTGATGAATTTTAGAATGTTCTATAGATAGCTGAATAAATTTAATTGATTAAAGTTTCAATTATAAAAAATACAAATATAAAAATTATAAAAAATTCTATAAATTTAGTTTTAGCAAGTAATAAAGGTTCTTCATCAAGGTGATGGAAAAACTTTTTATAATATACTTAAAATCATGCTCGGGCAGTTCAAATTTGCTACTAATAAGAAATTTTGAATAACTCATCAATAAATCAATCGATTTATACAATTTTATTTTTAATTAATGCAAAAAATTAATATAAATTCGGCTGTTAAAAATTTTTTTTTATAATTACCGTATATTTTGAATGTATTTGTTAACAAGTTTAATGTGTGAATAAATTAAATTTAAACAATTTTTATTATAAAGTAAAACTAACGCATTTTAATGTACTATTGCAACAACAAAAAATAAATTAAGAATCGGTTGATATTTCTTATAAAAATTGATTTACTAATTAAGGCGGATTTTTCTAAAAATCCTCGATGTGAAAATAAAGTAATTATTAAATATTGTTTTAGTAAAATAATATATATATATATTAATTATACCATTAATTACATTAATTTTATACTTATTAAATATCAAATAAATTATTACTATTTATCAATTAATTAAAAATCTTTTTTGTACATAAAGTCGTTTAAATTTGAAAAAATTTTCGTTTAAATGTACTGATAATTATTAATTAGTAGCCAGTTTATGTATAAAGAATTGAATGCAGTTGGGATTGTAACTCGCAAACGAATTATAATTATTGGAGTGTCTGCAATATTAACTGTGAGAATGAAATAGCGAAACTGTACATTTTTGGTAAAATTAATTATAAGATCGTGACGCTCATAGGAATATTGAATCAACAACTATTTCGCACACAAATACGTAAAAAAAAATAAAAAAAAAAAAAAAAAAATTGTCCATGCATGAGGAACCAACTTACCAAGATGGCCGACATTACGACTCGGCACACGTGTGCAGCTTTCTCTCGCGGACCCTCACCTCATCCTCGACATCCTTGATTTCGCATAAATCACTCTCTGCTCCCGCCCCCTCCCTTTCACACTGGTACGCACACGGTTCTGTGTTTTGTCTCAATGCCAAATGTCTTTCCTTTCATCCTTCTTTCGATTACAACAGCCTGTTTGTGAACGTGTACAAGCATACAGTTGCTTCGTTACTCAAGATATATTGGATAAGAAACGAGCAAAGAAAGATACAGCAAAAAAGCAGCAAAAATACGAAAAGATAAAAAGTTGGAACTGAACTGAATTACAGGCAAATCGAATAAACTTGCGGTATGCATGTGAAATACATACTGTATCAATTACATTACAGTGCATTAATCGTACGATTGGACAAAATATTCAAGTCTCTTAATTCATTTAACTTATCTCACTAATCCTCCGTTACCGCAAATCAATGGTAATATTTTTTAAAACATATTCATTGATCAATCGATATTAAAAATTTTCGATCTTTAATTATTTCCGACTATACTTTAAATTCACCTATTGTTTTGTGTATATTTACATTTCAAACACAACTCAAATCAAACGAGTTTTCATACAATGATAAAGTGTCATAAAATTAATAAAAATGCTTTAGAATTTCTTACTAATTTATTGTATTTTTCTACGAACTTGCATCTTTTTTTAATAATGATCACGTATACCAAAGAATACTAATCTTAATCTTTATTTGATTAATTGTATTGATCACAACTTATAAATTTTACTAAATTACTAATTTACTAAATATTGATTAAAAAAGAATTTTAACATAACATTATATAAATTCTACAAAAATAACAAATAATTATAATTTAATTTAATTAAAAATTAAATGATTTATTGAATTTTATTCAAGAAAAATCTTTAAATATAAATATAAAATTTTTTAAGTATGCTTTGATTTTAACGTTTAGTACAAGTGTATATAATGCATATACAAAAAACATTGATGGAATAAACTTTAAAATATATTTAATAAAAAATTATGTTTAATAACAATTTGTACATTAATTTTAATAATTTTAATATATAATAAAAAAATTATGCTAATAATTAAGGAACTTTATAGATTCTTGAGTAAATCCTTTTCAATGTGACTGGATTAACCCATCTTTAATAATAATTTCTTTTATTTATATTTTTCGTTTAACACGTGTATTTTTGATAAATATGAAATAATTTTAAATCGACTTCAATCAAGAAATTTTTTCTTAACTGATTTCAAATATTTCATATTATTATGGATGTTTCAGTAATTCAACGAGAATAAAAAAAAAATATAAGCGATAAAGCTTCAGTAGTAGTTGAAACTGTTTTCCTACTATTCGATGTTTCCTATTATATTTCAAATCAGTACTCTCTTTGTTTCTCTCATAAGTCTATGCCATTTCAATGGTACTTTCTAGATTTTTTTCTTTAAGTTTTGACCGTCACCATTGATATTTATGGTAAGCTTTAAAACTGAGGGGGTTTTACTTGGTTCATGCACATTTAAAAAAATATAGAAATGATTAGATACATGTGATAAAAAGAAATAAAAGTGAGAAAATAAATAAAAATAATATTTTTTGAATTCAAATTTTTTCAATTGGCTTTTACAATAATTTTTTTATGTGTATTTTTGATTTTTGTTTCATTACTATTTAAAAAAAATAATTAATTTTAAATGGAGATTTAAAAAATACTCATATTTAGATGTAAAATTTAATTTTGATGTTTTTTATTTTTTTTATTTAAAAACATAAAAAATATTTTAAAAAATGGTGTAATATACATTATTTAAAGTAGTGTCTGACGAAAAAGTTTGTTTTTTCTCATAATTTAGGTAATTTATGGATTACACTTTAATAAAATTTCTCATCTTTTATAGTCATGAAAATATCGACCCAATATTTTCCTCAGAATTAAAGTTTATTCTAAACAAGGTATTCTTCATCAATTGAAATAGGTAATAAGTAAATTGGTCAATGTCTGGACTGTGTAACTGGTGAATTCTTTCAAGAATTTCTTTAATCTTATTTGAATATTTTTGACACTAATTTCAATGTAAGGCTAAATATTGTCGTAATGAATATTAAAGATCCATTCTGTTTTTCTTATAAAATACATTCCAAAGGTATCAATTGTTTGATGGGTCTAGTGACCCTCCGACCTGTTTTCAATAGAATCCTCATAATAGACGATGCTTTTCTAATACCACTAATATAATGTTACAATTACCCGACCTTAGCTACGATTTTTGCTCTTTGAATTATTGTAACATATCACTTTTCATTACCATTTATAATATCACTCAAAAAAGATCTCTTAAATATTTCACAGGTGATTAATCGCATTTAATTTGTGTGATCTTAATTTGTGTGTCATCCAATTTGCTTGTTTTGAATGAATTAAAATTTTTTAAAACGTTTTCAAAGGTTTTCTAAATCATTTTTAAGTGTTTTATAAATTTGTTTTAAATTTTACTGTATTTTTATTGAGCAAAACCTCGAATTCTTCATAGTCAAAATTTTTTGGCACTTCTGACCTCCCTAAAGATGTATTGACATAAGTTGAAAAAGGTGATTTTTTTCTTGAAAATTTGAAGCTGAGCACAATTAACTAATATAAAAACATATTTTTTACAATTAACAGTGTTATGCTCAAATGTAGTAATCTAATATGCATAATGTATACTTATAAGCAACCGTTGTTAACCATCATTGAATAACGCTAAATGGTACTTATAAGCTTCTACAATATTCAAAAAGAAATTACGGACTTTTGAAGGTATAAAAAGTATATTAAGCCATTACTCGCCCTTATATATATTAAATTGATATGCAGTAACTTTAAAAAGGCTGCAACACGTTCTTTGGTGACCATTTCCAGAATCATCTCTTCAGAATATCTGGCAACAATATTGAATATTTTAAATTATTAAATAAAGTTATTAAAAAATTATAGAAAATTATTGAAAAAATTGTAGTAATATATATTTACTGTAAACTTCACAGAAAAATAACATATTCCATGACTTGTAGGCTCTGATTTAACATATTTGATACACAAAAAAAAAAAAAAAAAAAAATAGGTCCTTTATACTTAAAAAAAAAATGCCACATATTAATTTAAGAAATCTAATTATGACTCTCCAACCTGAATACAAATACAAAATATTTTTCTACAATTTTAATAATCTGCGCCATATTGTGTAAATATCCAAAATAAAGTTGGTTTACCAAATATTATCAAAGTATTATTATTATATATAATATTTTTTTTGCAACTCACAATAAATTATTAAAATATTACTATAATAATTACATTTTATTTATCACGGCTTGTAAGATTTATATATAATTTTTTTTATTATAATGTGTATTAAAATAATTTCAGACATTTATTTTATAATTTAAAGAGTCCCTTCATCATATATTAGTGAATGAAGCTAAAGACCCTCGTGAGTGTGCTGTGATGAACAAAATCACTTATTTTTTCATTGGCGACGTTAAGCAAGAAAACTCTTCCTTACTCCTCGGTACAACATTTAATTGACATTTAAACTAGACGTCATGTTAATGTAAGTTACACGAGAGAATCCTTCCGACACATTGTACCGAGACCTGCGAAAGGCAAGAAAACTCTTTCCGAAACGTTGCTGACAAAAAAATAAGTTTTTTTATTCAACAAATCACACTCACGAGAAACCTTAGCTTCCCTTACTAATTTATTTTTTATTTTGTAACGATAAATAAATTTTTTAACAGAATTTGAAAGTATATTAAACGATACATTCAGTGAAATGAATTAAATTAAAATCAGTTGAGTAATTATAAATGAATCTATGTAAGGTATAAAATATTGTAAATAACTAGATATTTAGAAGGATTATTCTATTAATTTTAATTTTATTATAGTATGAAATTGGGTATCAAAGTTCTTAGGCTGAAACATACAGTAACCATTGCAGAATTTTTAGTTAATACTATTGTTCAATTTAAATTGAAATATGTGATTGTTATTTTGCCATTATTATTATTTTAAATAATTTTCACTATAAATTAACACTATCTCATTTGTTTTCTGTAGATCATAAAAATATTAATATTTGTGACGAATGAAAATTTGTCAAAATAATAAAATTAATTAATTATTTATGTTAACTTAGCTTCGATGTACCTGAATGAGGCTGAATGGCGCTATGTTGATGCATTGCAGCAGCCGAAATAGAGTAATTGAATGCCACTTATTGTATAGGAGGCGTTACAATTACACCTCTAGGCAACATGAAAATATATTTATGTATAATAGTAATGAATAGATAGTGGAAGTGGGACCGAAATTTTATCATTCTTGTATGCAGGCACATGCTTGCCGATAATGGTATCGTAAGAAATTATCGACAGAGTCCCAAGTAAATAAAAGATTGAAATTATTATAATATAAAGGCGGCGCTAAGTAGAGTTTATCGACAAGGAATTGGCGATGTCAATCAATTATTTGAAGAATATTGGTGATAAACTAATTGTAAAATTTTATTAAGGACTTCCGCGAGAATATTCAAGAGATGGTATCAGGAGCGACAGTTAATTTCTGTACCATATTCTAGTAAGTAACATAGATTTTACGTTTTGATATATTTTGTAATGGGTGATAAATATAAATTCAACAAATAACTAGGTGAGTTATAAAAATATAATTATTGGAAAGGATCTAATGGGTTTGTATATTAAATTATATTAAGGGAGAGAGACAGAGAAAACAAGAATAACTAATTTATCAATAATAATAAGATATAATACATCTACTTTTCTAGATTTTGTACAAAGTAAGATTTTCTATGACTTAATTATTTATTAAAATATATAAATTAATTTATAATATTACATATCAATGTACTGCTGTAATAAATAATATCTGTAATGTTCACCTTGAAGATTTACCTAATTATAACATTATATAAGTGATTAATAAATTAGTATGGGACGTAATGACTTATTTACTCTATGAATATTAAAATAAATTATATTCTTATAAATTTAATGCAGTGAAGAATAGTACAAAAAGATAACCAAAAAAGGCTGAGTGGCCAAGAAGTAGGAAGAGTAAGAACCGGAGAATTGTAATATATAGTAATAGAAGTGAAATCTGTGTTAACTAGCTCCTCATCTTTTCTTTTTTAACTCCTCATGAAATTTTCGACGTTTTTTGGTCATCTTTAATCTGCATTTTTTAGACAATCTAACCGATTATTATAAAATGTAAGATACAGGATTTATTATGCAACAATTATATTTTTTAAAACCGTTGAAAAAACTAAAATCGTCCGGTACGTTGAGCTGAAATAAAATTGTAAATGTTCACATAATTTAATGAATATTAGTATTACACGAAAACTTGTAATCCGATCAAGCTGAAATTTTGAACAAATAATGTGCATATTAATCAATTTAATTTTCCAAAACTAGAGTTTTAGACATCAAAAAATAAAAAAATTAAAAATTTTTAATTAATTTAAAAATTTTTCAATTTTTGGAAAATTTCTCAGTATCTAATTTTCTAATCGGTTTATGAAAAAATGAATTTTATTCACAATTTTACTAGCTAAAAATAGTCTACTGACACTACAGTTTTAAAATTAAAATTTTTCATTTTCTAACAAAAAATGTAAAATAATGTAAAAAAATGCATTTTTTCATTAAAATTGTTAATAAAAAAAAAACTCCTGAATATCATGAGTGGCATTTTAGAAAATAAGAATCTCATTGATTTTTTTACGAATTTTTATATGTATCTCTAGCTGATTTTTTTCATGACATAAAAAGTGGTCTATTGCTGAGCCTATTTTAAGCATATTAAAATAAAAACAAATCATTACACAAAATAAACTTATAAATTTATAAAAAATAATATTTTTAAACATTGATTAAAAAAGACCGTATTAATAAATAAAAATTATTTTTAATGGTTAAAAAATGTCAAGTACGTAAATACTAAAGATACAAATTTTTTATTTAAATGTAATTATTGCACATTTTTATTTCAAATATTGTTAAATACATCTATCCTTATTATTAAGATCTATTAATTTCTATATTATATTATTCATTATCTATTATAAATAGATATTCTTTTAATAGTAGATTCCACAGTATATATTTGTTTCTAATTCATAGTGTCATTTTTTAATTTTAAACGATTGACATTAATTAATTAATTAATAATTATTCAATGAGTGACGTTCAATTTTAATTGTGATTATCCAGTATCAGTCATTATTTTATTTTATTATCATGTATCAATTTTACGATTGATATAAATTTTAACACAATATGCATACATTAAATATTAAATGTATTTTGCATGATATTAAAATATTTTATATCATCATTATTATAAGTAATCAAGTAATATTAATTATTGATATTTCGTTTTCCAATTATTTATTTTTATTCTAATTTTATTTAATTACTTATATATTTATTTTTAAATATTATAAAATTTTTATATGTGGATGTGAAATGTAACTATTATATTTTAAAAATATAAAATATTTCAAAAAATGATGTTATTTATTTTTATGAATATTTTAAAATATTTTGTATTTCTTTAAAAATAGGAGCTCTTAATAAGCTTATTTAATAAATTGTTAAAACACAAATATAAATAAAGTAAATATAATCCATCTGTCAATTCGATATTGAATTTTTGGAAGTTAAAATTTATCATGTTCCATTTTAGCGGTTCGGAACCATTTTATTTTTAATTTGTTAAAACAGTAAAAACATAAATCTATAAATACCAGTTTTCAAGTATTAAAAAATATCGTATTATTTAGTATTTATGAAATGACGAAGTCGTAAGCTGTCTGATGTTTTGTGGCACAGGTATTATTTATGAATCACACAGTCAAATATAAAACGTACTCCTAGATTACTTGTATGCAGAATTATAGAAATACTAATGCAGTTACAATTCAACTGATGAATCACAAAATTGTTACACAAATTTCACGAGTTATTAGTAAATATATATCAAAAATTAAACTAATTAAAATTTTTTATGAATTCCGTGAGTAATCAGGAGAAACGGAGTGAGTATGTGTCATATTTCAATAAGACTGCGCCAAGTGTTGGAGGTTCAATTCGAAAAGCAAAATTCAATTTTTTTTTTACATCGAAAGGTAATCCTTTATGCAGTTAGTGAAATTGAAATAAAAAAAAACATCAGAAAAGTAAAATTCATTTTGAAGATCAGAAGACAAAAGAGGGATCGGTAAGCTTTCACCAATCACTTGATTCTAAGGAGAAAGTCGCACCTTCACGCATCTCTCCTCTCGATGCAGTCATTGTTCATCTTTGTCCATAGCATGGGAGGTGATGCGCCCTCCCCCTCTCCTCCACAGTATCCGCAGATAGTCGTACTATAATTTTCGAAGAGGAGCAATAAATCAGAGAAGCAGCGGGAACCGCGAAGTCGCATCGCCGCCGTCGCCGATGAAACTCGTTTTTTAAAAGCCTAAGAGAAGTTGCGTTGCCATGCGAGGGGACGAGGGGAGATATTGGCTCGATGAAGAACGACAGTTGTCATTCCCGCGGCTGTGGCTCTGTGGCTGTGGGACCCAAAAACATAAATTTGACCCCGGCGACTCTCTGATTTATGCTTATTGACGGGCACCGACCGACTCTGACTCGCCGTGGATTCTTCTCGATCGTTTCTATTTCACAAGCGATGATCCATCCAATCCTCCCTTTATTTTGTTTTTTCCCACTTTATGCCTCTTTTACTTCACTTTTTCGCCTTTCATGCATCCGTATCTGTGCGTGTTGACAATAATTCAGCTCCGTTCGAGCGGATCATGCATGAAATTGAATATAGCTCGTACATATTTTCTTTCACGGACTCGCCGGCATTTTTCATGGCAATCTGTAAGGAGATATGTACGTATGAAAAAGATGTACGCTCAACATTGAAGTTTAAAATGATGGCACAAGTACGGACTGTAAGTAAGCATGCTGCACGCGAGTTATTCCCGATAACGAAGAATGCTGTACTATTTTATTACATTAAGGTATATTCAACCCCAACTGTTTATTATTCCACACTTTATTTAATTCTGAATAAAACTATTTTTATCGCGAAAAGCTTCAAAAAATAATTATTTGATGTCTCTCCATTGTATTAAGTTCAATTAACATATTAATGCAAATATTTTTAAGAGTAAGTATTTAATTTTGTTTGGTGAGTACAGCACTTTAACCATGTAATTTAATGTTATTTGTGTTTTCAACTGCCACTTAAGAAAACATAAAATATCGTAAAAGCTATTGAGGATATTCGAAAAGATTTTTCCTTTATTAATAATTACGAAAGATTATTAAATCATTGTTTATAATTTAATTTTTTAATTTAATAATATAAAATAAATTTATCTTAACTTTTTTAAAGAATATTTCGAAATTACCCATGATCTTTAACACTTTTGGAATTCTAATACATCCACTGTTTATCACTTATCTCTGTACTTGAAAGATAAGTATTTGTTACAATTAATCTATACTTTATATTTATTTGATTTATTAATAAATTATTGTTGGACTTAACTATTATTTGTATTTAAAAGTGGTTTCGATTCATTTTTTTAAAATTATTTTCAACTTCATTCATCTTTATTTTTTACATAAAAATCATCGCTTAAAATTTTTTCAAATTAATAAAAATACTGTTAATTTAAATTTAAATTAAATTTAAATGTATTCTCCAGTAATTCCGACTATCTTTAGATATGATTAATAATTCATATGATAACAGAAAATCAACGTGTCTATAACTAGAAGTTTGTAAATAATATCTACATCTAAATCTTTAACACTATTCAAAATTATGCTATTGTACGAAATTTTTCTTGTAAATTAAAAAACTTTCATAGTTTCTAAAAGTATTAGAAAAAAATATCATAAAATATATGACTCAATGTAATAATATTACGACTTAGAGCATTTGTGGTTAAATTGAGATTTCGTATTCACATGCACATGTATATATTCCAAATATATGAATACGAAACGGTATATATATATATATTGATTTTAAAAACATCATAACTTCACATTTCATTATTATAATAAGTATCATTATTGTCAAGTTTTTTTATTTTATTTACAGAATAAGATCGACATATCTATGACAGAAATCATAAAACTGAAATAAAATTTTGAAAGTATTATAGCAGTTTTAATAAGATTTATGATTTTTGTTTAAATTTTCTTTACTATTACTAATCATAAATTTACATTAATCATTTACTATTTAATAATATTTTTAATTACAATTTCATGAAAGCCAAGTGCTAGATTTCCGCGTATATCCTGAAATGTAATTTAAAATATATTAAGCTGCCTATAATAATATTAGTATTTTCCCAATTGTACCGTTTTTCGAAATTGATGACTTATTGTGGTTTAGTAAAGAAATTAATTTACAACAATATGGGGTATTATAAACAATTTGACATTGTATATTTAGTGTCATCTTTTGTACATTTATGGGTTTTGGTTAATTAGGCAGTCGTATATTTTATTTAAGGTTTGTTGATTTTATTCGATATAAAATATACAAGTGCACTATACACGATTATATGAAGTAATTACAATATATTTGAATATTTTGCTGTCTAATATTGCTCTCGAATATTATTTTTGTGCAGTACTCGATGCCTTTGGGGTCATAAAAATCTAGATTATATGTGTAAGAATCATAGAGTCCCTTTGACAGTAAAATCTCTTAATTCCATCTGCATTAATACGCACAGGCTTTAACTAATAACTTTAACGATAGTAAAGCATGAATTAGATGTGTCTCTACAATGGATCACGGTATGGATTGTTCATTAGAAGAATCTGAATCGATGAAAATTTTCGGTTTCTATGGTATTATACCGTCTCTAGCTGGTCCCATTCTGGGACTTGAATAATTCAAGTCTTTATTAAAATTCTTTGTTAAAACCTTCATTTGCAACTTGCAACTACCAAAGTAATTGTATTTTATTCTAATCTTAATTTATATTTAATGAAATCCTTTTATACAAAATCATCGCCGTGCATTTTATCTGCGAATTTTATATTCAATATTAAGTTTAGAATAAAATATGTTTAAATCAATATTTAATAATCAAGTGTAACTTCGTTATCCATAACAATGCAATTATATTAAAAAACAAATTTAATGTACTTTTTTTTGAATTTCTTCTACTTTATTTTAAATTAAATAAAATATAACACAAACGAGGATGAGTGTAACATTGGAATGTATTATGTAATATGTCATGCTGTCATTCCCATCGACGAACCGAAAATAAAATTTGTTTGAAATTAAGTAAATTACAGTAATTCAAATTTGTAACTATAATAACACTTTAGTATTCACTTATATACCAAAACGAATATACCGATCAACGTTTGTTCCGTATCAAATATAATGATAAATTAAATTTTTAAATGCATTAATAGTCCCGGCAAATCTCTCCACTACCTAGGAGATGAGTCATAGTATTGTTAAAGATTTGGAAAAATCAGTTTATGAGCGCACATTTTTACTTGTCTGGATTAAACTACCGTATTGGTGAAAAATGTCGATTTTAATCTAATAAAATAGAGTTCTAGATATCAAAAAATAAAAAAAGTTACAAATTTTTAATTAATTTAAAAATTTTTCAATTTTTGGAAAATTTCTCAGTATTTAATTTTCTAATCGATTTATGAAATAATGAATTTTATTTACAATTTTACTAGCTACAAATAGTCCACTGACACTACAGTGTTAAAATTAAGAATTTTCGTTTTCATACAAAAAATGTAAAAATATGCATTTTTTCATTAAAATTGTTAATAAAAAAAAACTCCTGAATATCATGAGTGTCATTTTAGAAAATAAGAATCTCATTGATTTTTTTACGAATTTTGATATGTATCACTAGCTGCTTTTTTCGTAGCTTAAAAAAAAATTTTTGGCTTGGACTAAAATTATTTCTTGTGCTGCATATTTTTAAAATATTTGTAATTCATAATTTATATTATTGTTTCAAATATTTATTTTTGTAGAATCGTAGACTATTACGATTAATTGATTCAGAATCTATGGTTTTTATTTTTAGTATTTGTATTTTATTGAATATATTTTATCGGTGAAATAATCCATAAATATATATATTGGTTAAGTCAACTTTTTTAAATATAGAGTAAGCAAATTATATAAAATAATTTATTGAAAATGTAAATTTATACAATTCTCAAGACATAATTCCTCCGTTTAGCCTTTCTACTTTTATATTTCAAATACTAAATCACAAATTAAATCTTAACTTAGGTGCATATGAACTGCTAAATTTTAATATAGATCGAGTTTATGGCAGAGAATCGATGACTTGTGATTGTGTAATTATTGTTAAAATTATATTTTATTAAGTTGAGATGCGTTCATATATTGAAAATAGTATTCAATTAAGATTGCGATTAACATAAAAGTGTTGTTGTATGATAGTGTATTTTGTCAAGTTATCTTGTCTTTAGAAGCGCTAGTCTGACTCTTGTCAAATCATTCTCTCTCTTTCTCTCTAGATTTTTTTCTCTTTCTACATTTCACTAGATCTATTTCTCCCATAATGGGTCAAATGCACACTTAATGCATTGCAGGCTGAATATAATTTACTTGCGTTCCCGTTGATTACGGAGTTCCGGTACTTCTGTTCTGTTCTTGGTACCTGAAAAAAAACTATCATAGTTACTCCACTGCGTCTAAATACGCCCGTAATATTTGGTAGGAGGCGTTTTCGTTTCGATCCTCGACTTATGAAATGCATCAGATGTAGTTAATGATTTAGAACTGAGTGCGGCAGTAGAAGCAACGATGGCCGCGATTCAGAATGTGAGACTTTTGTTTTACTCTTCGATTACCTTTACCTAGACGATCATAAATAAGATTTTTCATACTAATATCTTATAAGGGAGCCTTTTTTTAGAATTTTTTACCATTATCATTACCAAAATAAGAAACTAACTCTTAAACTCAAAACTGCATGATTTTCCCTGTAACGATTTATTATAAATTATCGGAATGGATGATTTTTATTAAACAACTTTCTTTCATATGCAAGTAAATAGACAATATATTTCTTCAATTTGCCTTTTGAGATTCTGTTATACTCAATAATTTACTTGTATTATTAAATTATTATTAAAAAAAATTTAAATCTTCATAATATTCAGACTGCAATATTCAGATACATAAATGAATATATTTGTTACGAAATCATAAAATTTTTCTTTATCTTAAATGAAGTATTGTATCTTCATTACATTCATGATACATATTAATATTATAATTCATTACAGTAGTTGTGGATTAATATATGTTCAATTCGAGGACCCAAATAATTATCATGCATAATTTTATATTTCATGTATTTATACATATTACCAATTATGTAATATTTAAAATAATTGCACAAAAGTTTAAAAATCTTTATTTCTGAGTTTTATCAATTAAAAAGTACAAATAAAGATATCTTTTGCATTTGTAATATTAAAATTAAAAGAAATTTTCTATTCAGTTGCAAATAATCTTATTAAAATTGATACATATTTGTATGAACATTTTAAATTTAGTCATTTCAATTTATTCATAATAAATTGGTAAAAAATGAAAGTTCTATAATAATACAGTGTGTTTAAAGTACAGATTGTAAAAAAGAAAAATATTTCAAAAAAGAAAAATAAAGGAGAGTATTTTTTATTTTATATAAAATATAATTTATGTAGATTATATAAAATACAGGTAGATTTCGTGAGTTTGAAAAAGAGTTTGTCTGAGAGTGATCTTGCTTCGTAATACATGAGCTTGATTTCGAGTATGATAAACTATACAACAGGTGTTCTTGAGAGTATAGGAGAGAATGATTTAAATCAAAGGGTCGAATGGAAAGGGAAATTTAAGAAAATTAAAATTAAATTTGAACTTGAGTCAAATATCAAAAGTCGTCTAGTCATACGGAATATGATTAATATATGTTTACATATACGCCATAATCGAAAAAGAATAAATCAAAATGTGCGAATAAGAGGAAGATAATCGGTAACCTCTGAGTTCACACTAATGCTCAAATGTGCAAGACTGCAGGTACTCCATAAAGTTAAACGAAAATCATTAAACACTGAAACTGATGGATGTTTTACCGAAGAACATAAGTAACGTTAGAGTTGTGATTTCTTTTATAGAGGTGAGGGGGTAAGGCGGGTTTTTGATTGCTAGAGCATCTTAGGCGGGTAAAAAGTAGAGAACCAGTCGACGACGCCGCAAACACGATCTCTTATACACGTACAAACACACACAAGTACGAGAGGAGATGAGACCTTCCCTTAGTTTTAACTGAGAACTATACTTCTCGATGTTCCACTATTGTAAATGCTTCGAGGAGATCCGAGAAAACGAGAGATTTATCATTTTTATTTTTTAATAGTAGACAAGCTATTGAAGATTTTCTCGCCCGGTGAGTGGACAAATGGAGAGAGACAAAGAAACAAGTTGAAGGAATAGATTAATAGAGAGAAATGGATTTAAAGACGGAGAAAACGAGTTTTGTTCGATAGATATGTATTTGTTGTACGACCATCAATGATGGAAGTGCCGATATCATTTTTTCCGAATGAAGAAAATTGATTTCTTTTATCAGTCACGTATGTTCCCTTTTTCATTTTTTGATCCTTATTTTCAAGATCTTGTAAACTTTATGTTTTTAACTTCCAACTGATGTTTGTATTGTTTTCTTCAAATTATACAATTTATTTAAATTCAACAGACTTTTTCAAATTATGTTAAAAATCAAAAATTATACAGTACGCGAAGAAACAAAGATTTTTCAGAAAATAATAAGAAAACTACATTATAATTATGTTAATATTTTTTAGCAGGTTTTGTGTATATATAATAAGATATAAACATCGTCTGATTAAAAATTAAGCAATAAAGTAGAAGATATTAAAAAATAATCATTTCAACTTCATAAATTATTCCAAATTTAGAATTTCAACTATTTCTAAACTTTTATAATTGTGCCAGTAAATAACGAGAATTAATTATAAATATAAATACTCAAACACATTGGATATTAATTAAAAATATATTACTATTCTTTATAAAATAAAACGTCGACATTATAATTGGCTCGTTTAGTTAAAGTGTAATGCTTTCTTATATTGACTATAGAAATGTGTAATTTAAATCATAAAATATTTTAAACTGAAATAAATATTACATTAAACTACTATTAATTACAATAAATAACTATTAAATTAAACAGACTCGATTGTAAAAACGTGTATTGTGAATGTTATTATGATTACTTGTAAAATAAATATCAATCCACATTTATATTATAAAGTACTATTATTAATAATAATATGTAACTCTTTAACAAAATAAAGTTAAAATATTACAAAAAATAAACAAGGAACTTTACGCGATCATCGATTTAATTTTTTCAAATTTTGCATGCACCAATGCAATAGAAGATTTTTTTTATAAAAGATTAAAAAGTAAATAAATGCATGCACATGTTATCAAATAATAGAGTATTTAAAGTTTGCAAGAAAGAATTCAAAAATTTCCGACTCATTAATATAATAAAAAATAACAGCTTTACTCTATATATATATATATATAATATATGTTTTCCCAAACATTGCAACATGTCGATCAAAATTTAAGAATGACTTCCACCCTATACTTACGTACATGTGTACAACTTATCCTCAAGTGTTAAATAGGCGAACAAGTGTGTATGAATACGTATTTATATTTATATGTTTAAGTGTAGATGACAGCTTGCTCAATGTATAAATAATGTGTAAATTTATGTAAATGGGTTTGTTTATATGTACACTTGTATGTGAGATACTGAGTTTTAAAGAAAAAATTATATCAATTTTTAAAATAATCGAAACAGTTTGTCATTTTTTGGTAAATTTTTTCTTGGAAACAAAAATTTTTTTTTGTACATAGTGCATAATAACTACTACACAAATATTTTAAAACTTTAAATTATATTGCTTGTTTTTAAATGAATATTTTTTAGATCGTCTTAATCGTTTCTTTATCTTTCTTTTGTCTTCATCCTCACTCATCAATAGTATCTAAATGGATCGGAAAATAGGAAAATTGTAAATCGAGGATTGTGTACTAGTTCGTTGATCAAGGTTCCAATACGGAAATCCAGGTTGGCTAGATAATAGCGGAATATATCAGAAGCCAGTTACTGAAATCAGACGTGCACCACCCAAACAGGCTTTCAAGTAAGTAATAGATATGCATACGAGATATGGAGCTGAAAGTAAACACAAGAACTGATGGATGGAACGTCTGAGAGTTAGATATAAAAAATTATTTACGAAAAGATAAGTAGTTTTGTATGTTTAAAAATTGGGCTTTCCGTAAATGTCAAAATAGAAGAAAAAAAGGAATATTTATATTAACTTTGTAGTAAGGAGAAATCAAAACTATTGTTATGCGATATATTATTCACTTACATACAGAAACATATTTAAATTTATTATAGGTCGAACTACAATATTTTACAAACTCTAACGACATTGTAATACTAAGATCTGCGACATAAGTTTCTATTGCATAAAGAAAAAAAAGACAGATTAACGTCAACACTCATCAGTCTGAGAATGATGATAAGCGGTAATACATTCAAATATTTCAGGTACCTATTACATTTCATATACTACATTATTATGTTTATTACGTTTATAGTTTATACAAAAAAAAGATATTATATATTAATTGAATTATATTTTCCTGACTAAACTAACAAAAGAAAATGAACGCGTACCGATTATGTACTAGTCGGTGTCGATACATGTAAAAACAAATGAAATTTCAATTAAAGTTCGCGAATTATTTGGGCTTAGTTCTTTGAGTAATATACTTAAATTTATATCAGAAAAATATATTTAAATTTAATATAATTAAGTGTGAAAAGGTATTGATAAGTAAAATCAATAGTAAACATTATCATACATTCAGGTAAAAATATGATGTTGTAATTTTTAATATAAACATTATTTTCGATAAAGCAAATTCCACTACCTCATAAACATTCATATATCCTGTATAATAATTGTGTATACTAAAATTTTGTCCTTGTAAATTTTCAATTTATAAATATCTATCAAAAAATTTAAAGCACAACAAATAATTTAAA
Source organism: Eupristina koningsbergeri (assembly GCA_018907245.1). Lineage (NCBI taxonomy): Eukaryota > Metazoa > Arthropoda > Insecta > Hymenoptera > Agaonidae > Eupristina > Eupristina koningsbergeri. The sequence goes on from JACCHV010000074.1 coordinate 228,965, forward strand.
TTTAGTATCAACAAAAAAATCTTATTTATTAATATTTATTTGTCTTAAATTGAATAAATTTAACAAAAAATTTACCTGTAATACGATAAGATTATAGGTAAAAAACAAGATTCATAAAATTTTCTTTGAAGGCTTCTTTATATTTCAGAGTATTTTTCTTTAGTCGTAAAAAAATAATGTAGTACGGATAGTCATTTAGGAAAAAGAATAAAAAAGATTACGCACAACAAAAGAGAAAGTGTTACGCAAGAATGGATGCTATATCAGAGAAAAATTCATGCATATACGTGTGTATAAATACGTAGGCTATTTAAAAGTCATAAAGTGTTTTATAACATAAATAAATAGCTCCACCGGAATGTGGAGAAACACTTGCACCCTTCAGTTGGGAATCTGATATTGGCATGTGCTTAATCGCTGACACTTCACAACGACGAATATCTTTATGAATGTGATAACAGGTATATGATCCAGGTAATCGTTGTATAACTCCAGATATAAACCTTTTTTACAACCCAATTTTCTATGTTCCATGTTATTTTGTGTGTCTGGTGCACTCAAAATATTCTTCATTACTGATTTTATTTGAAGAACAAAATTTTATTAACATTGCTTGACTGTCTTTTGATTAAGCTTTTTAGAGTTGAATTATGTTGTTCAAGTATGTACCATTTACTTTGAATTCTAATGTAAAACTCTATTAACGTTTCTTTTGGCTATAAAATTGTCAAAATTCCAATCAGAACACTAGTCATTACTTGTCATTGACGTAATGCCTATCTATTTGTTTTTTTGTTGTCCAATGATGTAATATAATTTTTTTTAATAATATTTGTTTAGAATTAGCTGAAAAATTTTCAGTCTTGATTTTATTGTTGACCATAGTCCCAATTGCAAATGTTTTTCGATATGATCATAATCAACTACAGCTATAAATTTTATTCAATCCGTGGAATAAAAAGTATTAATGCTTACCCTGGTATAGAAATTCGTACTAGTACGATATTTATTAATAATAGTTTATATAATAGAAAATGACTTATACATACATAAAAATATGTAGAGTGATAAAAATTATCCTCTTTATCGGTGTAAAGAATTAAAGAAGTGCTTTAAAGAAATCGGGTTATCATATATCTGAATAATCAAAGCTTCCGGTGATGAATACAAATTTGGATAAAAAGAAAGAAAAATGTGTGCCTCTGTAAAAACAAAAGTTTCGGAGGTACGAGCAAGTGGGTACATTTACTCGTCTTCTGGTTTGACAAATCCTAGGTATCGGGCGAGGATCGCGGGTGTTGCGATCACGTTCGGATAGCTGTCCGCAGTGCGTCACCTACCCAATGAATGACTTTCATTCCCTTAGATTTTCTTTTTTCTCGAGGACTTCTCGAAGATAAATGTCGAAGACTCATTGATAAAGATGTACCCAATAAAAAAAATTTTTCCTAAATTACTTAACTAATACGTACTTGCTTTTATTCATTATTATGATGAATCTTACAGGATTCTTGTACTACAATAATTGTCCACATCTATTCAGATACGCAATTGAATTTATACGTTTTGAGATACAACCCATTTTTCGTTCCTTTGACTAATGTTTTGAGATAATATGCGGAATAAATAATTTTTGTCGACAAATTTTATTTATATTATATTTAAATTTCTTATTTATTGAAAAAACTCTACACGCACTTTTAATTTTGATCTGCAAAATTTTAATACATTTATAAATCTAATCAAGTAAATGGTCACTATATAAAAATGCTTGTTTTATTATTTTTTTTGTACATTTAAATTTATATAATAAATGTAAATTATTTCATTCTACATACGTGGTCTGTCCAGAAAGTAAAGTCAATTTATTATTTTTGAAGTTACTATTGGTCGTAGTGATTTGGGAGAGGTCTTAAAATATGTTAGAATTTTTTTCTATTTGTTCCTTTTTTATCAATTCAATCATTTAATTATAAAAATCGAAATCAATAAAAACAAAAAATAAATTTTTTTTATTGAAATAATTAAAATGGGAAGAGGACGAAAACAATTATAAAATAAGCTATAAGAATAAACAGTTTAAATAATTAAAAAAAAAATAATTTTAAAAAATTGATCTTTTATTATGCCTTCTTAAATAATCACTATAAGTATGACATATAACTGATTTAGACAAACAATAATGGCATTTTTATATTGTCTGGTTCAAAGTAAAATTTTTACAATTAAGAAAAAAAATGAATTCTTCGACAAAGTTGATTTATTTTATTCAAACTAGTCTCTTTCCGTTTCAATACATTGATTTGCATGACTTAACAGTATTTTAAATAGTAATTTTAGGTTAATAACTGGCATGTTTCTAGAAATAATGGTGTATACATAGTGTGTCCAGAAGGTAATACCAATTTATTATTTTTGTGCCACTATTTATTGTAGTACTTTAGAAGACGTTGGAAAATGTGCAAGGGAGTTTCCATTTGTCCCTTTTTTTCTTTTCGATCATTAGAAACGAATAAATTTTACTTCACGCGAAATGTATTTTTTAATCTTATAACATGGTGTGATGTGATAGAATTTTGGTTTACGGCTTGGTAAAAACATTGTAAATTTTTTAAATCTTTACAAAATGTAGACAACGTTTTAAAACGTCTTTAAGGATAAAGATAGAAAAATCGCATAAGGTTCTCAAGAAGGTTAGCGATTTTTCCTGTTCTCAGCACTCAAAAATAACTCGATTCGATTTTAATGCTCAACGTGTACCTAAAATTTTGAGTTAAAATCTTCATTTAAGGATAAGGGTAATCGATGATACACTTAATTTATCAATATTTATATAAATTATCCTTAAAAACTTTTCTTCAACATTTAAAAATCTCTACAGTGTTTTTACTTAAAGCCTTAACCCAAAAATTTACCGCATAACGGTGTTCCACTAGTCACTCAATCGCGTCATGTACAAAATCAAAAAGCATCCTTCTCGCAAAGCAAAATTCTATCGTTTCTAATGATCGAGAAAAAAGGACAAATAGAAAAAATCTCCACAAATTTTCCAACCCTTTCGAAATCGCTACGATAAATAGCGGTTTAAAAAAAATAACTCTTACTTTTCAGATTGACCATGTATGTATGGTGATTAAGTATATAGAATAATTATATAAATATTACAATTTATATAGAATAAACGAGAGATGTAATAAAGAGGTGTAAAAAATATAAATACAATTCAGACAAATATTTCTCATAAAACATTTACTCTTTGTACATAAAATTCTATAATATGTTTTAGTGATAAATATCTAACTCAGTAGTTTTTTTCTTTGTCAAATCGTAACCTATAGATCAGTATTAAATAATTATTTTTCTTTCATTATAAAAAATTAAAAATAAATGTAACTAAATAATAATATTTCGTTTGTCATTTTATCAATTATTGCATTCGATGAGGTAATTGAAAACGACTATATTATATAAAATTGAAAAATTATATTTAATTTCTATGCATTGAATGCAAAAATACAAGCGTTTCATAAAATATTACTTTAGATAAGATTATTCAAAGATTATTCATCTTAAATCAGCATAGAAATGAATATAATCAAACTTCATAAACGTGTAAATAAGCATTTGTAATATTTACGATCAATAAAAAGACATCAACTGAGATGAGCAAATTAAATCATAAAGTACGTTGTCACATGGATAACTTAGTACTTTGCATTAAATCTTAAAAAATAAAATGTATGTATGCTGATTTATAAAAGTAATGGGGTTGAATTTTTTCTGACTTAATTATTTTTTACAATGTTTTGGGATTGGTCGTAAAATTTATGAGGGAGTTTGTTCTATTTTTCATTTTTTCACGATTACTAGGATCTTGTTAAAAACATTGTGTATAATTTCAGAGTGTCATAAATTGCCCTGATTCTTAAACGAAGGTTTGAATTCAAAATTTTGGTTCGGTTTGGACTGTTTAGGCACCTCTAGAATGGGGCTCATTAGTAATCATAAAAGGCTTATTCCATTTTTCTCATTACGATTTATACGAATACTTATCCTTAAAATTTTTTTAACAATTAAAAGTTTCCATAGTGTTTTCTAAAAAACTTTATCGTGTAAAGCTATTTCATCATCGCGCCGTATTACAAGATTGAAAAAATACTATTTGCTCAAAAACAAATCTTGTCCCTCTTAGTAACCGTACACAAATAAAGGAAAAATTGAACAAATTCCATCACATATTTTCCGATCTGTCCTAAATCTTTGAGATAAATTCAACTAAATTATTTTCAATTAAAAACACACCGTGTATGTCCTGTGCGTACATTTTAACAGCGATTGGATTAATTACACATTACATTAAATATTCATATATATATAATGTAATATATCAATTAAAATATTAATAAAACTAAATCAGAATCAAATTTCAAATATTTTGTAATTTAAAAAACAAGTTGCCATTAATTTTTATAAAATTCTACTAAATGAAACGGAATAATAATCGAAGAAGCATAATCAATATAAAAAGTATAAGAGTAAGTTAAAGTGATATAACAATGAAAAAGTGAAATGGAAGAAGGAAATAAAAGTATAGAAAATTAGATTGAAAAAAGACGAGAACCAGATGGGCTTAAAATATAAGAATAACGATTCAAAGAAAAAAAGTGTTTGGAGAATTGGTGGAGGAGGAGAGGAGATGTAAAAGAGGTAAACGAGCGAATAAGAATTAAGAGAAAAATAAGACATACCCTCGCACGCGCTGCTTAATTTAATAATAATAAACTGAAAAAAAGGAAAAAAGACGTTATTTTAAAAGGGAAATACAAAGTGCGGCACTTTTCTTTTCTCCACCTTCCACTAGCGTCACTCTCTCTCTCTCTCTCTCTCTCTCTCTCTTTTTCTCTCTCTCTCTCTCTCTCACTTCTCACACTGGCTTTCCTTGTATCATACAACCAGAAGGTTGAATGTGTACATGTGAAACCTCACACGCTATCATCCCAAAAGAGCAAAAGGTTGAATGAGGCTATAAAGGCGGAAACAGCAGACTACCGCTGATGAAATTCATAATTTAGATCCAATGCCTTATCTCTCTCTCTCTCTCTCTCTCTCTCTTTGTACTCGTTTAGAATACTATGTTATTTATAGTCGAAATTTTCTCCCTCGGAGCGATTTCTGTCTGCTTCCTCCCACCCTCTCATTTCCTGCTTTTTACTTTTTGCATCTATTGGTGTTGTTCGATTTGACGACGCTTGCTTGCTTACTCTTGCTATCCTTACCTCGCCCCGATACATAAACTGAAGGAGCATCAGTACTACAAGTTCGAATTGTCTATTGAGCGATAAAATCTTTATCTCTTTGTTTTGCGCAATTGTGCAAATTTGTGTGCGGAAGTCTACCTGAATTTTTTTATATCAAGAGTGACGAATAAAATTGAAATTTTATAAATGGTCAGAGGTTATTCCTACATTTTCCACCGAAAGTATTCCAAATGCGAAAAATTTTCATATTTTTGTTTTAAATATGTGTATCGATGATTTAAATTTTTTTGTATACAACTGTTTAAATATTTGTTTTTTTTCTATTCGTTACAGCCTTTTGGTTTATCGTTTTGTTGAAAAGAATTATAAGGTATACTTGTAAATTATCTGCAAAATACTCTAAAATATCACAGTATGAAATCTTAAAATATTGCGATAAAATTTATTGCAGTATTGATACTACTTATGTTTGAGATTTAATACTTTCTAATTGTAAACACATTTGGATATTTTGTAAATTTTATGCCTATTTTAACTTTTTACTTATAAATGAATTTACTAGTTATTAAAAGTAAGTGAACCTATTTAGTTACTTCTAACAGTTAAATAAATGGATCAGAGCGAAAGACGGCAGTATTACAGATTAGTGAGCTTCAAATTGGGTAATTTGTTATTGGGAAAGAAATGACTGTTGGTACACATGATTAGACATAATAAACTACTTTTATCTCTTTGTTTAAATTTATTTTCATCCCTTTACTTCTAAGATTTTTTTATATCCGTATTAGAATGTAGTATTACAATAAGAGCTCATATTCACCTGAATTTATAGAAGCAAACATTAACGGTGATTGCACGAATTCAAAGCAAGCTTAAACTTTCGTTTACGAAATTAACTTTTGTGGATCGGTTACATTTCCTGATATCATCAAGATTTTCTAATGATATGTTTATTATTTATTTTTGTTTTTCTTTACAGTTTTTCTGAACCTCATATTAATAAATACACGCAATAAAAAACAAATACAAAAGTAATAATAAAAAAAATAGACCATTGTCATTCATAATTACATTCATAATGCATAATGTAAGATTGATAATAACCATAAAATTTAAAATTTTTAAATTTTCCAGTATACTTATTCTCATTTGAAATATTTTGAAATAATTAAAACATGTAGAATTGTATGTTCTTAGCATAAATTGACGTTTAATATAATGAATATTATGTGTACGTATGTATGTACATTAATATTGAACGACTGATTTTAAATAATCAATCATTGTTTCAATATGTTAATGTACATACATATTTATATATTTTCGTAAATCCACTACTAAAGTTTTTTAAAGAAATATTTTTTTTCAAGTTAAATAAAAAATATTGAGATTATTCATGATTTTTAAACATACTTTTAAATAATGAGAAAGTTAATCATACTCTTAGTTTTATAAATTCAAAATTTTTTGATAAATTTAAATTTATTTTGTATAAATTATTCACTTAATTTCATAAAGAATTTAAAAAAAAATTGTGTATCATATTGATTGCCAAGAAATCACAAACCAACTACATGTATGTACATAAATACACATACACGCATGCACTCAACTGTAAATACGTACACACACATACTTATATAAAAAATACTTATTTATAAAAAATTATGCAATTAAATCATTAAATTATTTAATTTATTTAAAATGTTAAAATACATCTAATTAATAATATTTTCATTATTATTATCTAATTACTATTTATTTTAATAATTTTAATAGCTGATTTATTTTAACAATTATTTTAATTATTTATTGTAAACATCTATAAGCAAATACTTTTAATAGTTATACAAATATTTTTTTGATTAATTTATTTCTAGGTTTATTAGATGAAGAATATCTACAGATTGTAAAGATACGCAAAGAATGGCTGTACGAGATTATAGGCATGACTAACTACAAACTCTATATGTTGTCATCTAATTGTATAGGATAAATATCAATTAAGTCATTAAAGTCGTTGTATTATTATTGTAGACCTATCATATTATTGTAAGAATTTTTTTTTTAGTGAGTAACTTTTATATTTATTATTAGTACGTTTCTTATTTGATTTTAATTTTATCAACAATATTATATAATTAAAATTATTCATTATTGCATATATATTAAATAAGCAATCGTTTAAAAAAAAAAATATATAATTCGTTAGATTTAATTCAGATGTATACAATATAAATCTCAACAGTTACTACTGGTTAATTATATATTAAATTATGTTTAAATTTCTAAATGATTATTCTGTTATATAAATTAATTTTAAACTATTTTTTATTTAATACATAAATTATAAATAAACAAATATTTTCATGACAAATCTAATTATAATCATGTAAACAGTTGTTAATAAATATATGTCCATTTCTTAACACATACAAGCATAAAAGCTTATATCTGTATACAGAAGATTCAAGTTTATTTCAATGTTGAATCGGCTGTTGATGTATCTGTTATAGAAGTTGATTCAAATTAAAGTAAATATTGAATTGTGCATAATTGCTTTCAATGATCCGTATAATGTATGAATCAAGATCGATTGCATAATTAGTGATAGATGAGCTATTGAATTTCTATTCAAATGATATGAAAATGCAAGCACTTAATTTATATAAGACCCTTGCATTTTAATTTATTCTACAGAAGAATAATTTACTTTTATGATTACTAGAGAAATTTAGTTGCTCTTTTATTTCTTATTTTAATATATACTTAAACTATCTGTATCTGTATATTTATTTAATCTTGCAATAGTGAATAAAATAAAAGTTTTCCTTATCTTACGGTTTTAAAACTTCATTTATTTTCCATTAATTTTATCTTACTTCATAATTAAAAAAATTTCTATTTTTCTGTTATTTATATTTCCCTATTTAAATTCATAAAATTCACATTATAGTTTTTTTAAATCAAATAAAACTATATTTTTACTTAAAAAATCACCGATCTCATGCTATATGTTCATATATGTTAAATATACTTGAAAAAGTTATTTTGTTTATTAATATTTATATTATAATCAAGTACTAAATGATTGAAGTAAAAGATTCTATTTTCCAGTAACAATATAAAACGTAGATTTTATAGATATAGGAAAAAGAAGCCAGTTGTGATTTACGAGGAAAAATATTATCGATAGTTTTCCAGTATTAAGTTTAACTTGCAAATACGTGTAGAAAGTTGTACTTTAACTTCATAACTAATAATTATCATAGGCTTCACGAATATGACGTATTTATTTGGCTTTGAATATAACTAATACATAAATTAACAATTGGTGTAAGCTCTAGGTTAGTTCATATCATATGTGCACCTTTTATCACCGGTATTACACAAATCATATAAGGAAATAACGAACACACAAACATTCATATTTTCACTTAAACTCGCAGTTACAAGTTGAATATACGTTGAACTCATCAGAAGTTGAATTTGATTTCTTTTCGAAACATTATCGATTGATATTCATAGCAATTTCTCTCCGCTTTTATTATATTTTCATTCAAGTAAAGATGGTAAAAGTACCTTCGACGCCTCCTTTTTTCTTTAAATTTGACGAATTTCTTGCATCTATCTATTGCAAAAACAGAAAAATCATCGAACATATTTAATATATAGTGTAAGCGTCGATTTTTCCGAGACTTTTACAAAGAATTATAACTTTAAGAAGCAGCCTTAAAAAAGAAAGTGTTGTATCTGTGGGCCTGATAACCGCCGGTCAACCCTTACGTGCCAGGAAGGATGCTTTTCGGCGTGGGGAAGGTGAGTAGTTATTCTCTTGCCATCGGCTAGAATTGTTGTGCAAAGCTGGAATCTTTCTGAATAAACGATACTCCTGTGTTATATCATTAAATTCTGTGTGCTTTTTTCATAACTCTATGCCTTAATTAGTCGTGAAAGTGCCGAAATGCGATATATTTTGTGCGTTCCTTACAATAGCAATAACAATAATGAGAAAAGTATTAATTATCAAAATAGAATATAAAGAGTAATCATATGTAAATACAATGAATAGTTTTAGAGAAATTATTAAATTGCATGTTTGAAATGTATACGTACTGATAATTAGAATAGAATAAGTAATGATGTAATGTTTGATGAGAAGCATCTTCCATTCTTTTATATTACAATTGAATATGATCCAATGAGATGCAGATAGAATAAAATAAGTTATTTTAATAAGGTATCACTTCTCAAAATATCGATGAAATAATTAAGAATAACTTGTTTTATTCAATCCGTACTTCATTGGATCATATTCAATTGTAATATAAAAGTAAGAAGTAATGCTGCAAATTGTAATGATTCAATTTATTTACAATTCTTAAACGAAACAGGTAGAATAATAAATAAAAATCTAATGTACTTAAGGTGATGAATATTTAAGGATCTCAATAATTAAAGTCATAGTTCCTTGAAAATGAAAAGTCGTGTAGTTTAAATAATTTGTGCAGACGGGAAAATAGGACGTGGAAGTATACACACATACAACAAGTGCATGCCCTCATACGTGAAGGTGCCCTTAAGTATCCGTGCAGCTTGAATTAACTTTTTCTCGAACGAACAATCAATCTTTTCCCAGGATAGCAACATCACCAATCACTCGATCTACTTCGGTATTATGCAATCGAGGCTCCACTTGAAGAACGCGTGGCATTCTCCAAGAGGCAATTATACCTTTTTTTCCTACTCTTCAGTCATGTCGCTCTCCAGCTTCCTTACACGATTAGAAACAAGATAAGAAGGGGATTAGAGATAAGTAACCTAACAATTTCAATTTGTCTCTCGGTACGAATCTATGTGTAACCACCTCATAGTGTGTGTCTTGTTTCTCTACTTGTTCGCAATTCTGGATTTTTCTTTTTTGTCTCGATTCTTCGACAATGAGTCGTACATAATTTTTATCAGATCGTAGAAAATACATAAGTTTTCCTTTTCCTTATTTCTCATATCTTCACTTTAAATATTTACAAGCATTTATTCGACTGAACAAACTCACATCTCCTTGTTAATTGTAATTCGTATCTAATAATACCACTTTTCATTTATACCTTTTTTAATTTTTTAATAATTTTAATAATTTAAACTAAGTTTAAATTATTTTTTATATATGATATTTTGCGCAAAATGAAATTGAATTTCTTCATATTGATACAAAATTTATGAGTTAAGTGTCGTCGCTATTTTTATATTTAACATTTTACCTTTTATTCTTTCCTTTAAATATCAAAACAAAAGTTCATTATTCTTTCAATTTTTTTTAAATCTATTTTGATCAACAATAATTGTATGCATTTGTGAATGTTGTAAAGTATTTACAAAAAATGTCAGTGTCAATAAGGTAAGTAAAAAACAATATGTTCTTAATGTATATATAAAGTCAATCTTGCGAAATCATATGTCTTTGTTTTGAGGATTATTTTTGATAATTAAATTGTTATTTATTAAATTTACAGTAGAATCGTAAGAAGAAAATCCTTCATATCTAGTCAGTGAAATTGGGATTTAAATATAAATGAAAATGTGCTATACGAAAAATTAAAAAATATAATTATTTAACCGAGATACATTTTTAAAATATATCTTGGTGTACACTGATTTAAGATTTGTATAATATTTTATTTATATTGACAAAATAAATACTCAACAATTGGATTAAATCCTGAAATGTAATTTAAAATGCAGCGGTTGTAAAATTTACAAACACCAAAATCTATTAAATTATATTCATCGGAAGTCGTCTAAATTAATATGCACTTTTAGAGAATTGCGATTTATGAATATGACGGGTTCCTAGCATGGGCGGAGCGAATGTAGATAGTTTGCATGACAACGAAGTATATCGATATAGAGTAAGAGATTACAGCAGGTAATGCACTTTATTGTCGTCTAAGCGTAAAACTTTTAATGAATGGTTATCAACATTCAATATTAAATTGTAAGTTTGAAAAGGGATTTTCTTTTCTTTTTGGAACATAAGTATTACTTACTTTTACTTGGAGTCTCAACGACGAATGAGCTCGGCAATTTTCGTTTGCTCGAGTAAGAGTGCGTAGAGACAGTACGTACAACAATTTTGTGTGTAAATGCGTTGAGTTAGTAAGCATTGCATTTTTATTGTATAACAAATATTTTAAATAATCCTTGATTGTGACATTGTATATAAGTGTAAATATGTGAGAATAAATTACTAATATTTTGTGTACAAACAGACTTTCTAACACACCTTTCACACTCTACAGACTAAAAAAATATTTCAAGCTCCTTATAATAATATTGTTTTTTTCCCAATAGCAGGATTTTTCAAAATTGATTACCTATTGTGGTTTAATAAAGAAATTGGTTTATGGCATTTATGGTGCGCCATCTTTTATAATTTTTAGCATCATCTTTTATACATATAACCGTATGGGATGTTAATTAACTGAATCGGGAAGTGTAAGTTTTTGATGAAATTATCCCCTCTCTAGATCTAAAATAGGCTCGGTTCCATTCTATAGCTTAAATAATTGAAATTTTTTTAAAATTCTTTGTTAAAAGCTGCACTTGCAACTTGCAACCATCAAAATAATTGTATTTTACTCTAATCTTGATTTTTATTTTAATAAAATTTTTTTGTATACTATCATCGTTGTGCATTTTATCTGTGAGATTCATTTTTAACATAAATAGTACCCAGAGATTTTTCATAAAAATTTTTAAACCAAATTAATTAACAGATTTTTATAATTTCTCATCAATAAAATAAATAAAATTAATAGTCTGCAATAAATAATAAACGAAGAAATTTTAATATAATGTGGCAATAATTATTATAAGATAATATAAATCTTGTAATTTAAAACCACTTATTAATAATATAATTTGCAGTTATATAAGTGTATTTAAATAAAATTTTTCATAATACGACGAATCTGTTTACTCTTAAATAATAAATTTTACTTTTATGTAATATTATTCATCGAAACAAATACATAATTATTTCTTGAATGAGTTGTCATTTGCAATAAACATGACCTAATGTTTATGTAATAAAATGAATGCCAAAAATCATAAACGACTGAGGCACTAATATAGAAAAAACAGCAACAAGTATATGGAGAAAACATCCATAAATAACATTCCGATCATAAATAGTCCAATCATTCGTGAAACAAATTTATGGTTTAGAAATGAATTCCGTAAACAACAAACAGTTCAAGTATTATTTATGAAAAATTGAAATGCAACAGCGAACTGTCGAGAAGCTAGGGGGAAAATCTCGATCGTCACCATCAAAGGTATTTTGGGATTTTAGAGTCTCTTAATTCTCTGCATCTCCCAATCGAGGTGCCATTTTTGTGCATGACCTTGTATGTTCAATAAATTAGCCAGTGTAGTGTATGTAATTCGAGATGACATTGTATCAAACCCTTTTTACTTTTGCAGTTTAACAATTTCTCTGGCAACTTACTCTTTGTGTTGTTCTTTGAATTCGAGATGATTTTTATTTCTCACAAGAACGCATAGTTGATTAAAATTATTTGTATTTTTGGCTCTCTGAAACAATCTTTTTTTATAAAATTCCAACTTTCTTTTTATTTTTTAGTCAATTTGACGACAGTAATATATTTTAAGCTAAATATTCATGCAATTATTGTTCTGCAACTCTTTCTATCTCTATTATATATATATTATTGAAATAGCGTTTTTTGAATTTTTTGTCATACTTCCGATTTAATTAATAAATTTTAAAATAATTTTAAATGCTCACTTAAAAAATACGTATTCAACTTAAATAAACATCCAATTTTTTCATTACTCATTCATATATTAATGCATGTATTTCATCGACGGTATTTAAATAAAAATCCGCAATTTAACGTACAAAATCAAGTGTCCTTCAACGCTTCATTACTTCAACAGCGAATATTAGTGTTGCAAATATTCCAAAAAAAAACAGAGAAGAATGTCATTGGGAATCAGGAAATCTTGCAGTAATTGCATGATCTTTGACACTAGTCAAGTATGGACAGGATTGTGCTAGATCCAATGCTTGGATGGTTGAAATACACACGAAACGACCTTCTAATCAAGGTCGACGTTGTATTTCGCTTTTTAAATCTTGTGTGATTGTATTCTCAATGCCTCTATTTGTAGAGAATCGTGACTGAGTACAGTGAGTACAGTGCAACAATAGAATAACGAATAATATGCACAATTTGAGTGTCACTAGTATCCAAAATGATTGACTCGAAGCTGGTATGTCAACATAATTTTTTTCTATAGAAATATTATGAATTTATTGGAATCGTAATTTATGTTACTATGTGTAGAATAGGATATATTGATTACTATCGATAAGTGTATATAATTACTGTAAAAAAACAATTGACAATTCAAATAAGCCAAAAATGTTTTAAACAAAATTTTGTATGGTGATTTTATATTATTTTTGTTTAATGCATTTGTGTTGGAATGGTATAATACGGGCGTGTGCTTTGAATGTACATGTAAATCTATAATATTTAGTTACTAGATAAAGAATCTTTTCTTAAAATAAGCAAGCAAAAATTGAGAAAACAATAGAAAGGTAATGGGAATGCGATAGATAATTAAAGAAATAAGTTTCTTGAAAGATATTCTTAAGAGATAAATTATAGGAATTCTAAGGTTATAGAAGAAAATGAAAGGAAGAAGAAGGAGGAAGTAAATAGAAATCTAAAGCTGTTTCGTGTACGAGTTAATGACGAGTTAAATAGACACACGAGTACAACATCGGTGAAAGAGAAAGGAGAAAGAGGAAACGAGAATGAGTATCAATTAAACGTCAGAATCTCGGTTGTAATTATCTCAAGTAGCAAAATGTTTATAAAGTTTCGATGCTTCCTTACTTTAATGTTTATACAGATCAAATTTTTACTCACTTTGCTTATTCACTTCTTTGCTTTGGATTTTTTAGTCTTGAGTTGGCGTTGGATTTTTTTACCTTTAGTTACTTTTTTAATGATATATTTTTATTCATTGTCTTAAGTAAAAATTACACATGCCTTAGTAATCATTGAAAAAACAACTATTGAAATATAATGTGGATTCAATAAGATTTTCGAAAACAATTTAATTATGACAGCAATCGATCTGTTATAGTAATTGAACAAAAACTCATTTATTCTAGGAACGATTAGTATTGCGTTTGTTTATTTAACGATGTTTTTCATTATTAAAAAATGTTCTAACTGAATATGAATCAGCCAGATTTATTTTTATTTTTAAATTTTGAAAATAAACTCAAATTAATGTCACGTTATCTTTACATGTTTTTAAAATCTTCAAATTTCCGTCAGTAGAACGTATGAAAAAAGTTATAATTTTTAACTATATGCAAAGAGATATACATTACATCGAATGTTTGAATAGTATATTTGTAAGAACATTCATTTCTTTTAACATGTTTCGGTTATTGTGCAATATAGACTTACATTTATTACAAATAAAACAAATATAATAACATTATATTTTTAAAATATCGACGAATGTTAAAAAGTAATAAATTTTGCTATTTAAAGTTTAAAAAATACTTTGGATATTGCACCGTAATAAGGTTAATACATACACATGTATTCGTTCATGTTCGCAAGCTCACACACGTTTATACTTTTCAATTGTATTCAAATTGTTATATTTTAAAAAAAAATATGAAGTAAAATTAAAAAAAACTCAGATTTATTTTTCATCACAGCATTTAATAGTTATAGTTATAAAAATATTTTTTTCAACCACAATCATTCAATTAACATAAATAAACAATAAATTACATTATTAATATTCATATGATAAGATAAGAAATCAAAATCAAAGTACTTTTGCACCGTAATGATGAATTTAAATTCCATTCTATTTTACAAAATATTATAGAAAAAGTCTTATCTTCAAACGAGTTAATAAAGGTAAACGCTAAATAATGATCATCCTTGCCTCCAAACGTGAAAATATAAGAGCAACATTTTTCCAAGCTTCTATCAAAGATAGGGAGAAAATAAATGGGAAATTTAGAAAAAAGAACGAGACGATAAAAAAATAAATAAATAATAAAAAGAGGGACCTGATATAACATAACATAACGACTAACGAGGGAAACAAATCTTTGAAAAGAGAGAAGAGTCCCAGAGTTTGCGGACATAGAAACTGATAAAGCAACGGATAGTTAGAGAATAGACAACTCTCGGATAGAAGAGAAGTTCAGGTCCAGGGAGGGAGGCTGGAAGAACATAGAGCAGTTGTATTTTGTGCAGCAACGTATGATTATCCGCTCTCCTGGGACTTCCGGACAGCAAGGCATTGCCACTAGACTTTACAGACACTCTCGACTACTACTGTGTCAGCTACGGTTATTAGCCGTCGTTTTTATCTTTAAGCTCAATTAGCGAATATAATTTTGTAATGCAACATGACGTATTTTCTTTTCTTTTTCTCCCATTTTCGATACTCATTTTTCATACGTGCAATTCTTTCTCCTTTCATATCTTTAACAATTCTTCTTGTTCTTTACATCACGTTTCGTTCTCTGATTTTTTATTGTTGTTTCGTATGTACTGTCATGCACTAGTTTTTATTACTCATACACCAATATTTTTGTGCCAATTACCGTAGATTACGGTTTCGACCAAAGCTTATAATATACAATAGACACAGAGAAGAGGAAAAAATAGATTTAAGGTGAAAGGATGTTAAAGCTTACTAACGTTTTAAAAATAAGAGTCTGAAAAAATAATGCATCATGATCTTTCCTGTATTGCAGGGGCATACTGATCTCGTAACATAATAAATGACATAATTACTCGTTTTAATAGTAAGAAATCAATCATTAATTTTAAATTCACTAAAATCCTATATCTGTGTTATCAGATTAGTCATTTTTTTTTTAATTTTAGACTTAGAATGATATATTTTGAATTTATTAACGTTGTAATTCATAAGATAATTTGAAAAAAAAATTTATTCATCTTTTATGTTCTATAAATTT
This sequence comes from Eupristina koningsbergeri, assembly GCA_018907245.1. NCBI lineage: Eukaryota > Metazoa > Arthropoda > Insecta > Hymenoptera > Agaonidae > Eupristina > Eupristina koningsbergeri. The sequence goes on from JACCHV010000074.1 coordinate 245,282, forward strand.
TTTTTATATTGTATTATAATTTTTCATGTAAAATCGTATAACTTTAATTTTGGATTATAAAATTCCATAATTTAATGACTAAAGTCTAAAATCACAATTTTCGACGTGTATTAATTAAAATTAAAATTAAAAGCTGAAAAGTTGTTCTTGCTATTTGAAAGTTTGGTATTATATCATGTAATGATAAATTTATTTAAAAATATAGAAATACATTATACTTTTAAATAGTTTAATTATGTATATTACATTATATCTATACGTTACAATTTCATGCATTTGTTTGTATGCCTGTGTTATGTGTGTACGCGTGCGTTAAGATACCAAGGTAAGTACGTAACTAAGTAAATTCTAATATCGAAGCAAGAAATGATAGAAGCAAAAAAGACATTTCTAAAAATTTTAATTTGATAAAAAAACAACAACGAATTTTTTAATTCCTGAATTTTTGATAAATTTTTTATTGAAAAAATATGAATTATTTCAAATATTATTATAGATGATTTAATATGCTAGAGAAACAAAGTTTTTATTTATATTAATATACAATTTTCGATGCAATTGTTGCACATTATTTTTATTGATAGACAGAAAAAGCTCAGTTTTAAATTAGTAAATAATTAAGCTTAAAAAATTTAATATGATTAAATATTTATGACAAATGATGTTGAATACAAGTAGCAGTATTAAAGCTAAATAAAAAATCTACATTCATAATTAACATGATTGTTTCTAATTTTTTCAATACAATGAAAAGTGTATTTTTTTATTTTATTTAAAATGAAAACACATCTATTCGTGTCTTTAAGACAATTTGATGCAATCCAGCTTTGCATAAATAACAATATTTTTGATAAGTTTACAATAGTATTTAAAAATTTTCTCTTAGACACTTGAATTCCATATGGACTAGAAAATTACATGGAGATTAGTATGTACCCCATAGTCACCAACGTTAGAATATACACTTAATTAAAACATGTGTTTGATACATAACAAGCATGGTTTACGAATTCATTTATGTAGTTATTTATTTGTAGTTATTCATTTTAAAGGTCTATAAATTTCAATTGGTGTGCATGAATGTATAAATATGAAAGAGATACTTTATGACAAATTTGACTTAATCGCGTAAGAACAATGGACGAGATCGATACAAATAATCTAAGCCATTTATTATTACGGCTACGTGATGTGCTTAGAAAAATGTGTTTAAAGAACAAAAGACAAGAATGAAAAAAAACAAGATAGACAGATAAATATAGAGGGTAGGGGTGGACGCATAAGGAAAAAAGGAAGCATTAATATTCATAAAGAGAAAGACAAGTACGTGCATTATTTTACACTACTTATTTAATGTAAATCCATGGATTCGTGATTGATCCAGTATTTAATTAAGCATAAGTCGTAGCTTTCATGGAGACTCTTTAACAAATTTTTACAACTTCATTTTAGGCACGTAAATACTACACGTTCGTTCACCATACCTTGAAGATGCATTTTTATCTCATTTTTATCTCTATATATTCTACGAGTAGTGTAATATTGAAATTGAGCCGCTCAAGTTCATCTTTGTTAATTCGATTATTTGCTTCTGTTTAAGAGAATATCACTTAATTTGGGCACCAATGTATGTTTGTATCCAAACTAAAGTAATTTTTTTCTTTTGGCCCTTCTCAAGAGTTTCATAAATTAAATTTAATTTTAAGTGATAGTTGAAATCATTGAACAATTAAGGGATATAATAGAAGAAATTATTCAAGCAATTAACATTTATTCAATATTAGTTGTGATAAAAGTTATTTTTTTTTTTTTTAAATAGGTTTATTATAATTTCTTTTTTTTTAATTTTAATGAAGTTTCTGACTTTACACTTAATCAATTTGAAAAAATTTATTCATGAAATAATAATGATAATCAGTTAAAATGGTTGTTAGAAAAACACTTTATAGTTTTGTAATTAAAAGTATTTCTCATTGCATACGCCTGTATTTTATGCAAAAGATTGAAAATCCAACCATTTGAATGCAATCATATTCATCAAGAACCAATTATATCAACTATATTGGATTTTTATTTTTCCCCATTAACAAAAAAATAGTTAGTTAATTAAAATAATATTGATTAAAAATTTATCGGAAATTTAATTTTGAAATTAATGTAATTTACTTCTATATAAATAACCATTGATGATATAAAAATATAATCTTAAATTGAAAAATCTATTAAAACACAATAGAATGATTTGCAATTAAAATGTTTGCAGAAATAAAATAGTTTATACGTATTTCATATATAAACTTCAAAGTGAATATAATCATATACACTTAATTAGGCAGGTAAAAACTGAAGCGGCAGACGAAAAACAATTATAATTCCATAGAGAGGCAAAAGACAAAAGGAAAAAAAACATAAGCAAACGTTTATTTTCAAATTAGGGGTCATTTAAAAACTTATATATACCTCAACAACCTCCGGTATATGTATCTTAAAGCTTATATAATATTATGGATGGAGAGAACGAGAGAGAGAAAAAGAGAAAGAGAGTGAAGAAGAATAAAATGAAAAAACTGGTAACCTCAATTTTCAATGTAATAAAAAGAAAAAAAAATTCATAGAAGAAAGAATGAAACGAAAGACTACGAAAGAATTAAATATAAAAAATAATGAAGAACAATGTATACTGATAAATTTGAAGGTAAGTTTAGATATTTATTTAAATATAAATTTTTTCTTCATTATTTACATTTATTCAGTTATAATTCGAAATTTTTAATACAACTAAGTTTTATTAGATACTTTATATGCCGACTAAATATCATTATTCATTATGTATATATAAAGTAATTAAAAACTATCAGATTTATCAGAGAAGAAATTTATTTAATTACGAAAGATTCTTATACTTTTTTTAAAATTAATATTGAATTATATGTTTTGTTAACTTAAAGATACAATCCTTGTTTATAACAATACTCATAAATATATTTATATAAATGGTTTTAAATATAAAATAAATTCCTCGATTAACATTTTTTATTAACTACTATAATGTACTCAATTGAATACCATATCTTTTGCTTCTTTTCAAAATCAAATCATATATGCATTAACATAAACAATACAGTTACATTTACCACAAAGTTGTTCTTGTTTAATATTTTAAAGAAAAAGGAAAATAATATCCATGATGGCATAAATTTTCATATAAGCCAATTTCTCCACCGGCACATGAAAGTATAGCGTTCGTTCATTTTTACAAGGAAATTTACAAAAGTGAATTTTCTGAATTTAATTTAAATGAACATCTCAAATTCCCCGACGTCAAGTTGTGCGTGCGGAACAATTAGTTGCATTGATATTGGAACAACAAGTATGATTTCAGGTAAAGTAGGTCATGCGATTACTATGGCCTATGTTTAAAACCTTTACGTATTTCAAATATCCGTATTTCAAATATTGTGTATTTCAAACAGATTTTAATTTTCGAATAACTTCACTTTTCTTTTTACTCTAGACTTAGATAAAGCTCAGTAAACTACAGTAGTGTTATTGCATAACTACAATTCATTGATCTCAATCAACGAATCCACGTTAAACAATTATCCTGAACAGCAAAAGAAGAATGAATATGCCCAAAAGTGAAAAAACGAAAGAGAATAGGACTCGTAAAACACATTCAGGAATAAAACGAAAACCTTGACAAACGATAAAATACGCAAGGAAGGAATAGAAGGAAAAATATTCGAAAAGAGAAAAATAGTTGGTGGTCATTCTGGTTAATATAAACTCACTAATTGGTAACCATGTCACAAAAAGAGACAAACGGTGTCAACAGAGACACCAACATCCACAGCACTCTCGGCATCAGTAACAACAGTATAAGCCGGTTGTACGTAGTAAAATACTTGTCGTGTAATTCGTAAGCAGCTTTCCTTTCACGCAGTTCCCACTCTTCCTTTCACTCCATACTCTCAATGCATCCTCTCTCTCTCTCTCTCTCTCTCTGTCTACTTGTCACTCCTCTTACTTATCTCATTTTTTTTCATAAGTTTGAAAACTCTTTCAATATTAAAGGTGTTTCAATTTCACGTTTCAAAATACATGGTTTTTTTCTATTATAAATATAATGTAAATTTATTAATTGAATTTGTTGACAAGATTCTGTAATATGGATTTCAATTGAAATACATAAACTTAATTGATTTGTTGAAAATGGACAGATGGAATCAACATATTTATTTAAAGTATATAAATCCTTTTTTTATCGGTTATACAAAAGACATAAATGGCTGGTAAGGAAATGTAGAAATAAAATATAAGGTGCTTTGATGCTTACAGTAAACTACAAGTACGTTAGGTATCGATCATAACTGTCCTAACCTCAGGTATTTGATTTATATTACAGTCATTTATATTACATTTATATTATAGCTGAGGTCACTTTTGTTTTTTGCACATTTAGCAAATAGAGCTTGTGTTAAAATTGAAAATATTTCCACTTTTACATTTTAGGCTGATAGATAATATTTATACTATATAGTAGTCGGAAACAAAATTTCCGTTTAAGCTTTTTACTTTGTCGTTGGAATTTTCGAGTTTTAAGAGTAAGCTTTTTGTAATTTATAACTAGCGAAGTATTCTTTTCGCCTCCATCTAATTTGTTTGAATCGGATCTTTATCTTTATTATTGTATCAACTAAATATTATCACGATAGCGCTTTTATCAACTTCTTTACGGCATTCAATAAAATATTTGCCAATTAATTGCTGATGGATGTTATTTTTTTGAAAAATATTCTATATTATTTTTCTTTCACAAATATCCCATTTTCAATGACTGTTGATTACTTCGCATTTGTTATACAGAATTTCTGCAATAACATATACTTATATATTTATATAATACTAATATTAATAATAAATACACTTACTTAATATAACAAATATCTTCATCGTCCTTCTCAATTTTTATTCTTAGATACTGATTTAAAATGCTGAATTTCAATAAATTAAAATGCTTATACAATTTTGTAGCTATTTCATCTTAATTCATACGTACTATTAAACGATTTGCACAGTTTGTATTTATAATTTTCAATTTTATATTCGTTGTTTTATAAAACAATTTCTCTTCCGACTTGCTATTGAGGAAAGATGTTTTAATATCACAATATTATGCATCTTTTCGTTTTTTTCATACCTGCTCTCGACAATATCATTATTAATTATTAATAAAAGTTGGTGTCTCACAAAAACTTCGACGTAATTCATGTTCGAATTTTTGGGAAAGCTGACATGAGACAAGTTATACTTTGTATCGGTTTATAACGCTGTCTAAATTTTTTTTTAGATTTATGTACTTCAAATTTTTATTTCAGACCACTTTCATGGTTGTTATTACAAATTTCATTTTGTTTTTTTTCTTCTTACGATTACATTGATCTCTTGATTTACAATTGAAAAATTCAAAAGTAAAATCTTTATCTGTTTTACTTTTAATTGCAGCTATTAAAAGGGTCATACGAACTTAATAAACTCATTAGTAACATTGTAACCTATAATTTATTTTTAAATCGCTCAGCCAAATGCTACCAATTTATCAAAAATATCAGTATATAGTGCTATATGGTTTTCCATACATACACCTTCATTTAGATACAGCGTGCATTATTAAAAACTATTATTAAAAACAACAAACTATTCAAAGATGTTTTTTTCTGATAATTGTTTAGACTGGTTCAAATTTCAATTCCACTTTCAACACCACGAATATTACAAATATTATTTTCTATATTTAATTTTTTAACTATTTTATTATTTTTAACATTAAACATGAACCTCAAACAATTTTTCAAGTTATTTTATTTCAAAAACATTTATTTGTTAATAAATAAATAACAAATTAGATAATGCAGAATTATAATATAAAGTGCTCAAATGCTTGTAGTGAACTAAAAGTACATTTCATGATTTAAACAACAATTCAGGTCAAAGATGTTCAACTCCTCTCAGGTTTTTAATTTATATCTAAAATCTATGCGCTATTGTTATTTCAAATATAACAAACCAAAAAAATAATTTTATTAAAAATCAAACTTTTTTCTGTAAAATTTTTCGTATAACTTTTGATACATTGCAATTAATTGTATGTAATTTTTAAAACTAATAAACTATGAGAAATTCAAAGTAGTTTTTATTACACATAATTTTATTTCAAAATTTGACCTGTATAGACTCTTATATATATATTTATTTAATTATTATTAAAAATAATTATTGGAATTGTAAAATATTTTTTTAAGCTTATAAAAAATTAACTATTTAAATATATATATATATATTATAACGTAACTATATAATTTCAATCGCATCTTCCATAAAATACAAAGTTAACATTTAAAAGAAGTAGTCATTTTTAAAAATTGTTAATTTATTTATAACAATATCATAAACGAATACAATTTTTAAAAATTTATTTTTTTTCTAATAAATTTGTGTTTTGATGTATAATAATTGAAAAAATATTGTTATATGAAATTACACATATATAAAATACTACTATTAGAAATTCAAGTCACAAGAAATTATCAATTAATATATAGATTGACAGTAAATTAAATATTTTTCCAACTTATTTAAAGTTATAAAAAAAATTATAAAAACATATAAAATAACAGAAAATGGCATCTTTACATTTCAGAATTGATGAGTAGTTAATTATAAATACAAATTTCAAAAATTGTAGATTTATAAATTATTTTGCTTACGTGTAAAATAATTATATCATCACTCAAACAACATCGAGTTAATCTATAAAAAATGTTAAAAAATATCGCGTGTAAGTAGAAAAAATCAAGATTCTGTGTAGTTCAAATAGTTCATTACCCCGATTTAGTCTCTAATGACCCTTTAAGTTAATGCCAGGAGTCATCAACTGATATACAAATATTGACAAATAACGTTCTTTCTTTTTGCTTCATGCCTGTGAATTTTCAACGAACAAAAGAGGTAACCGAAAGCTCTCTATACAGGTTAGCTGATAATCAATAGGTTGTACCATCTACGAACCTATCAACTTTTATGTTAAACTGTCATTTAAATAAAGTAACTCAAGAATGTGGATACTTCAACAGCTAATCAAACATTAAGATGTCATTTTTTTCTGTCCCTTCCGGTATTCCGGTATTTTTCATAATTAGGACGACTCGAGTTATTATCAGTTAGATGTACGCGATGAAATATCTGCAGTCGAAGGTCTTTTGAAAGCTGAGGGATGACTCAGAAATGCGTCCAGCCAAGTCGAATATTAATTTGATAATTTATGAAGTCCAATTAAGTGTGAAGGTAGCCGTCAGAACTAATGTGTGAAACATTGTCGGGTTATTGCTACGAGCGACATCTCGCTATCTCAGCTTGTCAGCTGCGCGCATAAATACGCGACCCACCCCTTCCTAGGGGGTGACTTCCAACCTAAGCTGGTGCCACTGGGGTCGTGCACTATGTGGATAGCTCATCGTAAGATCAAGGGTGTAACAAAATTAACAAAGTGGCAAACTACAGCTGTTCGGTGTGTTCCTGCTGTTGGGATCAATCATTGAGTGAACTAATTAGAGTCCACCACGCTTTATCACCGCTTGATTTCGTGCTTTATTTTTTTTTTAAATTATTTCGAAATCAAACTTTAAATATTTTTAATAAATTTTTTAATGCTTTGAAATTTTTATAATAATTATAACAATTAAAAATTTACTTCAATCGTAATGGTGTAACTTTTTTAATGTAATGGTTATGTAAAATGGAACTATAATGTATTTTTTAAACCGGCAAGGTTTTGAACAATTGTAACATTACTAAACTTTTACATTTAATTGTACAATAAATTTTATCATTGACATCCAATTTAAGGTAAGAATAAGAATCGTAAGATTTGATTTTCTCGTCTATGTTTCAATTTGCTAAAAGATATTTCAAATGCTCCATCTTTTAAATTATTTCTTTAAATTATCTAGTTTTCAATCGATCTCTAGAGTTTATAAAAGTTTGCTACATAAAATATTGAGTTGACAATATAAATATATGTATATATTTTATTTAAATTATAGAATCCATAAAAACAGAATTTATTGTATTGTATAACGTTATGAATAAATAATTCATGTACTTGAAAATATGTACTTTTGACTTTTTAATTTAGAAAATGAGGTAAATGATAATATTTATTGTCGTTGTATTATTTTTTAATTAAATTTAATTAAAACTTTACGGGAAATTTGTACGGGTTTCTTGAGCACTGATCAAGATAAACTAAATCTAGAACAGTCATGACAATTAACTTTTACAAAATCATCTAATTTAAGAATTCTTAATAATACTCTTCATAATTTTCAACTATTTATTAAAATATAAAATCTCACACTTTATTGTGACAAATAAAGCAATAAAAGGTTACCATTGTCAGAAAAACAGCAATGGTAAAAAAAGTTAAATTAAAAATAGTTGCTGCAACGGTAAGATATTATTTAAAAAACCAGAGGTGAATTCGGAAAAATCGCAAGAACATCGTATTCCACTTGGCTCGACAGCGTCTTTAAGTTCCTAATGCTTTGGAAATGCGGCTGTTAATGATATCGGGATAAATAGTTGCAGATACATGGAACAGCTTTCGTTATGTCAGAAGATCTCGTGTTCCCGCGACCATTGGTATCAGGAACATGGCACGAATCTTGGGCTAATGTGAGCATCGCCATAACAGGTTTCACAAGAGTTTCATGGATCAAGAGCCGAGCAATCAAAATTTATGTACGATTTCAGTTGCGAGAATCGTCCCCTTGGTTCAACGAAAATCATTCATCCTTGCCCACCTACGCCACTGCCGGAACAGAAGCTCTATGTTGCTTCGTATTAAGCGTTCATCTATCATCCGGTTCGTAGGACTCACCTCGACCGTAAGGAGCTTATCAACGTTGATATTGTTCTGGACAAGATCTCAAGTGCAGGCTGCTGAGTCATTCGATGACACCTTGGTGTTAGCTCTCTAATTTTTAACTCTCTTTTCAGAATATTTGGTTTATTCGATTATCTATCTCTTCTGTAAATTATTTTTCAAATCAATTCTCATATACTTTATTGGTATGATCGTTAAATGAATTTAAAGTTTCCTAATTAAATTTTATATTATGCAATCGAATTATTTTAAATTATCCGGAAAATCATTACTTCTCGAATACTTAAAATATATATATATATATATTATTTGTTGATAATTAAAGCTGTAAACATTTAAACTACTCCAAAAATTATTCATAAAATTCTGCTGATTTAACGATAATTAAAATGCATTATTATTGTCAAATATTTGGAATACGTTAACAGTGATCAAAATAAAGACACTAATGTTACTCTTAAACTTACATTTATTCCAACATATTAATGTAAGTGATATTGTATTAACTCACTTATAACATAAGTAAAAAAAAATTATAATTAGATGAATAATTAAACAAGATTTGAAATTAATTAAGAATTATAATTTATATTGATGGTATATAAAGCACAATTATTACTGTATCACTATATGTGTTAATTTAATAATAATAATAGTGGTTCTAATTATAATTATAATCATAATAATTATAATAAATTACACTACAAGAATTGTATAAAATAAAAAATACATAAAATCATTTACATATACATAAAAATAGAGGATACGTCACTTTATTTCATAAAATATATAGAAAAGATGTTGAAAAAATATTAGTACTTATCAGAAAGAAATTCATTACTATTATTTTATACATAGAGTTTATGTTGAAAAAATATGTAAATAAACAATATAAATAAAATAGAGTCGTGCTAACCGGCAAAGAAAAACATTGAACTGGTCAATCATACTAAACAATATAATAAGCGAATTTTTGTTGCCAATCAATTCGCGACAAGGCTTCGTCCGTTAAACAACTATTGAATATTGTCAATTTCTAATTATTAATTACAAGTTTTCTTTGTTTCTTTTTAGTTTTAATTTTACATTATTGATTAAAGTATTGTGTTTTAATTAATTGTTTTTCGTTTATTGGAAATTAAATAAAATTTTATTTTCCTTCCCTCTAAGTTTGCAATTCGCGAGTTTTTAGAAACCATTATTTTTATTCAAACACTTCGCCAGCTAGAACACTATACATAATAATTACTAATGTTTATAATAATCAAACCATTCATTTATTAGCATATTGTGGTATTTGTTTATTTTATTTATTTGTGCATTAGAATTTTTACAATTCATAATTATAATTACATATTTATTTTCAGAAAAAAACATTAATTTTAAAAATATTTAATGTTATTTAAAGCAATAATCAACAATAAGTTATATCTTTATCCGCTCTTCTATATAAATTCAGTTTAATGAGTTTATTAAAAGCAAGATTCATTTGTTGAAGCTTTTAGGGACAAAAATAAATTTTGCGTGGGTAGAAACGCATTTCGTATGTATTTATTCTGTTGGTACTATTTATCAAAACGTAATACATAAAATGAAACTAAATTTCGTTAACACTTGTAAACATGTGAAAAAGTACATTTAATGTAAAATATTAAAAAATTATTTATGTTAATTTATTTCACGCATTAATTATAAAATAGAATAAAAAATATTGATTTTGTATTTGAATTCAAGTTTAAAATTTTTTAGTATTATATTAAAAAATCGTTTTATTTTATTTGCAAACATATGTAATAGTATTTAACATCTACATTGATACATTCACATATACATAAACTTTAATATTAACATCATGAATAATTTCTCGTATTATTTTGTAATATAAATTTAATATTTCATTTTAAAATGAAATAAAACAAAGAATATTTTTTTAAATAAAAAAATTAAATATAAGATAATAAATAAAAATTGCTTTCATACTTTAATATTAAAAAAATAATGATTTTATAAAATGAATTATTTTATTAATTTTTCGATAATATTAAATTATATTTTATATTATTATGCATAAAAAATATTACCTAATAAAATTATGTAACATTTGATATGTGGAACTGATCAAAAAAAATTATTAATTATGAGATACTGATTTTTAACGTCAAAGGTGTACAAATATATCAAAAAAATTAATTTACACGATTTTTTAATCTTCACATGAAAGAAAGGTGAAATGATGGTCTCCTTTTTTATTTATAATATATTGCGTTCAAAATTTAACTATTTTTATACAAAATATTTTAAATTAAATGAAAGCTTCTAAATTTATTCGATTAAGATGATAATTATATTAAATGTATAAAATGATACTGTACATCAAATAATTCATTTGCAATATTCTGTTTGGATTTTTTGAAATTAATAATTGAAGTAGTTTGATTTATAACTAAAATATATAACTGTAGAAATGTATTTAAATATGGTTTTAAATAAATATTATAAACTTAATTATCAAACAAGGTTTTTGTAACGTTATTCCGTAGAAAGTTTAATTTGATAATTATCATGAATGAAATGTTATATAAAATTTTACTTCAAAGATATTTTTAATAAAAAACAGTGTCATTCAATTGAATATAGAAGAGGCTTAATGCTATCTAGTGTTATATACATTTGTAGTTAATATTTATAATTGTAAATAAAATATATCTTTGTAAAAAATAAATATTTTTTATCCTGTTGATGAATATTAGGCATATATATCTTGAATAATTTCTTAAAAACATGAATGAAAGGTAATATAATTCAAAAAAGTTATGTTTAAACATTCAGTTTACAGAAATAAATGAATATTTTGATGATAATAAATAGTAAAAATTTATTAAACAAACCTTTGTTGTATTTCAATTTTCAATAGGTTATGAGTCTAGATATGCTTACATGCATCAGTTAAGTCATCTGTTGTTTATTTAAATTAAAAATTGAGGTATTATCACCAAGTTGCTGATATATTTTCAAATTAGTGCTGTGTCGAAAAGTGCCGAATCGCTTCGAATTTTGTATGTAAGTGTTTGCAGCAATCCTTTATACAATGGCAGATAAAGACGTATTTGATTTCGTAAAATTTGATGGAAAAAACTACGATTTGTGGAGAGTCGGCATTGAAATTTTATTTTAATAGATTAAAAAGGACTTACTGAACATATTGACGGTATTCTGCTTGAACCCAATAAGCTTAAAAAGCCAAATGATTGGACAAAATGAAAAATTTTATTGTCGCAAACAAAGGTATTATTATTTCTTTCGTTGAAAATCTTGTTCATCGAAATTTAATGAATTGAACCACAAGCAACGTGGGAGAAATTAAAAGATATGCACGGCATATCGAGTATAGATATGAAAGATAATTTACTGCAACAATTTTTCAATTTTCGCTTGAAATATTGTCAAGCGGTCGCGCTACAAGTCGAAGAATTTGAGAGTATGTGCAGTAAATTAACTGATGCAGCTGAATTTTAATCTGATACAGTAACAGTGTCAAGATTGTTAAATAATTTAACACTAAAATTTTCTACATTTCGTATGGTATGGGAGTGTACGTTCAAGGAAGAAAGAAAGGAAAATAACCTGATAGCAACACTGATTCGTGAAGACAAGCTGACAAAAGCAGAGAATTTGCACTTCGAACCGAAGTTATGGTTTTGAATAGCGGAAATCAAGAAAATACAACAGCAAAAGCTAAAGTAGTAACGATAAAAAACAAGAAAAATATTGAAGAATCAAAGTGCGCAATTTGTAAAGAAAAAGGCAACTGGGCACGTGAATTCCCTAATAAAAATAATCGCAATAAACATGCGAATTCAAACATTGTTGATGTAAATGAATTTTACTCAATTACAAGTGATTGCGACGAAAATAGATGGCTGATCGATTCAGGTACAAGCATGCACATGACGTCGGAAAGAGAGTATTTTTCGAAACTGGAACCTGTAAATAATTTAAAGTTTGTGCGAATAACTGATGATAAGACTTTAATCGTAGTTGGTCAAGAAACAATTTTAATTAGTGAAATTATAAATGGTGAAATGGTGAAGCGTAAAATGAATAATGTATTGTTTGTGTATGAGTTAAAACGAAATTTATTTTCTTTAACAACAATAAATGACAAAAATTATTTGGAGTATCTATTTGCATAGCATTGCTGGCATGCTATCATTTCGAGGAGTTCACTACAATGGATTATTCAAGATGATATTCAAGGTAGATATCTCTGAAGAAAAATTTACTTTAGCTGAGTTAAAAAACAATGATGATTTAAATCTTTGACACAAAAGACTTGGACATGCAAACATACAAGCAGTAATAAACACAACGAAAATAAAAAAATTTGCCAGCTTCAAAATTAAATGAGTTTTTTTTGTGAAATGTGCTCGTTAGGCAAACAAATGTGTCAGCCACATAAATCAATTGAATTAAAAAATTATTATGATCATGGTGAGAAGATTCACACAGATGTTTGAGATCCAGTAAACATTGAATCGACAAGAAGAACAAGATATTTTCTAATTTTCAAGAATGAATTCTCAAGATTCAGAAAGATATATTTTTTAAGAAATAAATTAGAATAAATTAGAATTTAAGAATAAATTAGAAGTGCCCGAAAAATTTGTTGAATTGTAAGCTTTAGTTAAAAATCAAACAGGCAACAAAATTAAAGTTCTGCAATCGGATAATGGACGCGAATATATTTACGATGATTTTGACAAGTTTTTAAATCAAAAAGGCATTATTCATGAATTTTCTTTACCATATATACATTAACAAAATGGATGAGCAGAGCGAGAAATTCGGATCATCGTCGAGAGCGCGAGAACGATGCTCATAGCCTGTACCTGAAGAACTTTGGCCTGAAATGCTTAATACAGCGTGTTACTTACTATACAGGGTTATTCAGAAAAATTAGTTGAAGTCTCCTTTTGAACATTGGTTTAATTACCTACACGTATTTGGTACTGATGCATATTTCAACCAGCCAAAAGAAAAGCGAAAAAAATTCGATCCGAAGACCAAAAAATGATTATTGTCGGCTACGATAATGAATCAACTAATTATAGATTATGAGATGCTGTTAATAAAAAGATTCATATAAGTTAAAATTTAACTTTTAATGAAGATTTGAGTATTAAAAAGGATAAAGAGGAAGCTAAGTTTCGAAATGCACTCGAATTCGGCCTACTAGAAAAATTAAAAATTAATAATGAAGGTGAACAGACAATAATTCTTCCGGATCAACATGATATTGATAAAATCACTGAGATTGACGAATATAATGACCAAGAAGATAATCAAGATAATGAAGATGTTCAAGAAGAAGACCAAACTTAACCTATAAGCAGGCGTTTACGCGATAGAGCGCAATTATATTATTAAGAGTTTTGGAATTCCATTTGCTTATATCGTGGACATAGTGCCGATATCATACAATCAAGTTTCAAATGAGGATTCATCAAAATTGAAGAAAGCCATTCAAGAAGAATTGACCGCACTTTCTAACAATGAAACGTGGGATGTTGTTTCATTACCAAAAGGCAAACGACCGATTGGTAACAATTGGGTTTTTTCTAGACTGCAACGGAAAAACCAAGATATAAAGCGCGACTAGTAGCAAAAGGATTTTCACAAAAAGAAAGAATCGATTATTTTGAAACTTTCGCACCTGTAGTGAAATATAAATCGATTCATATATTACTTTTTTTTGGCGGCAAAAGCAAATTTAGAAATAGCGAAATTTGATGTGAAAACAGCATTCCTCTATGGTAAACTTGAAGAAAAAATCTACTTGCAACTTCCAGAAGGATGTAATAAAGAAAATAATAAAGTTTGTAGACTAAAGCGCAGTCTATATGGACTGAAACAGTCACCGCGATGCTCAAACTCTAAATTTGTTAGTTTCCTAAAAAATTTTAACTTTTTTAATATATTAAGCGATAAATATGTTTTTGTGGGAAATGTTAATGAATGTAAAGTTTATTTAGTGCTGTATATTAATGATAGGCTGTAGATTTCAAAAAGTGAAGACGCAATCGAAAAGGTTATAAATTATCTTAAAAGTGTGTTTAATATTACTGTAGATAACGGAAATGAGTTTATAGGCATGCAAATTGAACGTGACCGTGCAAGCAAATGCTTAAAATTCATAAAAAAATGGTATACTGATAAAATTGTTTTAAAATTCGGATTAAAAGATGTGAATTCAGTGTCTACACACATATAATATAATATATATATATATATATATATATATATATATATATATAATGTAGTGCTGAGTCGGGCTTGTTCCTGTGTAAAAATGATGTGAAAACAATGTACAAAGAAAATCAAGATCGCATCCCGTATCGAGAAGCTGTAGCCTCGCTTCTGTTTGCTGTGAGTATATGTCGGACCGATGTAGAATACGCTGTGAATCGGGCAAGTCAATTTTTAGATTCTTCCGGTCAGGAACATTGACAAGCTGTTAAAAGAATCTTGCGCTATTTAAAAGGTACAAGTGATTTGGGTATCATTTACGGTGATAGTAGGAGTTTATATAATAATATTACCAGTTTTACTGACGCGGATTATGCGGGGTGCTTAGAAACGCGAAGATCAAAAAGCGGATATGTATTTTTTGAAACGGTGGTCCTGTATACTGATCGAGTGAAAGTCAATCAATTGTGTCACTGTCAACTGCGGAATCCAAATATATAGTTTTAACTCACAGTATGTAGGAAGCGATGTGGTTGCGATAAATGCTCAATGAATTAAAAATTGAATGCGAAAGAATTCCGATTTTTGTTGATAATCAGTCAGCAATAAAACTAGCTTCAAATTGCTAATTTCATAAAAGATTAAAGCACATTGATGTTAGAAATTATTTTATTCGTGAAGTTATTAATCGAAATGAAATTGAAATCAAATATATTCAATCGAAAGATCAGCTAGCAAGCATATTAACGAAGCCATTAGCAAAGTTTTGCCGTACGTCATTCCCTGAATGTAAGAGAAAATTTCAAATTAAGTGGGAGTGTTGGATTTATATATAAATGTTAATTTGAATTTAATGTTTCGAAAAATGTAACTTATTAAGCCTAATATAAAACAAATAAGTATATTGCTGCATTTTAAGGACGTAGCACGTAAAAGAAATTATATTTGCATAAAATATTTGTAACGATCAGGTATCTACTTGTATGTTTAATTTTATTGTATCTACCTGGGACTGCATAGGGGGACAGTTATCAAAAATGTAAAATATTCGATATGTAGTTTAATTCGATTTTTGACTCAGCCCTAGCAAGGTTGCAAGTCTGCAACTATTTATATATTTGTAATCTATTGCTTTTAATCTAAAATTACCTAATTTAACAAACCTCTGTTGCATTTCAATTTTCAACATTCATTAATTAAAAAATTTACATATTATTTATTAATATTATATTAATAAATTAATCTACATATTATATAATATATAGAATTATTATTCGAGGGTATTTTTACAGCTAGAATAAATTTTCATATATATATTGATCAGTAATTTTTTCCCACAATAAATAGTAAAATAATTATTTCAGTAATATTTTCTCAAAATATAATATAAAATAAAATATCGCATAATTTTCTAAATATTTTGAAATTTAATCGAGAAAAATTAATATTATCACAGATCTTGTTTAAATCTTTTAATTGCTTATTATCGAGTATGACTTATACAATTATACATTAGTCAAGTGATTTATAAAAATTCCACATTAAAAATGCGTAAATCATAAAACGTTTTTTAATAAGTTTAAAACGTATTCGATAATTGTTAATTGTTGGAAGGTTAAATTTGTAAATTAATTTAAAAAATAAATAGCTATGTAGACGCGTACTTTTAAAAATAAATGAAATCTTCATAATGACACAAAATGTAAAAATGTATGTAAAAAGGCCATTTACATTTGTAAATCGAGCCATTAATTACCAACTCAGTTATAGTAAAAATTTGTAATATGTTATAGATACTTTTCGATGACTATCATCAAATAAATACATTATGAAACATATAGCATGTGGAAGTGATAAAAAAAAATTATCAATGACGAGGTACTTATTTTTAACATAAAAAGCAAAAAGTGAGTTAAAACTTAATTAATATATTGGAAAAATACTTATAACATTTATATAATTCTATATTTAGAAAATGCGGGGTATTTTTAAATTGCAATAGTGTCAGATAATCTGTAAGTTAAAAATAAAATGAAATTGAGAAAGAAAGTGGCGAAGAAATAGTAGAGTTTCGTTAAAGGATAAAAAAAATATGGAAAGTATTGAAAAGCCAGAGGAGGGGAGGTCTTTAATTCAATTATGAGACACAGTATCACTTTCAAGAGTCTCTTCATAATTTTCGAAAAAAGGACACGAAATAAAGAAATGAGTAGGCTCAGGGGGTGTATAATAATATAAAAATGGCGGCACGATTTTGCTAATTATAACCTCTTATTTATTTTATTTACACGTACGTGCGTGTACACATCGTGTGCCGGCGGTGGCAGCAACTCTCCCTCATATTCACTTTGCCATAAATCAAAATTCCATTTCAACGTTTTAACGAAGGATCAAATAAAACACTTTAATTGACATTTTTACGGTGATCGACAGCTCAAGTCTTGCGTGCGAGTGGCCACCACTGCTGACACTGACCCTCCCCCCTCCCGCCGTTTTGGGGTGATAGCGGAGTTTTGCACCAAAGTGGACTCAACAGACCGATTACTTAGTTTGACCCCAGACTAAGTGTAAAATCCCTCCTCATATTCTTTTCTCCAGAAAGAGAAATACTCTTCGAAGGCAAATTTCCTTACTTTTAGTTTTACTTCATTGCCAGATGCAGGTTTTTCAAAGCTCTAACTCTTCTCCATTTCCGAACTAAATTACATTGGTATTGTCATTTATTATTTCGATATCTTATTATTTTTTATAGCATTTTTTAAATAAACTTAAATCAGCAGATCGAAACACCAAATCTCACATGGCTGCTTACATTCGTGTAACTCGTAAAAATTTTTATTTTTAGACTATAATTCATTTTTCTCTTGAGTTTATGTCGTACATTTTTAAACTCGACATATTAGTTTTTAGTTGTAATTCACTTGAATTTTGAAATGATCCGAATCTATTGAAATATCTAACCGTAATGAAATTGGAGTATTATTCTAACCTGTTTATGAACTACTTTAAATATAAAATTTAACTTCTTTAACACACTCATCAAAGCATTTAATAAACATTTTGGAAATTATTATCTTTTAAAACTTTTTAAATTTTATTTTTGCACACACTTTAATCGCCTTTAATTTAAAACAGTAACAAAAAAATAATTCATAGAAAGAGAAATATTATCAGTAATGATTTTTATTTATTTTATTCGTATAATAGAAAAACTACAATTTTTTATAATAAAAATATATTTTTTAAAAATAATTTTTTATCCGTATTTATTTATAAATCTCTATGTATAAATACAAATATACAAATAAAAATAAAAATGTATAAATAAAAAAAATATAAAAAAAAAATAAAAATTCACTAAATATATTATAAAATATTTAAAAAATTGTTGATAAAGATTTAAAAATGAAAAAAATATAGATATTATACTACATAATGTAATTTAAAAAAAATATATCGCAATATATAATTAATAAATCAAAATTTATATAAAAAATAGTAAAAGATTCTTTTTAAGTAAAGTAATAAAAATTGTTAAATAATTGTCAAATTCCCCTTATGAATAATTATTAAAAATTTAGAGTTTTATTAAATATTTAAATTATTAATTAATTTACTTATTGGCTCATTAATTCATTATTATTAGTACGATATGAAACTAAATTTCAGGTAATATCGATAATATTTGTAATATATTATTTGATTATTAAAAAAATTAAGAACAATAAAAAAAATTACAACAGTATTTTTTAATTTAAATTTGCACGATTAATTTTTTTTAAATGGCTCATCAAATTTTCAAATCACATAAACGAATATAGGAAATCCCTTTTGACATTCATCGAAATATCAAAATCCGCGAGATTAAGAGATGCTTTGTTATTGTGAGATATAAGTGGAACTAGAATCAAGAGTACGAGGGAGCGAATCGGGTGTAGGTGAAGAGGTGGATAGTGTGTGTGTGGGGAGAGGGTGGATAAAATATGAAAAACAGGTAAGAAGGAAGCTGTACGTGCTGTGGGCGTGTGGCTGTTTACGTATTCCTGGGGATTGCCGGAATCAGCCCAACCTCTGCGTTCACCCTCCTCGAGAGTCTCTTCTCGAGTTCCGACGCAAATCCCAAAGGTTGAATTAGCACCCAGGATGTTTTGCTTGTGCATCATTCCATTTTGTAATCGCTTTCTACACTTGCATCATTCATGCAATCGTTGAATATTATCTGCATTTACGCTTGTATTAATTATTGCCTTAAGATGTTTGAAGATACCAAAACTCCTTTTACAATAACATAATGATTTTTTGTCAAATTTCTCCAAACTATTTTTAATTTTTTTCAAGCTAAACTACATTTCTTTTTCTCTTACACTCATAACAAAGTAAATATTGTAGTAAAATTTATTATTTTTATAAGTCATGAAAATTTATTTATTTACATGTAGTGGAAGACCTTTCATGTTTGAACTTTGAATATTGTTTTAATAAAAAAGTCAAATTTTATATTAGAAAGACTGTAAAAATCTTTACAGGAAATCAAATATGTAGCTAAAATTTAATCTTTAAAATTGATTTTTAAGTATTTAAAAAATAATTGATATCTGGATATTGAAAATACTAAATGTATTAGGAATAATTATATGCAATTATATACATCATTATAAGTTATAATAAGTCTTAAGCAGACTAAAAATATGATTTGAACGTGTTAAAGTAATTAATCAAATTTAATATTATCATTGGTTATAAATTTTTAAAAATAATATGCTTAACATATAACATGTCATAATTTATTCGATTGAATGTGTTAATGTAAGGATTAATGCCATAAAGTACGAATGTATATGTATATTTTTATCCTCGGATATTAATTTTTGAGTAATTTAGGAGTATCGTAATTATGACAAGAAATCAGAGTAAAAATATTATGATAGTTGAAATTTTATTGTCAGCTCAAATTCTCAATTTTTCAACAATTCGTCATTTAACAACACTTGATTTACTTGTCACAAAAATAATAAAATACAAAACTTTAAAATATAAAGAGCCTTTGAGTAAAATTCCAAATTTAAATCCAATTAAAAATTTAATGAAATCACACAGTTGATAAAAGATAAGAAATCGCTCAAAATATCTCGGCAACATTTTTACACAGCGTATATATATCAGTCGGTGTACCAAAACCTTGATAAAAACCAAAAAATGCTTTGTAAATTTTATGAATACCTCAAAGGTCCATCTCTCAATCGTGTTCATTATGTCGTTGTCTCAAGGTTACATTGAACACGCTGCCAGACCTGATCCAACCTATCTCCTCTCCTTTCTCCATTGAACGAACCTCACCTTCTTACATATACGTACGTAGCTTGGGCAATTATGGCGGGAAGTCTCCTCCCCTCGGCAGGGTAAGAAAATCGGTCCACGCTATCCAGTCCATCTTCATCCCCTCCCACCGAGTCTTACAGGCTTATTCCAAGAAAAATATAATTTGTGAGAAAAAAGAAAGACTATAGATTGCGTTCCACTTTTTTCAGGAAAAGAACGGATTTCGCTTAAAAACTTGAAAATTACCGCTAACACATAGGTGGGTGGCTGTTGGCTCCAGATTAGAATGCTTGTCCCTTTCTCTAGTGATTATAAAGGAACAAAAAGCAGTGATTATAATGCGTATACGATTTTCAGAGAGAGGATGAGGAAGATAGGAAGCGTGAAAGCTATTGTTACAGCAGACAATCTATCTTCTCTCTTGTTCTCTTCTAAATACATACGATTATAGATAATTTTCTTCGTTGACGCGAATCAAGGGTTGAAAACCACTTAAAAGAGGGTTGAGCGGAGGAGAAAAAGTCCGAAAACCTCGGTTCTTTCTGATGGATGTCAATCATTAATATCAACCAACTCTAGGTGTGCAACAATGTACCCTTACCTATACCTATGGGCACAAATGAGATGGTGACTATAAAAGTGATCATTCGTATTTTAGTAATTTTCGCGCAGCCTAAAATATCCAGAGCTTTTACTGCGAAATACTAACATAATGTCACCGGTTAAACTTTTTTTCTTTCTCACTCGCCTAGATTTTTCATTATCACTGCTTTTTATTCGGTCGCATCCTCGAAAAAATAATTTTGACTTGAGGAGCTTAGCGCGGTCAGGTCACTTTTACGATTTTACGTTAAAACTTCTTTTCTTTTTTTTCCTGACATCTCCATCTTTTTCAAGATTCAAATGTATTTTCTATAATGTGTTTTTTCACTTACCTAGAAGGAACGTTGGCTTTGAATTTGTTTACCACTCATTAAGATTCTTTATCGGAAAAGTGAAATATTGATTAAAATAAAAATATATTTCACTTTGATTGAACTTGCGTTTTCAACAGCATAATGTATTGCATATTTTTCAAATATAATTCTTTTTCAAGTGAGTTTTGTAACTATTTTTACTATACTACATTTATTTTTACATTTGTTTATAGATATGAATAACGTTATTTAAGGAAGAAATGCATATAGTAGCATTCTCCCACTATATTTATATCTATTTTTAAAATATTATACAAGAGAAATTTTAAGTAAATTTTAAATGTTTATGTAATTTTTTTTATTTGTATGAAAAATAAATTGAACCGGATATTCTAGATTTTAAATTTTTTATTTTCATAAATTATAAATAGGAAAACTGATACTTTGACAAAAGATACCAATTGGTAATACAAATTATCTGTTAATATTTTAACTTAAATTAAGAACTTAAATATCATATAGAACTCTACAAGTTTGTAAATTTATAAATATAATATGAAATCTAAAATATTACATATTGGAAAATAAATTAAATTATAATTAAAAAAATCAAAGAAATACTAAAATTTTTGTATAGAAATTATTAATCAATTATACATTAGTAATAGTCGATGAAGTTATGAATAATAATTATTATAAAATTAGATATGTACAGTAAGTATTGCTGAAAACATTCCATTATATTAATATATATACATGTGTACATTAATACAGAAATTAATATAGAATAAGAGATAAAGTGCATGTTGACACTAAAATAAATTATCCATACTTTGAATATTTAAAAAGAAGAAATATAGTAAAAAATAATATAATGTATTAATCGTAAAAATGGAAAAGTTAAAAAAAGTTTGGATAATAGAGATTTAAATTTGATTATTCCCAAAATTTTTAAATATCCAATGATTTTTTCGCTTAGTCAGAGACAAATGGAGTCGAAGGCTAGAAAGCGCGCGATTTTAATTTTGAGATTTTGATTTAATGTTGAATTGAAAACCTCTTAAACATTCAGCGAATGATTTAAAATATTGGAGAATTTCTAAGAATATTTGAATCGAGAGATTTAGGCTTTCCAAGGTTAATTCAAGCTGCAGCTGCCGGGAAGGAAAAGGCGGTGTCGGCGAAAGTAGCGGCGACGGCGGTAGGAAGAAACGCCCGAGTCGTTGACGCGGAGGAAAATGTCATCGGTCCATCAGCGAGGAACTTTTACGATTCGCAGCGCCAAATGATGATCCCGTTCCTGGGGTTCAGACTCTTCGAGTACTGCCACTGGACGACTCTTCATTCATCTTTTCTTCTTTTTATAAAGTTATCATCTTTCACTCAACTTCGGAGATAATAATAATCCCTCGAATCGCTACCACCTCGTCATTCGTCTGTATTTCTTCTCGTGACCCGCGGTCTTTCTCTTTCTCTTTTCGTTTTCAGATTTTTATATAACTCGCTAAATATGATTTTAACCTTTAGTCGACGACTCTCTTTCTCTTTCTCCTCTTCCTTTTCCTGACTCAAAGCTGAATTCTCGTTGTTTTATGTTTTACGGCGGTTTGTGTTACAACTTATTATTATAGCTCCTTCTTCTTTTGTGGATTCTTCTTCCTCTCTCCACTCTCCATTCGTCAACTCCCATTTTTTCGGATTATTTTTTACTTCTTTTAAATTTAGTTCATTTCTTTTTGATTTTTCTCATCATAACCACGATTCAATGTATTATGCGCTAATAACTTTTATTCTCTTTCGATTTTTTTGTACCTAATTTTTCCAGAACACAATCAATTTTATCATTTCTCATTAACTATTTATTTTTTCATTATTGTTTAACAGTAACTTCAATAATATTTACAGTACAACAATATCCATAAACATTCTTTGATTAATTAATTATTCTTTCAAATCAATAAATTTTTATTTCATTGATATAAACTTAATTTTTTTTTTTAAAACTCTCACATAAAATATTACAAATTTTTAAAATCTTAATAATGTAAGTTTTATATTTAATTGATATAAATACATAAACATTGCAATAAAATTGTTTATTTTATTAAAAAATATATATTTAAGTTTTGTCAAAACTCAAAAATTAAATAGTAATTTTGTTCTCCTTCTTTCAATTAATATAAACTTCCAAGTATATTTTTCTGATGAATAACTTGATCAAAATAGTTTTATACTTTTTAAAGCAATTTAAAACATTTATCACGATGATTTTCACTAAACTCTGATGTATTATTTTTCGAATAAATATTATTATTCATTTTCACTAATACAAATATTATTGTACTGTTTTATTTAATTTACATTTACATTTTTTACGACTTTATTGATTGGATTATTTAAAAATTTTTCGATTCTTACTATCAACTTACCTGTTAAATTCGCAAATCAATTGTTTTTACAATTTTTATTATAATTTTTCATCAATGAACATGTGATATTTATAATTACTTAAAATTATTAAGAATTTACATTTACTCACACATTACTATAATCATTAATAAAATAAAATATATTACAGTAAATGTTTTAATGCTTGTCAATAATACCGGTACTTTATATTACTTTTTTTCATATTTATGATTTACAAAGTTTATCATAAAAAGTTGTAATAATCATGATTATTTTTTAGGGACGATATACCATATGGAATAAAATAAAGATAATTGAAAATATACATATATATTTATATTTAGTAATAAATAATCACAAGGTATTTCAATGCTCTTGCAATAATAAGTAGATAAATACTTGTAATGTAATTTCTTTAAGATATGTTAAAGTATTTTTAATTAATATAAATAAATACAAATATAGAAAATTTATACATAAAAAGTGTTGAAGATAAAAAAACATCTTTAATCTAATTCAATAATTAATATAATATATCAATAGCTTTGATCAAGTCTATTAGAAATAGCGTCCTCCACTTTTATAATTTTCTTCTTTTCTCTTCGCTACGACTTCACAATTATTTTATCCTAACCCTTATTTTTCACCAATATCTTCCTATCCTTGTTTTACTTTTTTCCTTATCCGTGTCGGCCTTGCAAAATCCATTATTATACGCATCCACAGATCCAGAGCTATTATGCCTCAGCTGCGTTTGACTCATAGTGAAGATGTACGAACGTCTGTGCACATGAACACCTAACAAAAGCATGAGCACATATACACAAAAAATAACCCGGGCTTATGCGATCTCCTTCTCCCTCTATAATGATGTCCATAAAATTAAATTAGGGTTGTAACATGATTTTTCACAAAGGTTTTAAGAAAAAGAGAGAAAGAGAACCACTCGCACACCTTTCAACGATCGCATTATCAGCTAGCTATTTGACCGCGACATAACGCTCATTATTCTCACCCCATCTTTCTTTTTGTATGTACACATACATACATACGTATGTGTTTAAATTATCATGAACGTTAATACAATCGCTTTTTCTTTCACTGCACCCTCTCCTACCTCCATCTATGTTTCATTTAGCATCTTTAAAATTATTCTCCACTAAACTGCTTTCGTTCTTTCTATCCGAACTGGATGAGTTTAATCGTGTTTAGATAGGTTGTCTTAGATACGATGAGACTTGGTCGGTATGATTACTCTGATCATTATAGTTGATCGATATATCAATTTGACCCCGATGCTCGTGGTCAAACTGCTGATCCACGTGTTCAAATTGAAAAAAAAATCGTCATTTTGGTATATTTTTTCTCTTTAATCTTTTTCTTTTCATTTTTTTTGACGGAACTTAAAATTGAGAATGTTTTTTTGTGCTATGATATTATACCTTTCATTTTGGCTCTCCTTTGGCAAGTGTCTAATAAGTGTCCTCTCAGAGCCTCGAATATATTTGTGTAGCTGGTTTTTGGGAAAAAGCAAACACTAAGAACTGATTGAATGTTGAGAATTTTTTCCTAGAAATTTTGAAGACTGCTATCAAAAGGTAGTAATTACGAGGAATTGAACTTTTTTTTTATACGAAATTGTTATATGAAATTTTTATTTTATCCTGCACTGATTAGTTAATATTTTTCCCCTTAAATTTAATGTATGGAAACTTGATTGGCTTCATTTTATTATTTGTTCCCTCTTTTAAATATCAATTGTCTTCTTGAATTTTTTCGTCATCGTAAGAATTTAGAAATTAATTTTTGATATATATTAATAAACTACTAAAAATTTACGTATACTCATTTAGAACATCGACATTCAAAATTAATGTTTTTGCAAGTGCAATTCAATGAAAATTAATTAAATTAATTAATCTCGATTTACTCTAAAGTTATTATACATTATATTTTCTTACAGAACATTTAATTTTAATATTGTTTCCAATATTATATAATTTTCGTCATTTAAATTTTTGAAAATTAAAAGAAATATTTATGCCCGATATTTTAATTTTTTTAAACGTATGTACTTTCAAAATAATTCACAATTTAAGTTTGAAAGTAAATTATTGCATTTGATGTTGAAAGCGATGCGCTCCTTTAAGATTGAACAGAAAAAGGATAAGTCTAGCTAGCACAGCTCTTACGAATACGATTCCTCAATCAAATATCATCAGACTGTGCTTTATAAATAAAATTGTACGATACTCTGGTGACACTTGATTTATGAGCCAAAGTCAGTTTTGTTCGAATGACGAGATAAATTATTGGACCGACGCGTATAAAAACGTCACTATAGCCTTGTACTACGAGTCTCATCCTCACCTCTAAATAAACGGTAATTTTAAACTGTAAAAAGTGAAAGAATAGAGTAAAAAATTCTATTGACACAAATCCACTGGTGTGTAGAGGTATGTATGTGTTTGAAGGATATCGAAAATAATCATAAAAACAAGAATAAAAATGATATTTGTAGCTCAAAAATCAAAAGAATTGTCTGAATTATTTTCACAAATAATTCATATTTATTAATTGAGTTTCACAAATTATATCTATGTTTTGTAATAAATGATATTAAAGTTAACAATGATAAAATCTAAAATAATAATTGCATAAAAGTTTTTTTGTTTTTGATTGTTTTTTAAATGCTTTTACTGGGAGCTAAATATTCTTAAAAGGTGAATTTGATAAAAATTAAAAAATAAATTTTTCTTTGTCAACTGTAGTTCCTTAATTTTTTTTTTATTTTTCCCACTTCAGTGACCAACTTTCGTGAGAAAAAGGATGGTGATACCGAAGTTTTTCAAAATTGAGAATTTGCTTATTTAGTTTTTACTTATGACAACTGGAGGATTTTTTTATTCACAAGTTTTGTTTGTAACAACAAAAATCAGTTGATTTTGAGATTTTGAGATTAAAATATAGTTTTCGTGAGATATTTTTCGAGCGTCTGTTTGTGCGATCCGACTGTTTATATCGTAGAAAACTGTTTGGCCTATCTAAAGGGTGATTTCTAATTTATGACTCTGAGGGATGTGATGAACAGACGTCATAAAGCATGCCGTTATTCGCTTCCACATGCTGCCTACACACCACTTTGAACCCACTCCCTCGTTATCGCAACGTGCATCTCTTTCACTCTTCTTTCCCCTCCCCTGAAGATTGTTTGACTTTCCGAGGAGGTCCCTGCTGAACAAGCCTCTTTAGTTTTTTACAGCTTCCACCCCCGTGGACCTCGCATCTCCTTTGATTTGTGATGACTTTCGAATTTTTTCCACGAGCCTTCTGTTTCCCCTGAACGCTCATACATATACACTCGCACACATACGTACATCCGCACCCTCCTCTTTCTGTTTTTCGTACCATTTATTTTTTTATTTGAACAGTTTTTTTTTAAAATATTCAAAATTGTCAATTTCTTTTACAAAAACCAGTTTTCCATAAATGAATGTACTTAAATTGATAAATTTTTGCCGAATTTTAAAATATGAAATTTAATCACTAAAATGATTATTATAGTATCATATTTCGATAACTATAACTTTTCGAGATAGTACAAATATTATTTATTTGTACTTAAAATTTTTTATTTAACTATTTCCTTTGCTTTTGAAATTATTATACTAAAAAAATATTGTTATTTTTTAATAAGTGATTGTTATAAAGCTGAAAAATGTAGAATTCATCTACTTGAAATATCTAAGAATGTAATTGTATTTCCAGCTTTTGACTACCGAGATTAAAAAAAATACGCAAACATTTAATCATAATATTGACAGAATTAAGAGTAAAATTAGTATATTTAGCATTATCATTTATTAAAATTATTATATAAATAGAAATTTATTTGAATTTATTTTTTTTTCAATTTCTTTAATTTCTGGTTTTCTTTTTATTTTTCTTTTTCTTCTATTATAACGAGGACTTACTTTCACGTTTACCCCATTCATTTACTTACTTTTCATTAAGAAAAAAATTAAAATACATGATTTTCAAAACACTTGTACAATTTAATTTTGACTTCTAAACCATTACATATCTTATATTACATTTTCGATTCATTTGACAAAAAAAAAAACATTAATTACCATGAAAACTAATTTTATGAGCATATCCTTATTTGGGCCTCCGCAACTTAAATTTAGAACTTGTTCCATTATGGATTTGGCGTTACCCAAATCTTCATTATAGTTGTACTATTAAAATAGTTCTGTTCAAAACAGAAGGTAGGCTGTTATTATTAATTTCGTATTTTTTATTTTTAAACGAGAATAATTTGGCTAATATATAATATGTATAATATATCAAATACATTTATAGTTTTAAAGTTTCAATTAATGTAAAAATAGAAAAAAATCAAGCACACATGAATTTTTAAATTTTTAAATTCATCCACAAATAAAATAATAAATTCTAATTAATAAATCATTTATTTGTTCAAATTTAACAATGAATAAATTTATTATTAATTAATTTGTTATTAATCACGAACAATAATTATTATTAATTAACAAGAAAATAATACACCTTAAAAATATCATTATATTTTTTGTATTAATAAAAATGTAATAAATTCGAATTATTTTTAATATGAAATAATATAATTTTTGATAATTTGCAGTACGTATTGATTTATTATTAAACATGAAAAATGTTCTAACTTTAATGAATTATATCATTTGAATATTTATTACTAAAAAGAGTTTATAATTAATATAGTGAAAATATACAACCAATTGTTTGAAAATTTATAATAAATAAAACTTTTTAACGAATATTTGTTTTATTGTTGGTAATTTCAAATAAAATTAATATTAAATTTAATGAATAGATAAAACAGATCAATTATAAATATATTATAATGTGAACAATATTTAAAATTAAATATTTAATGAATGAAATGGAATATAAATTTAATACAGTATTAATGAAATATATATAAATTAACAATTTCTCTCGATAGACAAAAATTTTCGTGAATAAATGAAAGATAAAATTTACATATAAAAAATTGTATTTAATGCAATTTAACATATGAAGCATAGACATAAATAAAAATAAATTTTGTAAATTTTTTCTTAAATATGAGTGTTGTTTCGAAAGAATTTGTCCATAAATTTCTGCATAATCATTATTTTACTTCATCAATTAATATTATATATATTGTTTTGACATATATTAACGTACATAATAAAAGTTATAAAGAGGTTGAACTTCATTAAGACGTTTGGTATTTTTTGGTGCGAAAAAATAACAGATGTTTCGTATATTAAGTATTTATTATAATGAATAAGAAAAAGGTTGATAACGATTTATGGAAATCAGGTGAAAGGTCAATGAAAAATCGACAAGACAAGATATTAGGACCGCGAACATTCAGTATGTATCTTTATACATATATACACACACATAAGATAGCATGGCATTTATAGTTGTGTGATGAGTTGATGAATTGGTGTGACTCCATTGTTCCTGTTCTAAAGACTTCATTGTTACATGATCATTGACGTTTATTCGTTCAGCGTAAGCGCATTACTAGGTCACTTTACCCCTGTCATTGTCACTGTCAATCTGATACGACTCCCAATTAATTCCGTCACTTGCCACTCCATTATCCCTTTTTTTGGTTTCATCTTTACAATTTTACCTTACTTATTATTCATGTTGTTTCTTTATCGGAAACTTTCTATTACCGCCTATCAATAATTTTAAATCAAAACTGTTTTCACGTCATTTGTCAAACGATTATCATTTTTTACCCAAATACATCAGTTACCATTTTACTATATATCGCTTAAAAATGTATTTAAAGTATTAATATATTTATCCATATACACTAATATTTTCATTATTGAAAATTTTCACATTCAGTCGATTAACTATGTATGTTCTCGATATAATCTAAAAATATATAATTTTCTCCTTCTTAAATCCGTATTATTTAATATTAAATAAAGCTATTTTTTTATTAGAAATGATTAAATAATTTTTAGTGCACAGCTATATTTTTAGTATTTTTTAGAGTATTTTTCTGCTTATTCGAATAATTAAATTTTATCAATTTTTTAATGAAATTTACAAAAAATCATTATAATATTAAATGATTTTAAATAAGTAAAATAAAGTTAAATAAAAAATGCTTACAATTTTTAAGTTTTCCAGGTATTTATAATATATAAAATTTAGATTTTACTAAAAAATATTATAATATAATATGCATTTCGGATTTATCGAATAGCCGTTTCAAATTTTTAAATAAAAAATAAATCTATCTTTATCAAGTTAATATAAACATCTGGTATAGAAATGTGTATATACATATGTAACATAAAAAATTAGAAAGAAAAAATATTCTAATATACAAAATTATTTAGATCTCAATTTCCAAAATAACAAAATACATAAACCTAAGAATGCAAATACTTTAAATACTCTCATTTTTATCAAATGGTACTGTATTAATATCATTTATTCTTCATAGGCAAATAATTACTAATTCTATAAAGGTGATTATCATGAAAAATAGTTTTATTGATGTTTTGATAAAAGTTTGTACTATACACTGAGATATTATTCAAATTAACATATCCTTTGTTGTACAAACCCATATTTTCTAAAATATGTGTAAGAAAGTCATATTTGAAAAACGAACAGTTTATTTGAAAGAGCTAATGCTAGTAAGATATCACGCGTAAAATCCGCAAAAAGTCTCTGAAATCGTAAACTACATTTCATTACTCTTCCTCTCTCCGTTTCTGTATGTGGTGCGCACTTCCTCAAAACATCTCAAAGATGTCCGGTCAGTTTTGTCTCTATCTTTGTCTTTGTTTATTTTTGCCGCACAGTCTGTACATTTTGTCAATAGTAGTAGAAGAGACGGAGTGGTATCGATTGTCCACAAGTTAGCAATGGGTCACTTTATCCAAGCGACGCCATCACCGATGAATCTTAGAGTCGTGGGCATGGAATATAATAGTAAGACCGGGAGATAAAGAGCAAGAGAGACAGATACATGTGATATAATAAAATTGATCGTCGACTCATTTTAGCCAGTGACATACACAATGACACTGATGAAATCAAATGAATATTAATGCAAAGTCTACAGAAATCTTATTTCGTTTCAAGTACACGTACGCACGCAGCCACACACCCAAACGTAGTCTGATAAATCTTGAGTTTTGTGACGAAGTATTTGTTTTCATCTGAAAGACGTTGGTGTATCAATTCTTTCTTTTGCACTACATTGTTTTGTTTTATTCCTAAAAATTAAATTAAATAGTAATGATAAATAAAAATAATAATAAATAATTGTTATATTTACAGACAATTTATTTGTTCAATAAATTTGAGTTTCAAATATATTTGTTATACAAATATTTAATCTAATTAGTTCAATACCACATTTAATCGCATATCCTAACGCTCAATACCAATGAAATTCATGAGAATTATTCACTCGGAAACATAGATTCAAATTTATTATGGCTCACATTAAATAAATCTTGTACATTTGCTTAAATTTCTATATAAGTAATAATGAAAATATATTAAATGAGTACGAAAATATAATTTTTAAATAAAGTTTATTTTAATGAAAAATCATCAAGCCTTTTATTTATTATACCGTACATTTTTAAAAAATCATATGCAAAAATTTGATTAAATTGATATAAATATATACATGTATATTCATGTAATAACAATACTTATTTCAATAGAAGTTGAAAAATCTCAGCAAAAATAAACAAATAATATTCTAATGATAATTATTTTAATAGTTTTAATAATTCTGATTTTTAAGTCGTATTGAAAGATGATATTTTGGAGTCTGTTTTATTTTTAAGAAGTCTTTACGTACTAATATAAAAATATCTATAAATAATATAAACAAAAAATTACTATATACTATATATAAATTCATGTAATAAAAAAAACATTATTGCATGAAAATAACATCATATATATATATATATATTATTTATTACATTATTATTACAAATTATAATTAAATATATATTTAGAATAAGTAATAATTTGAAGTTTATAAATTAATTTAGATCTAGATATCAGATCATTATCAGTTAATGTACTTAAATATTTACTATTTTTATACCTAAAAACATTTTTTTAAATATCAATATTTTCAAACATCAATAAAAATGTTATGATTATATGATGCATAAAATATTTAAAATATTATAAAGTATTAAAGGTT
Source organism: Eupristina koningsbergeri (assembly GCA_018907245.1). Lineage (NCBI taxonomy): Eukaryota > Metazoa > Arthropoda > Insecta > Hymenoptera > Agaonidae > Eupristina > Eupristina koningsbergeri. Next base: position 277,380 of record JACCHV010000074.1, read on the forward strand.
TAAATAATAAATACAAATTATTAAGTAGTAAATGTATATAACAAGTTTATTATATCATTAACTTATCTTTCAGTGACTATGAATCACTAGGTGTGCATGTAATTAAAATTTTATTTTATATGTGAATTCTTGATATATTCTATATTCTGTGCGTAGCTCATGGATACAGATTATGTAATAAAAATCAAGATATACACTCTTACTCAAGATTATTTAACTGTTTTGATAGATTAGTTTCATAAGAATTTATAAAATCTTTATAAAACATTTATTGTACCAGTAGAATTTAACTAGTTATTTAAATTATAGTTTGCAATTTTAAACCGTCACAGTAGAAGCATGACAACCGTATTATAATACGAAGTCACAGTTTGGTTTGAAAAAATCTTGTAGTCAAACAATTTTTGATAACAAAAAAATTGTAAAATACCTGAATAAAGAAGTATAGAAGGATAGAAAATGAAGTTTGAAAAATGCAGAGCCCGCCTCGTAAATGTAAAAGATTGAACTGTTACATGAGAGGATTTAGCAACATCTCATGTACGAATCAAGAGGGCGTCTAATTAAGTAAGGGTGGAAAAGAAAGAACAGATATAGAAATAGAAGAAGGAAGAATTACTTAATGTCTATCAACATAACTGGATGATTAAGGGAGTAAATGCGATAATTACTCGTGATGGTACGTGAGCGTGGATGTTGTAACTGCTGTTGTGCTGTAGAAGACGAAGTAACAGATTCCATACTCATTATACTCAATGAATTTTTTTTTACTTCTTTGCTCTTTTCAACCCTGTTATCCTGATTCTTAATTCAATTTTGTCAAAAGCTAACTAAATGCTCTGCTGGACAAGCGAATCTAAAGGAATTATTCAATTCAAAGTTTCAACTAAGATAAGAGCAATATATTCCAACGTGTATAATGTGTGATGATTGAATAAGTAGTTATTATGTTTAAAATATGAATTTTAATTCTTTGGTTAAATTCCGTTTTAGCACTATATATTAAGATTTCTTTTTTGTTTTTAAAAACTTCCACAAACTTAAATTAAGAATTTATGATAAAATAATTTGTTTAATATAATAATTTTTGTTTATTTATAATTATTAAATTTTAATGTAGCATATTATGTCTTAAGGTGTATAATATTTTCATTGTACATTATACATTAAACTGATATACACGTACATGGTAATCACAAATTTTTTTTTATATATCAACTTTAAAAGACTCCTTTAGTCAAAATCAAATAGTAAATTGATTAATATATTTCTCCACAAAAGAAAATGACCTTTTTAGAGGTTGACGGTTAAAATAAAATATTTATTAATTTCAATGATGGTTGTATTTATTTTCTCTATTTTTTTTAATAATCCTATACTAATATCGTAATTATATGAGTTACTTTCAAATGTTTTATGTACAGAGGAAAAACACAATTCCATTAGAAATTCCGAATGGCGCAATTAATTCATCAAGAATGGCCATTAAAACCTTTTATGAATTAACTTTTGAAAATTGAACACTTTTTTTAACTTGATTGAATTTAAATAAAATATATTTAAATTATGCAATAAAGGCAAATAATATATATTTCATATTTTGCTGAAAATCAGTTAATGACAATGAATTATTTTATAGTAAAAAAACAATCAATAAGAATTTACTTGTAAAAGGTACTTATTCCCTTGATAAAACAACATAATTTTGTAGAATATCATAAATAGAATAAATTTTTTGGTTAGAATAGATAATATATTCCAAAAATGTAGTATTATTTATGTTAAAAGATAAAAAATATCAAAATTGTACTTTTTATTATAATGAACTATCTAAATTGATAAAAATTAAATTATTGATTTAAAACAATTAGTATAAATTGATTATTAAGTATATTTCTTATTTTTAAATTCATTGTAAATTTTATAATAAATTTACTTTTTTAATAAACTTTTAAAATGCATCACAAGACTAGTGATTTGTTATTCATACATACATATATGCATTATAATAAATTAATTGCAAATAAAACAAATATTTTGTCTGAAATGAAATTGAAAAAATATTATTTGTATAAAGGCAAACAGCTTTATGTAAAATTATAATAACAAATTTAAGTAAAAGCATTTGAGCCTTCATAAAAATAAAAAATTTAATTATATGAGGATTGAGAAATAAGTTGATCCTTAATGAAAATTAATATAAATATATAAATATGAAATGAAAATATATAAATGAGCTGGAGAAAGAAATTTTGATAGTCGACGAAAGTAAAAGAGTCAAGTAAGGATGAAATTTAGAAGAAGAAAGATAAATAAAAACAGTAGAAGAACATAGACAAACGACGAGCAGTTAAAAGAGTAATCATAAGCAGTAGTTTACATATAAGATAGTAAATTAATGATAAAAATAATGATAAGGATAAGGATAAGCGTATGTATAAGAGTACGGATAAAGATAAAAACAAAGATAAAGATAATGATAGAAATAGATATAAGGATATAAAAAAGATAAGGATAAAGATAAGTATAAAGATAAAGATACAGATGAAGATAACTAGATGTGAAAAGGAGACGTGGTAAAATAAAGAGAAAAAGGTGGGGATAGCTGTCGCTCGCCCGGGCATTGGAGGCAGAGCAGACGTCTTCTGACCCGGCCACCGTTGCTGCTACTGCCTGCTTCGCCACCCCCGCCACTGATGGAGGCTCGACTCAATTCAACTAAACCGTGTCAGTTAGTAGTGGTGGTATATAGAGTGGACACGCAGGCAAAGCTAAGGGATAACTCGTACGGGAAATCGAAAGACTAATGCTGCCACTGCCGCTACGGGTAGGTAAATTGTTTTTCAATGGCAAAGAAAAGCAGAAAGGTAAAGAGAATGGAAAAGAAGGTGTGGGTGGACGTCAGAGAGAACGGCCGGTTGGGTTCGATGGGTGGATGGCTCCTTCTGAAAGGAGGGTGAAGCCAAGCACGGCAGGTTATCGATCGGGCAAAACCAGAGAATGAGAACAAGAGAGAGGGAGAAAGACGAGCGTTTTCTCCTGACGGCTGACGAGGCCGTCACGCTAGAAGAGTCGAGACGGATGCGGGTCGACGGAAGGAGAAGAAACGCTAAGAGGAAGCGGGTGGGATAAAGAAAGTCTTGTAACGTCTCTGTAGGGGAAAGCACTGCTCTCTGAAGCGGTGATGTTTTTGTATAGAAAAGAAAGAAAAAATGGAGAAATATCGTTGTATTTCGCATGAAGACGATATGGTTCAGGGGTGGAGTATGGTGAATTGTAAAAGGTCAGAGGATGGAGGAAGAAGTAGTTTTCCTCTCCTCTGCTCGGTTGCTTACGCAGTTGGTTGTTTTCTCTATTTGCACATAAAATGTAAGGGTGAAAGGACAAAAGGAGAGAGAAAAAGAGAACGTAGGGTCGACCAAATGTGTGGGAATGGAGACACGTTACGTCTGGATAGAGACTAGGTGTATCTACTGCGCACAACCGTCGTCACCGCGACTGTTCGGTCACATTTTACTGAGCTTCAAGCTTGTATTTTCTATGCTCCTTGCACCCTTCCTCATCCCTACTTTTCTCAGTTATGACCTTCTATACTACTGCTCCTGCGTTTTTTCTTTTTTCCTCTTTAACTTGTAATACCTTTGGAGTTCGGTTTTATTTGAATTTCTTTCAATACGATAAGCAATCGATTAAACGAGTTTTTTCATCTTTTATGTATTAGATATAACAACAATAACAACAAAAATAACATCAATAATGATAATTATAGAAATAAACATTCTCACGCGTCTAAATACACCTTTCATACGCAAACTCAAATATTATCTAAATTTACTGTTTGGAACATAACTTATCGTGATAATTATAGGCAAATACGTATATATTTTACATTTTTAAATATCTATAAAAAATATTTACATCACTATCATCAAGCTTACTGCACTGTAGATTTAAAATAAAAAATATCTCTACCATCAGCGATTTTATTCATAAAAAAAATGGTGAATTCTAACATTTGATTGATGTAGTCGTGAAATATTAAAGTATAAGCCTAATTATTTCATCAACATTATTTATATATTAATATTATTTAAAAATTTACTAAATACTTTACAGAAGTAAAAAATATTTGTATATCTTTAAAATCTTTAAAAATTTATGCAATCAATTAAAAATTTTGAAAAATATTAAAATTTTGTATGTCATATAACATTCAGAATACGACCAACTGTTCTCATACCTTTTTGAATATTTTTGAATATTTGAATAAATTATGCATTTTATTATAAAAAAAGTTTAGATTTACTTAAATAAGTTTAAAGAAGAATACATTTTTAATACATGTAATTTTCGTATGATGATTTAATTTTTATTTGAGTGGTAGAATTCGACATACTTTATCTGTACATTATCTGAATCTACATATTATCATTATATTTTATTATCATTAGCATGGAGATCGTGAAAAGATTGGTAAATACTGTGATAAAAGAGGAAAAAGCAGGAAAAATAGAAATATGGGCATGGTGCAGACAACAGTAAAGAAAAGTTAGAGGAAATTGTGATTAGAGATAGGAATATAAAAGTAAATCAAAATAATTTATAGATTTAGAGGTCACGGAAAACACAAAAAAGGGATAAAATAAAAATAAGGTAGGTGATAGAAAAGGAAAGCGATTAACGGAAAAGACAGAGGAGATAAGATGGACCATTCTGAATGGAGTTGTTCGGGAAGGCGAATAAGAAAAATACACAATCGCAGGAGCAACAGAATCAACGATGAATGAATTATCAATAACATATAAAAAGGTATGAGAATGATCAAATTTGGAAAACAATGTTGAATTATATATATATATATATAAATGTAATATACAATAAAATTGTTAAATAAATATAATTCATAAATATAATTCAAGTTACAACTTGCAAACTAATATTTTTTTCTGTTTTCTTTCTTAAAATATAAGTAAATAATTAAATATAATGTCTGAAATTTATAATATGAAATTTTAATTGTAATGTAATATTAATATTGTTTTAAAAATATAAAATATAAAATTGATATAAAATAAAAATAAAAAAATCATGGTTGATTTTTGAGTCAATAATGTATAGATACAACATTTTAAAATAATAAATTCAACGATCACTCGACGAGAATTTGCAGATTTTAAAATTTTATTTTAATTGATCTTTAATGTTAAATTCTTGATCGAACGTAATGTAATTAAATGTACATTTAATGAAAATATTTTGATAGCATTTACTTATTGCAATAATGTATTATTTGAATATACAAATATGTAATTAAATATATTTTATAGGAAAATTGTATAAATATTAGTAACGTTAATTTAAATATATTATTGTTTTTGATGATTTTTTAATATAAAATATTGAAAAATTGTATTATTTAGTAAATATTGGTCCATATTATTTCAAAAATTACTTGTTAATAATATCACTCCAAGATAAGATATTAGAATATTAGACTCCTCGAACTCTAATACAAAATGAAATTAATGAACGAACGTATCTTTAGAAAATGCAGAATTTGTGTAATAAAGTATTGAAAATAGAGTTCGACTTCGATGATAGTAATGTTATAACATAAAAAGTATTGAATAATGCGAATAAAGAAGAAATAGTCACGATTGCTCTAGAGTCCAGAGTTTAGGGGGAGGAGAAGGGGAGGGCCGGGCCTTATCTGAGATTTCCTGAGAATTGCGATCGGAATGATCAGATCAGAGTATGTCAGTGCTGGGCTTCCTCATTGAGTTACAGGGCTGGCGCTCCCGCTAAGCCAAATCTAGGCTGGATGAAGAGGCTCTTAACTTTGTCAGCGGTCTATGTATAAGCATCAAACATAAAAAAATTAATTAAGATTGATCTTGCTGCAATCACACGAAGTCAAGGAGTCAGCGTCACTTTTTAGAGGACTCGATAATTTGATATGAGTTTTGATCCGGTGTCAGTATCTTCGGAGACCTGGAGGTTCACTCAAGTCGAACTTTTCTTTTTCAGATTTTTTTTATGGAGAACAACGCAAACTTTTGCATTTAAAATTAAATTAACTGTGAGATCCAACGCAATTGTTTTTATCCTAAATACACGTAACTGTATTCGTGAGTGTAGCAGAGGTTAAAAATCCCCTATATGAGAGAGAAGTCGAGATATGAATTAGTGCGAAATTACATCAATCAGGTGTTACATTAATGGTGTATGCCTACATTCGATGTCGATCCATCTATCCTCCTTCTCTTATTTTGTTCTGCATTTTCAACATTCAATTATCTTTCCATTGTACATGACGAATTACACAGGAATTATTCGATTGGAAAGTTTTTTTCCTAACAATTATTTATAAACTTATTTAACAGTTCATTTAACATACCTACGGGTACCATAAATTTGAGTTTTGCTTTAAAAATAAATTCATTTGATTTAAAGGTATTGTACGTGTTACAAATGCTTTATTAGAATACGATTGAATACTCCTGTAGATGTTTACTCTTAAAATCATTTAAAATTATTGTTTTAGCCCCTACTCTTATCAGTTCAACTAATGATAATTATAGTAACGATAAATCTTTTCATAATATTTCTACCCCTATGATAAATAATAAAATATTTCATCTTGTGATATAATATGAAATACGCAGGCACTAGCCAAATACAGAAAATATTGAATCCAACTAAGAATAAAATAACAATTAAACTAATAGCATTGGATAGCAGTTTAATCAATATATACATGTAAATATAATTGGAAAAAATTTATTAAAATAAAGAGTCTCAAGAATTTATAAAATTTTAAATTGGATTGAATATATAGATCCAAACTTCATAAGGATAAGTCTTTAGTTTTCTGGATATAAATCAATAGGCTAAAAATAAATGAAAACCTAAAGCCCAGACTTAAAAGTGGACAAAAAATCCTATAAGTAATCTCACAAAATATTTCAAAATATTATATAATGCTGTTCTCACTCCCTACATCATGACAAAAATACTCTTTTTTGAGACATAAACGAGCTTTTCTTATTCAGGCGTCATATAAATTTCGTATGATTCTGAAAATAAAGACCATAGAGCAGTTCATTTCCCCATCATCGGAAGTAATCCGTCAGAGAAGACACCATTTTTTGTTGTCTTCAACACTAACCATCTTTCTCTCTCTTCCTCTCTTTCATTCTTTCTCTAATATATATCCGAGTTGTGTGTGCCAAATAAAGACGTATGAAACAGACCCAATGAAGCAGAGTCATGAGTGAGCTAGAAACATCAATTAAAACCTCCGAAGCATATAGAGAAAGATGGAAAAAGAAAGTGGAAGATATCAAGAAACTCTTCTTTCGATCTTCTTTAATCTATCTCGGTGTAAACCCCTTCAAAACCAAAGCAACATCGACCATCTGTCATCCCATTCTCTTTTTCTCTTCTCAAATTTATTGGCTTCGTATCAGTGAAGAGATTTAACTTCATACGAAGAGGCGATAGATGAGAATCGCATTTGCGATTGCCATCATTAATTCCTTATTTTCATTAGGCATGAATTACCTTTACTCACGATTTTCATCTTTTTGGATCATTTTCTGGAGACAAAATAAAATATCGAGGTGAAGTTATCAAGATACACACACATACAAGTGTACAGGTGCAAGGAACAAGTGCTCGCCGACAATTGAAATTCTTACGAGTTTAATACTTGCAAGTGTAATAATTTTTTATTGCTTTTTTATTAAAACATATATGAAAAATCTTTTCAAGGTTATTTTAGCTAAATATTACATATGTAATATTGTATTTAATTCATAATATCCATAATTGTGACTAAATAAAAATTTCCCTTGGAATTTTTAATTTTTCGTACTTTCTAATAATACATCTATTAAATTTATTTTTTTTTTAAATGTAAGGAAAAAATATTTTAATCAACTACAGAATTCTTTTAAAATTTGTTAATAGTAGGGGATCTTTTATAATAATTCGATAAATGACTGATATTTTTTGTCATAATTCATTCACAAATTAAACTGCTATATTTGAAAACGTTCTCTTATAAATTAATTTCCAGATAAAAATTATGTGAAAAGTGCTATAAATTTTATTATAATATTTATTTAATATTTATAATAAATATTATTTGATATGCATTTGTATAAAATGTTGAAAATTTCGAATTTTAGAACAAACAAATTATAGTTTTAAACATACCTCACAAGTTGATAAACAGGCGTATATCATTAAAATCAAAAAACCGTTATAATCTAGATACAAGAGAGATAGAAGATAGAAAACATCTTTGTGTACTGAAATATAAATAATTACAAGGACATCATTTTAGGAGTTTTGTTTTACAAATACCTATTCAACTGTTTTAAGGAAAATAAAAATGGAAAGAAAGCAATAATACAAAACAAATAAAAAAGTAAAAAAAAGAGTTCGAAGTACATTCCCGCTTTGGAAAAACACGTTGTTGCGCACCGTCCATTGCACAAAACTTTTACCGCATACTGCAACAATGCGATTCAAAGAGAGAGAGATTGCAGAGGCTTTTGTCAGGAAGATTTTCTTTTTGATATTTGACTAATTGCTAGTTGAGAGAAGTACTGTTGACAACTACGGCGATTCATATCGTTACTGCGTTCACGAAGACTGGCGCTATAAACCCTTCAAGACCGGCAAAAACTGACGGCGCTTACTTTCTTTTCGTCTCTCTCTCTCTCTCTCTCTCTCTCTCTTTTTCTCTCTCCCCCTCCCTTCCTCCTTCCCTCACTATCTATCTATCTATCTATCTATCTATCTATCTATCTATCTATCTATCTACTGGTAAGACGAGAGAGAAACGCGACAAGCGCTTTTCTGACGAAGGTTCTGCATGTCTCAAAAAATTTCCAGTTAAGATTCTGTGTGTGTTCACAATCACAATCCAAGGGAATACAGTGTATAAGTTTCGAAGGAAGCCAGAGACAAGAATAAATCAGATAAGATTCATGAACCACAAAAGTTAGAGTACGAAAGAGAGATGGATAGAGAGAGAAGACAGAGAGAATATTAGAAGACTAAGAGACAGAATTACAGACAGCATAGACACTTCTCTTATATCTCCAAGTTTTTGGACAAGACGAGACATTTCGACGTCAATAATTCAATTATACGTATTGCCGGAAGCATTGAAAAAGCTATCCATGTAAATTTTAGTGTGTGTTATCAATGAGTTTATACCCTTGAATATATTACTGTTATTTTTATTAATTATTAAATAAGAAATCTTATTTAAATTTTTTATTTTAAAATTCTTTGATGTATTTGTTCTGATGGTAGTATCATGGTCATTGACATTATTCAAAAAAATATTTACCAAACTTAACTAAATACACGATTTGATAACGACCATTTTTAATATTATTACTATTAATTAATATTCAGAATCGTCTCTTTCAGATTATTGTACGAATTGATATTTTTTGTCAAACATTCAAACTTGTAAAAACTTTCAAAATATTAATGATATACCTGTGCTATTTTATAATTTATAGTATGAATTTATTGACACTATGATTAAATGAATTATCTATAGTTTTTCTTGAATCAAAATAAAAATACTTTCACGTGAAAAAGTTTATTTAAAAAGCATATTAATTTTATATCAACAGTTTATTAACATGTTGATTCTTCAATCACTAACGTTGAGGCATTTATAATAAAATGATAAATCTAGAGGATATATAAATAGAATATTTTTGGATGTATTGCGTAAATTCGACAAATTGTGAACATGTAAAGTACGTTTTCTTCGAAAAAAGATTAATTTCATTGAAAGTCAAATTAAAGTAATGGTCAATGTGAGTACATTAATAAGGATTCGATTTAAGTACAACTACAACATCGAATAAAGTAGGCACATCTTTAACAAATCAATCATTTTGGAGGAGTCTGGACTCATTTTATAGTTGTATTTGTAACTGATATTTTAGAGATTTCTGTCGAAAATCGTTAGCTCTCATCTCTTGAAATGTCGTCTATTTAAATATTTTCCCTTTTTAATTCCTTCTTTCATTTCTTTTTCCTTTCTATAATCTATTTTTTTCGGTACTACGTATCCCTTGTTTGCATTCTTTCTTTTCTCTTTTTTATATTAGCGTTTATTTAAAAATCCATCCGAAAATAACCATGAAAGTATAACCCAACGTTTAACAACTTCTCTATTACCTACTAAAAAATTCAGCTGATTGAATAACTTAAATAAATTTATGAAACTTCTATTTTTTTAATTAATATAATTAATTGTGTATCATTTCATTTCTTTAGATTAAAATAATATTTTTAAACTAAAAAAATTCTGTATTTTAATAATTAAGAAGAAATTTGAAAGAAGTGCATAGCTTATGTTTAATTTAATTAAAATCATTATGTTTATCAGTGTTTTTATTTATTGCTCATAGGATGGAAAAGAGAATTAAATGGTGGATGGTTTTCAATATTGACAGAGAGATCATCCATAACAAAGACTTGCTTCAGCTATTTGGAAACGTTTCATTAGCTTGAAAATTGTGTTCGGATGATTGAAAAAGAGTGATGATCAGCGTCTCCGGAATGCTGTGTATTTCGCGGCAATCGGTGAAATTGCAGATTAGGACGCGAACGACTAGTGGCTACGAGAACACGTGCGTGTTTCCTTCGACTCAGGATGAATAGGAGACTAATCGACAGGAGGGGAGGAGAACCCCAGAAAAAACTTAATAGCGTCATAAACCAGAGCAAGGTGGGGCGTTTAAAAAACTAATTAAACTTTTTCGCAATCGGGCATGCTTTAAAACGTTAGTTAAATGTCCAAGCACTGCCTTGCGTGGATGAACTCGAATAAATGCCCACTGTACATTCGGTTGAGCAGTTATGTTGGGAAAAGAGAGAAAGACAGAGAGCGCGAAACGAATATTACTTAAGGCTGATTTCCTGTTATTGCATATTTGACATTGCTTAACATCTCTTGTTTTGTAGTTCTTTTTTAAACTAATTCTTCTAAATATGTATCATTAAGTTAATAATAGTCGTGCGTTATAGTTGTAAAATTAAATATTGATAAAAATAATACCATTTATGCATTACTTACTGAAATTCAGCAAAACTTTGCATGTCAATATTAATTAAGAATTATCAAATAAGATTAATAATAAAATTAATTTGTGGTTTAACAAAAAAAATTATAAATTTTTGTATTTCTAGTATGCAATAATTTTATTTTTAATTGGTACTATAAATAACTCTATCTTCAATAATTTTTCTATTATATTTGATAATACATTTCTGTATTTACATAATTTATCATTAATATATTGTTATATGGTTAAAAAGTATTTTTATGTAAAATTAATATTTTTGAAAAACAACATTATTTAATGAATAAATAGGTACTTTCTACTATTTTATTAATATGCATGCGATTGATGGCTATGCCCTTGTACGTGTATATGCTCAAATGAGTTTGCATATTTGTATATTACTTTCATGGTAAGTACAGTTTACATGTATTATATATATTTTAATACACATACTTGGATATAAATAAATAATCATATGTGTATTTAACAATTACTATATTATTTTATTATTGTATACAAATGTTATATTGATTGAGATACATAATAAAATATTTCTTTTATAATGGTATAAAAATTTTTTTTTATTACGATTATTTATCACTTTTATAATTCTTTTTTTAAATTTCCACTTGTATTGTTTCAAAATGTTTCTCTAAGAAGTTTACAAATAATTTTGTTTTTCTCATTTAGAATTTACATTTAGAATTTTTATTTAATAATTTAAAGTAGATTTAAATATCTAATTTTTGCAAGAAAAAAAACATTAAAGTTTTTTTTACAATATAAGCTTACAAAAAAGGGTTAATAGTGACTAAATGCACTTGATAATTTCATCAGTCAAGTTTTTTGATTGACATTACGATTGAAGTATTTGAAATAATTTAAACAAGATAATAGTTGAAAGATTAATTAATAATAGCATAAAGATAATCGTGACCAAACACAAAATATAGCCAGTAGCACAATGAAATGAAAGTACTGTTAAATCCTACTGGTTTTTGACAAAAGACCTAACGAAGAATTTTTACGAGATCACACCCACAATGAAGGTAACGATAAACGAATGGTTAACGACAATGAATTCAGTTGTGTGTGCATCAGGACACCATAAATTAAGTCAAAAATTAACCGTCCCTTTCACGGGTACACCATAAATTAAGAAGAGAAATTAAGCATTGATATGGCGACCTGCACACTGGCGTTCACAATATATTTTATTTTTCTTAACGCTCATCCACGTACACGTCATCCAATTTTGCTGATGTCTTCATCCGTGATGGGACGCAAATCTTAAACTTCGTTTACAGCTTCCGCAAGCAAAGATTCGTTGGACCGCTCACGCAGCTCGAAAGGTTATCACAAGACCAAATCGGTAACAGGCCTCGTTGGTCAGGTTTCTCTTTTTTCTCTCTCGTTGTCAAATCTCTGAAGTCATATTTAATTATACACACGTGTATAATTAAAATCATTTTTAATTATCATATTTTTAATAATACATACGACGACACATAGTTCACGAATGCACTTCCTTATTCATCTTACACTGATCTTTCGCAAATTTATAACTCTGATTTAAAACAGTTGATATCACCTTTCATACTTTTACTGTTTTCTGTACCATTACTTTCTTTAATTGTTATATAGAGCTTGTAGTAATTATTATTATCGCAAAACAGTGTCAAATTTACAGTTCTAAATGCTTTTTTTGAGCCTGTAATTTATTGCTGAATGAAATCTCTCGACAACTCAGTTAGTAAAAACTTTTTAACGCATAAACTATCAATGCTTAATACTCTGTAAATTTTACCTCAGAGTATAATTCTTGACATGACATTTAGGAGTTTTTAAACGAGCGTTTGCGCGATTTTTATATTTTTACAGATATTTTGGATATGCTACATCTATGGATTGTTATTGTTGATTTTTAAGTTACATTCTAAAAAATAAATACAACCAAAAAACTAATTTTCTTTGGTCTAGAAATGTCTAATGATAACGGCATTCATATTTATTTAGAAATTTCTCGAAATTTTCGTGTGAAAAATTCAGATAAAAAGTTTTTATTCTATTATAGATTACTACTTTGACATAATAATTATTTAATTTTTCTAATGATTATCGTGATAGTGTCAATTGCTAAATAAAATATTCGAATATTCAATTTACTCGTTACACGTATTCAAATAAAATTTCACATAAATTTGGAAATACAATTTTATTTCCTTCAAGAAGATAATTGAATTCCAATAATCCTAATTCATACAACGTAAATAAATTATTAAACAATATCGATGTCTATAAAGGTAGAAATAATGAATCATTTGCCTTTAAGATTGATGCTTCAACAATGAACAAATGTTCTTGGCAGCATATTTTAAAAATCAGATTTATGATTTAAAATCCCACCGAAGAATGAAAAGTCCCAATAATCGCCATTTTTTTATTATCCTCAAATTGTCTTTCGTAGAAAACATAAATTTAAGTTTCGATGAAGAGAAACAAACTGAAAATCGAACGCGTACATTAATTTCATTCGAATTCCTGCGGCGCGCTCTAACGCGCGACTTGATTTATCAGTCCGCTTTGGTAAATATAAAAAGAAAACAAAATATAAAGGAATTCAAAATAATGACAGTCGGAGAAAAATTTTAAGAATGACGATAGTCCAACTGGTAAAAAACACGGGAATCCACCAATTGGCATTGAATGTCGAATTTCCTTTCACATCAGCTGTGATGTCGATTTTTTCTCTAGTGATCACGTACGAGAGAGAGAGAGAGAGAGACAGAGAGAATGGAGGGAAAGGCAGTATATGAGGGTCATTGGGTGCACATTAGAAAATTACTCGTTCTTTCGATCTCGGTTTCATAACATCAGGTTATTCATTTTTAATAATTAATTTATTAAAAATTTTTAATAAATTTAATTATGGTGTTAATGCCAAACATGTCAATACTGCGCCGTTGCTAGCGCAAATTTCTGTCTTTATCTTTTCGAGAGCCTTCGGGGTCCGAGGTCCAAAGTACTCATTCATGTCAAGCTATATTGCATTGCAGTAGAATTATCTTTTGAGGCAAAACAGAGAACGAAGACAGCTGATATGGGAGATGAGAATCAATAAAACTGGTCGAGAAAAAATAAAAGATAAATACGTGTTTAAAATTCAAAAATTGTTCTTCGCGTTTTTGCTTTTCGGAAAAAACGAATTCAATAATATTAATATAGACTTAAATTTTTCAACTTATTTGATAAATTACTCGAGTTTAAAAAAATATAATTGCAAATTTGTCACTTTCAATACAATTTGCAGAGTCAGCTACAATATAAATTATTTTGATTCGTTTAAAAAATAAAAATGTTGTTCCATAAAAATCATAACAACCATGTACAAGTGATCTGCTAAATATTTATTTTTTCGTATTTTTACAAGCATTCATTTTACATTTTTTTTTTAATACAATTAATTATATTTAAGTGTATGATTTTACGATTAATGTAAAAAAAGTACTGAAAAATGTATATATATATATATTCATATTAAATTATTTTTCACTCTAATACTTGTAAGAATTATAGTAATTTTGACTTTTATAAATTTCATTTAAATTAAATTACACTTTGTCATCATTTAGTTTCATTATTTATAAAAATGATCGTGCCACTTATAAATTGTTTATTATTTAAAGAAATTTTTTTTAACTTGAGCCTAATAAATTTTTAGGTTTAGAGATTTATATTTTTTTAAATTTGTACCGATATTATTTAGAAAAATATATTAATATACGTAATAATAGAGATATATTAATAGAGTTATATTGTATTACTAGATAACAAAAAAAATTAATAATATCATTAGCATACAATGAATCAATCGTTGCATTATACCAGCAAATGCTATAATATATCAGTTACTTTTTAAGTTTATATATATTTATGATTAATTATGGTTTTAATCGTTAATTGTTTCACCTTAATTAATAAAAATATATATATTCTTATAATAACGATAAAAATTTGACTGTAGCCTAGTAAATAATTAATACATTACTATACAATTCAAAATAAGTATAATATATTGTTAAACTTTTTTGTTGCTCTGATTGATCATTTATATGAATTAAATTAAATTAATTTTTATGTCATCTATAAAATAAATATTTACATATAATAATTCAGTTACAAAACAGATATTAATAGCTTACACGTTTTGAATCATTATTGTATTTTAAAAAAAACAACAAAACAACGTTAATAAGTAATTGAGAAATTAAAACAATTAACATGATATAAACAAAAGGGATTCTTTTTGTGTTTATTACTAATATAATTGCATTTCAACTAATTAGATTTATTTTTTTTCTAAAAATATGTCATAATAAATTTGTGTAAACTTGAAAAACAAGCAGATCTATTTAAATTGTATTACAAAATCTTAAAAAATAAATGGATATTATCAAAAATTTATTAATAGATTTATAAGATTTTAATGTATATGGGTACGGGGAAAATGAAGTCAATAATTTATGTTTGCAGTAAAAATATTTAAAATCGAAAAGCAATGTAAGATATTCTAAAATATCAATAAAATTTTATCCGCAAGTTGGTGGACTGTAACGGTATTCGAGTAATTTTTAGTAATTTTTTCAAAATAATCAAAGGGAGGGTGAAAAGTGTGGTCTGCAAAAATGCAAATCGAGTTCAAAACTACATAAGAAAACGAAGGAAAGAGACGCAAAGAAAAAACCGGCGGGTATATTTGCGTTATGAAGTCCAACCTCGTTTACCGTCGGTGTCACGATTCGACCTTTCCAGAGGCAAGTACAATTAAAGTGAATTATAGATGCTTTTTCGCAACTCCCTTCTTGTGACCATGCAACCCCACGCTAAAACGGTAAACTCATAGCGAAGAGGCACACTAAAGTGATAGAAAGAGAGGAAGAAAGAGAGAGAGAGAGAGAGAGAAAGAGAGAGAGAGAGAGAGAGAGAGAGAGAGAGAGAGAGAGAGAAAAAGCGATAAGCCAAAGGGAGTAGACGAATAAACATATAGTACATGTTTATTTTATATAATAAATATGTAGTAAAAAGAATAGGAGTAGAAGAAGTAAACTTAAAGTTTGTTTACGCTTTGGCACCATTAGCATCCCACGTGGGGGAAAGTCGGCAATAATAACACTACTGGCAATGCAATTGCCTACCACGCAGTAGCAATAATGGCTCTTTTCAACATTTGCTCGAAAACCTGGTGCGGAAAGATGCGTGACTACACTCGGGCCCAGATTGAGTTACCGACCGAGTAGATTTGACGTAAAACCTTGTACGCTTTTGTTGTGTTAGCGAGAAATAGGTGCACCGAGTCATGACAACTACCACGACTTTTTTTCGATTAACCCTTGAAGCTTTGTCCTGTGACTGTGTTTTACAATTTCAACTGTAGAGTAGTTTTGATTGCTAATTAGCCAATGAATTTTCATTACAAGTAACTGTTATGAACATAAAAGAAATTATAAATTGATAATGGTATTTAATGATTCACTATTTGTCTGGATCAACTGATAAAGATACGGCACTATTTTTATATTTTTCAAAAATTTCATAAAAATAAAATTATCTATCGTAAATTACTTGTATTTGTTTTACTTTTAAAACATTTCAAAAGTGGTAATAGCCGTAGCTCACTATTTATCGACAGTATCAGAAAGAGTTTTTAGGTGAAAAAAAATTGTGAAAAATAAGAGTTAATAATGAAAATATACAGGAATTTTCAATTATATAAACTACGTATTCGAAATTGGATGCTCGACATCTAAACTCTGAACGCACTGAAATAAATATCGAAAAATTTCATTATTAGCTAAGTCTGAAAAAGTTTGCCAAAAAAGATCAACGAATAAAACCTAAATTAAAATATTTGGAAGGAATAAATAAATACTAAAGGGAAATCAAACGATGTCTACAGGAAAACTTACATTTCATACGTTGAGGTGCGTGCTGTTTCCTACGGGTCATCTGCGTCCTGCGAACGGAGTCAGCGTTCCCTGTGACCTCCAGTTCTCCGATTGCTCTCCAGCAGGTTATTCACAATTTCCAGATCCGTTCGACGAAATTCGTCATCTAGTTAAAGTTAGCAACGATGATCGGTAATGTGCACTACCCCACTGACGATTGCGGCATTACCCTATTTTTGTTATCGCACAATATTATTTTTTTCTTTTTTCTTTATTATTACTTTACACTAGCCTTGTTTAATCTCTCACTTGTTTAAACTCTTTCAAACACTATCAATACCAATATATTGTGCAACTCGAATTCGAACAGTCCCTTGTATAACGTCGATTTATTTTTTTTCTTGCAAAACTCACATCTTACGCTGTAGGGCTCTAGACTTGTCACTGATGTTTAATTGTATTGAAACCAGTCACCAATTGATCACGAAATTTGCACTGATAGCTGTAACACAATTATCGAATTCCTGTTTAAATATCGAAAACTGGCTTATTTCATTAATGAATTTAATGAAAAATTCGTTCCGTAACACATCATCACAGCCAAACAGTTGTTCACCTCTAAACCATAAAACTTGGTACCTTGGATTTTCAACGCACACGATTTATTGGAGCTTATGTTCTTTCGCGCACGTGTACAATAACATTTGAAAGATCCTTCGTTCTGAACACTAGATCGCAATTGTAGTCACTCCATGGCACTTCATAACTACCAAGAAGCAAACCAAAATCGTTAATTGAGTGAAAAACCTTGAGGACAATCGTATACACATTTCAGTCATTTAGTCGCGAACTTCCGGTTCCGTTCCTCTCTTTCGCGAATTTCCTTATTCTGGTTAAGTAGTCTCTCCTTTCTTCTCCTTTTTCATATGCACATTTATTAAAACAAAAGAAGAGTCGGAGGCAAAGGAAAAAGCCTACTTGCGAGCTCAATTGGCTCCTTGTGGTAGACCAAAATTCGTCGGAGGATAGGGGGGTGTGATTAGTATAAGTGGAGAGGTGGGGAGAAAGGTTGGAGGGAGAAAAATCGAGATCAATTCGACGGCCTAACGGAACGGTGGCAGGGACTACGTTGAAGATACATCCAAATGAAGCGGGTGGCGGTCCAACGCTGACTGAATATCGGAAAGCACCGTCGCGACGACAGCGCACGACCACGGGAGGGGGAGGAGGCCGATGCGAGGACAAGGAGGGCCGTTACCGCACGCCGTTACCCCTCCCCGGGTCTTCTCCCTGTTTCCAAGCGAGAGGCGAAAGAGAGTGAATGAGCGGCGCGCGCCAAAGTAAGCGTGCGTGTAAAGAATTTTGCGGCACCCTGGCAACTCAGTCGCGGATTATCATGGGTCGGTGGAGGGGGTCATGGTGAAGAGGTCATGAAAAGTTAAAAATTAAAATTGGAAATGAGAAATAAGGAGTCGCAACTATTCTTGAAATCTTGGGCTAAGAACCGAGCTAAAGCTCTTGAATTTGATTTTTTGCGACATTGTATACTTCGATTTTTACAATCTCTAGGGTTTTTATAAAAAAAATCGGTATTTTCTGCTCCAAATAGAAAAAGAGAACTATTTTTTTCACAGGTTTTATGATTCTTTAGAAATGAGGAAAAATAAGTATGAGGCATGGATGATCTTTGTTATTCATTACAATGACAATTTTGCTGTCTTCAAATTATAGATTGATACACTTGCATTAAATGTGGTCTTTATCATAAGAGCAGAGAGAGAGAGAGAGAGAGAGAGAGAGAGAGAGAGAGAGAGAGAGAGAGAGAGACAGAGAGAGAGAGAGAGACAGAGAGAAAGAGAGAGAGAGAGAAAGAGAAAGAGACAATATATATTTTGTTTTTGCATTTTACCTTTAGTTTAAATAACAAAGTTTTTATATTATCTTTTTTATTTTTTTTATTATATTTTTTCATCTCTTGTTTAAATGGGTAAATGAACACGTTTTTTCCAGTTAATTTGAGTGTTGTGAGAGCGTCTTTTCAACCAATATAATCAGAATTTTTTGTTTTATACAGAAGATTGCTGTACATTCAGAAAATTATTATTAAATCATCACAATACATTTACCAAGTCATCCATTAGAGGAAATAGTTTCAATACAAAATGCGACGTTGCAAATAAATAGAAGATTTGTTTTTTTCCTGAACAGTGAAAAGATCAACAAGCTATTTAGTTGCGGATTGAATAACAAAATGAAATTACAGAAAGAATTAACTCGAATACTGAGAGTAAGCACTATTGTCAAGTCCAACGGCCACATGGAGTAGCCGCAAGATACGAGAGAACAGCTACAGAGAAGGCGGGGCTCGAGAGCATGGAACAACCTGAGGGATTTCGCCTCTAGGGTGGGGTGTTCGAGACCCCCTCCATTTTCGTACTTTATTACCCGCCCCATGTTAAGCTGCATATCAACGGCTCTGCGCAAAAGACGGACGACATCGGAACTACGGACGTATGTGGCGTTAACTGTGAGTTTCTCGGTGTTTTCATCTGTTATCACGGCTGAGAGTTTTCCATCAAATATTGTGAGTATGTAATCAACTATGTTCCTTATCAATGTAGACTAGTCAATACATGCAGCTGCAAAAATACGTTAATTTATCGAGGAAGCTTATGAAATAAAAACCTAACCTCAAATTTCACCTGGCTTCGTACAATAAACTTCGTTTCTCGCGTTTGCTAATTCATTAGGAAAAATTGGGTAATGTTGAGTATATCATGAATAAAGCAATGTTGTGTTATATATGACTGTGATAAATCAAGTGCACGAGTAGTATCATTCCTCTTGAGATCAATCACTTCATGAATAGTTAGGTCACTTTCGCGGTTAATAATTCTTTGCTACTTGCACGCGAGCCAACGTCAAAAATCATTGAATAAAAAATTGATATACATTCACAGGACGTGAGAAGTCTAAAGTTAATTATCAGTACAAACGTGCGGTCGTGTACATAAATTAACCATTGGCTATGCCGTTCCGTGGCGCTAAGAGCCGAGCCAGATATTTAGGCCCCGCCCAAGTTCTGCTACGTGAGGCGGAGTCTCGATGATCTATAGCGCCATACAATACCCCCACTACTGCGAGAACGCTCTTACTGCGGGTGCTCTGTAGACCAAGGCCACGCCCTCCCACGGATCGGAACTCGTTGCTCGGATCTCGCGTCTTTCTCTTTTCTTCTAAGGCTTTCTTCTTTCTAGCATGTTCAAAGACACGTTTGTTCTTTTGCACGTAATTTTAGGATTCTTTCCTTAGAGCAGGTATGCAATTCAATCTCTCGATTGCAGTAGTGCTAACAGTACTAGTACGTGAATAACTTATCGTTTCTTTATCTTGGAGTGATTCATATGTGCGGGAGCTGTATTTGTTCGCGAATATTTGTAGACCAAAGCACGCACATGATTTTCTTGGCGCACCTTATAATATCTAGATGATACTCAGTACTTAATTACAAACCTTTCCTTAACGTGTCTATACAATATCCTTGTCCAATACCCGTCTTTTATTTTTTTTGTTCCTTGTAATAGGTGCTAGCAAGTTAGAAATTTTTATGTTTCTGTTCCTCGATAACTCTATATGTATATTTGTTTTCTTTTATTTTGTACGTGGATGTCATTAAATATTTATTTACACATATCCTTAATTATAAGTGGTATTATTTACGTAATTTATTTTTTATATTGTAAAATTTTAGATTAGAATAAAAATTAACAGAATCTAAAAATATGTTTTCATTAAGAAAAACAAAATAAAATTTGTAAAATAATTAAATTATATTCAATTTATACAAATTTACAGAGTATATTCTTCCAATATTTTTTACTTTATTATCCAATACCCTATGTTAGTTACCGATATTTAGAATATTTTTTAATTTTACAAAAATTAATTCCATAAAATATATGACGTGAATAGTACATTTAGTTTTAATTTTAGTCCCATTCTATAGATAAATATTTTTACGAAATTGATAATTTTATAATTTATTAAACTATTTAGCAAAATTTTATAAAATTATATATCTATACTAAAATATATATTTTACTTAGAGAATAACTTGTTTTATTTTATTTTTCATAAATTATTATTTCTATTACAAAATTTATACATATATTTTAATGAAATATTAAAGATTTAGATAAAATAAAAAATCTCAACAAAATTTTTAGCGTAAATTAAATATTTTTAAAGTTAAATTAACTGTGTATAAACTAATTATATATAATTGTAGATAAAAATAAATTGATTTTCACAAATTTAAGAGGTATCTCATATTCAAGTTTTACAATCAAATTTAAATATATTAATTTTATTTAAAAAAATATAGTATAAAATCATGTATATTTTTTTCTAAAATTTTTTAATATTAGTATATAGCGATGTAAAGTATATTCAATTTCTAAAAGTAATCAAAAATCAATGTGTACAAAAACTTAAATATGAAAATAAAAGTAATTTCATAATGGTAATTATTTAAATATACTTTCAAATTTATTTTTTAATTATTTAAATTATTATTATTTAAAGGGAATTATTGTAATTGTGAGTAATTCTGTAATTATGTAAAAAAAGAAAATTATTTGACATAATTAAGTATAATCTATTTTGAATATTTTAAATCAATAGTTTTTAAAGATCTATTTAAATCTACAATTAAACACTATCTTCTTTAACAAATTAAATATAATTATTTGATAATTTTTTTAAGCTTTTTAATATTCATTATTTGAGTCTTTTCGTTTAAAGGTATACTAAAAAAAGATTTAACAATAAATTTTTTCAATAAAAAAATAAAAAAATATTACATACTTAAGTCATAAAATTTTAAAGTTTTTTTTTTATTTAGAGATATTTACAATAATACTGTATTGGATTTTATATATGTTTTATTCAAATATGGTTAAATAGTAATATTTAATTCATTTATATGAACGCAATTGATAATATAAAATTGAAATATTGATTACTGTCATTAATTTAAGATTGAATTTTTTCTTATGTTTCTACAATAATATATTTTGCAATAATTTATATTTCAGCATATTTTTGCAGTTAATATCTAATCAGTGACTGGTGACTAGAATTGAGTCACATAAGAACTTTAAGTTAAAATTTTAAAAATAATTTTTAATACAGTTTATAAATATTGATAATAATTATTAAAAAAAATTTGTTCACTATACTTTGCCACATTAAGATAAAATGTTTGTATTTTATTAAAAAAATTATTAATTTAAATAAAATCCATTATTAAATGTTTTTATTGTTCGTAAATAAATTGATGGAATTGCTAAATAATAATGATTTGAATGTTATAATAATATAATAATTTATAATTTGAATAGTTAAAAAAATCTCTAATTTTTTACATCACTAGCCTAAAAGTGCAAAATATTTTAGAATATAATGATAATCGATAAAATATTTTTATATTCTTTATAGATAGATTTTAGTTTATATATTAATATTAATATTAATTTTTGCGCGTCTATTGTTTTAATTATCGAGTAATTTCGTCGTGAATATATTTTTTTTTATGTGGAAAAATAAATCAATTCTTATTACATTTTGTAAATTGTTCACAATTAAATTAACCCACGACGATAAAAATTATAAGTACAAATAAGTGATGAAATAGTACACATTAACATTGAGTATAACACATTATTCAAACAAGTTTAGTTCATTATACACTTTCCTTTGTCTTAAAAAAGTAAAAGCAACCACGAACAAGATAAAAAGATGAAGAGGTACAGTTTTCATTTTTTGGATTCTTCTATCTCCTTCTCAACTATGTGTGCTTAATTCGCCCATCTTCCTCCTCCTTTTCTCCTTCATCATCGTCCCTCCTACAGTATCTCTTACTTTTTTTCTCAATACCTTTGCTTTTTTCCCCGATTCTCTACCGACGATTTTCCCCCTTCTCACTCCTTCTCTTTTCCTCGTCCACTCTCGCCAGACCTTTTCTTTTTGTAAAGCAAATTCGTGTCTTCTTCTCATGTCGGGGCGTTCATTACTGCTAAACATTCCTGTCAATTAAAAGTGCATGCGCGCGCATTCGAACCCGATTTAGTGGCGATCCATACATACTGGTCCTTAACGCCATCCCTAACTTGGCTGCATACGCGTGTCTTAGCGAGCGAAAAAAAACGAAAGGAAAACGAGAAGGAGAAATAGAGAGAGAGAGAGAGAGAGAGAGAGAGAGAGAGAGAGAGAGAGAGAGAGATAGTGTGTGTGTGTGTGTGTGAGAGAGAGAGAGAGAGAGCGTTACAATGAGTGAAAAAGAAGGTTAAAAACGATTGGGATTGTGGAGCGCTTTCAGTAGCATTGGGTACAGCACGGACTCTTGCGTACTTGTGGCTTTGTGTTTGTTAGTGACCTTTGCAGATCTGTCTTCATGGTTTCAGGTACTTAATGCAGTACGCACTTGCGAGATTCGCTCTCGATTATCCCCGTACGAGTTACAGGCGTGAGATTATCCTCGCGAGTGCGCCGATTCTTTTATTATTCTTTGGTCACACCTTTGGAGATGGTAGACATTGACATTGATCACAAAGCCAGCTAGCCACTCTGTGATTCAGTGCTCGAGCCTAAGCTCAGCCTCGATAACTTATTCTCTTATTACATTGAGTTTCATTTATTTTCACTGACATTGACTTTATTTCACAGTTTGACTTGTAAATGTTGAAAAGTCTAATTCTTGATTAATTGTTTCTTTCTTATTTAAATAAATAATTTTAATTACTAAATTTTAGACAAATTTAATTTTAATTTACATGTTTTAATTATAAATTTTGTAGCTTTTTAAAGACATTTTTTCCTGTTACTTGTAATTTACCTCACACTGTTAAATAAGAATTTAAGTTGTTGGAATAAAAAACAAAACTCTTAAATCGAAAACTCTAATTTATTATGAACTTTTGGAAACTTCAGTAAATAACCAGCGTTTTTATCGTATGTTGTATATAATTTACATAAATAGTTCAAGCGTTAGCTACGCTTTTGACAACAAAACGATAAACCATGTCGAACACTATATTATGGCAAATATAAAAGAAAATCACGTCTACAAATAAGAAAAAAGAATAAAAAAAAGTAAGAAAATCGCATATAGAAAAAAAGTGATTTGCGAGAAGCTATTCGGGAATGTTTTCGCGTCAGCATCTCTTCTCTTGCACGGCGGTAAATGGTAAACACGCATACAAAGTCTGAGTTTCGTATTCGTTCAACGAATGAGAATATCGTTCCTCAGAATAAGTGCAATCTGAAGAAAAAGTGAGAAAACCAGCGGAGGAAAGGAAGAGCAACAGACGAGAGAGAGAGAGAGAGAGAGAGAGAGTAAGAGGAGTTACAGATCCTTTACGAGCATCGTCGTCATAGTTTCCATCGTAGTAGTTGTCATCGATGTCGTCACTCCGTAGTCCAATCCAATGTCGACAACGAAACTCTTGTTATCCCTTGAAATGAGAAAGAAAAAAAAACTTGTTTTAAAGAAAGAAAAACACAGACAATAGGAAAATGAACACGTAAAAAATGATGAAGATAAAATATTAATAAGATACAAATCTGAAGATAAGTTAAAAGTATTCATTTACTTTTTCTAATAATAATATTTACAAAAATTTATTACTTAATGAAACACACTATTATCAAAAAAAGAAAAATTGAAATTATGTTTATTAATATTATTTTAGTAAATCATAATTAGCTAGGTTAATCAAGAAACAAAGATTTCAAATCAATATATTATATTTATAAATAATATGAAGATTTTATACAGCATTAATTAAGAAATATGTATTTATTTATTATAAAAAATTCTCATTTAAACTTAAGGAAAACATATTTTTCTAAATCTCGGTTTATTTTTGTTTTCAATTTAATTTATAATCATTTAAAAAATTTAAAGAAAATTAAAATCTTTAAAAGTAATGGCATTACATATTTAATAGTTTAAACTATCTTTATTGCTTGAATAATGATTCAATTTAGTATTTACTCTAATTATTACATACGAATAAAAGGGTTGGTTATAAATAACCATAAATTTAATTATTTTTATTAGAAATAAAATTTTAGAATTAAAGTATTTACAAATTTTATTTTATTACTGAATGTTTTATAATCGTTAATTATTTTGAACTTATTAATTATATTAATTTTGAAATTAAACATTTTATTATAAACAAGATATTTATTTTTCTTTTTTTTTTTAATTAAGTAATTATTTTTCTTTCACAGTTCGTGAAGTTGTAGCGCATTTTCTTAGTGTAATGATAAATGAAATGAAAGATAGTATAAAACGAGTTTTCAGTAACTGCAAATAATCAGATAATACAAACATAAAACGCAGATACATGTTTCGTTATTTGTTATTGGTCTGTGTAAAATGTAATCTTTCTTATTATTTTTTATTGCATGATTATGAATATATATATATATATATATATACATTAATTGGAAGTATTATTATTACTATTATTAATACTTATTATTACTATGATTATGGACTAGGTACCACATTTCTGTTTTATCTCCATCTTAAAACAGTAATCATTCGATGATTTATATCTTTTAGCAATATTAAAATAATAATATATAGTTAAAATTAGATGTATCACTTGTCTGTCTTTTATTCAATTAAGTTTTCAATACATATATCACTAAAAATCAAATTAAATATAATTAAAAGAATACTTTTTAAATAAGTTATATTACACAATTATTGTAAATTTTAATATTATAATAATTTTAATGAAAATTAATTTTTTATAATTTTTTATTCTTTACATAATGAATATTAGATTCTTTTGTCTTTAAAATAAAAATATACATCTTAGCATCTTATTAAAATTTATAGAATATTTTATGTCATAATATATGAAAAAAGTACTTTATTACTAAATACCAAAGAGAAATTAGTTTCAAAATTTAATCAAATACTCGAAAAAATAATTTAAAAATAACTGGTATTTGTTTGTTTTATAAAATGAAATATGAACTTTAGTTGCACAATCCATATTTCAAGTTACAAAAAATGTTGCCGATCACTTTAACTATTTTATGGTACTAATTTTATATTATTTTAAAATTTTATTAAACTCCAAAAAATATTATTTCAAAATTAATTAGTAAAACTATATTACATTACATTATATTATATTATATTATATTATATTATATTACATTATATTATATTATGTTATGTTATGTTATGTTATAAAATTCAATGGTTGAAATATGCTGTGCACAAAGTCGGTAGCTGTTGGTTCGATCTCTCTTGAATTTATTCATGCGCTTTTATTATTTCCGATGAATGATTAATTTATTTGTCAAGTTTTCTAAGGTCATCATTAATAAATTAATTCATGGAATCATTTATTATATTTATTTCTTTTGGGCGTTTTATTTTTTCGAATTCACATAGTCACTAAATTATCAAGTTTTGAAGACGAGTAGTTTATCTAAAATTCTATTATAATAAAAATTTCAAAACTATATTAATAGATATTGTACATATAATTTGATCAAATAGTAATGAATTTTAATTGTTTTTAATTTGCGATTTTCAGTTTTTTTATTATGTTTCTGGAGAATTAATTTAAAAATAGTATTTTAAAATAACTTTTGCTTAACTTGGAAAATTTACTTTAATTATATATATAATGAAACTACAACGCATTCAATCAGACCGCAATAAATTTATAAGATTCACGGGGAACGAATATAAGTGTAACACTTTTGTACGAATTGATCGATTTGTCGAATTTTCAAATTAAAGTAAAAAATATTTTCCTTTTCAACTTGAAAATATAATATAGAAAATTTTCATTCTACCCGAAATTAGTATTTTTAATGACTTAAAAGTACAAGTCATTTTATAACAGAATGATTTAGGTTGATTTTTTTAATTTGTCGCTCATAATAATTGTTTCAGTAAAGATAAATGATAAAATTAAAGGCATTTTTATTTCTACAACAATATTCACTAAATTATTAATTAAACTGAAAATAATATTTATAGAAGTAAACATTTTTCAAATAAAATTTGTATATTGAATAATTTAATTATAAGAAAAAAGAGTAAATCTATATTTAATTTGTAGCGCTGGTTAGGGTTGTTAAGACTAAATGTCATTATCAGAAAATTCTACGCATTCCGTACGAGTTTAATGACTTTTGTAGAAATAGCAATTGGCTCTATGGCGGGGTTGTCTTGGGCGGAGCGCCCTGTCAGGTAATCCGCGTGATAGAATAACTTATGTATAGGGTTAAAGCCGAATCGGCAATGCATTTAATTACCGATATTATGTTAAGCTGTTAACGAGCGTTTAATAAGAAGAACTCGTAAATCAGAAGACGGTTTTCGTTTGCGCGCAAATTATTACTTTATGTTGTTTCACTTTTGCTTTGACTCTCGAGTGCAACGGAGCTCGGTGTTCTCGTACCCGCTTTGATCGAGAGTGCGCGGAGTCGGCACGTGTAACGTATATACGATATTTATATATATATATATATGCAGGTAGACATTTATGTAATATCGCGCGTCATGATAAGTGTATATAATTGTAAGATACAATAATAAAGATCATTAGTGTTTGTGCAGTTTTTAACAACCTAGACTTTAGTGTGTTCACTCCCTCACCCGAACATATACAAGACTAAAAATTTATTGGAATAGTTGTTAATATTTTAATGAAGTAAAGTTTGAGAGAAAAACATCTTCAAATTTCATATTTAGATTTAAATTTTTGCCAGGATCTTAGCGTCTGGTGTAAAAAATGTTGAAAAAGATTGCGAGCAAAATTATCTCATAAAATTGCATCTAAATAAGGTAGCAACTGACGCCAATTCCGAGAGAAAAAAAGAGAAAACTAGTGTTCGAAATTCCAGAACAAATTTCGCAAGTAGCCAGAGGCTTACACCAAGAGATATGTGGATGTGATTCAATGGAATGCTGCGATACGATGCAATGGGATGGAATGAGATAGGATGCGTTGAGTCGCGATTTTCTTCTTTCAACGGGGGGTGAAAAACTTGGGGCACTAGAAGCAGTACTTTGTAATTGTGTTAATCGCATAAATTCAGATTAAACACTTATGTGCGTGTATGTGGCATTTGCACTGCATATATGTCAATAAATTCAGGAAGATTGACGAGACACGATACAAATCTGTCAGACTTCTATAGGACATGATACTCTGTGTGTGTGTGTGTGTGTGTGCGCGCGCGCGTGCGTGCGCGTACGAAGTGTCCGAGGTTGTAAAAAGAGGGAGGCAAAGTAAACTTCGATCAGAATCACTGGTATTCTTGATTCATAAGCCTTTTCCAGCACTTTTTTACTTGCGAGATACCTTTACCCCACTTGCTTAAATCACCTCTTTATGAATTATTAATTCTTACTTTTATACAATAATATTGTTAGTTGCCATTTGTAATGAATTATTTCCAAACAAAAATGATCTTTTAATAATCTTTGACACATTTTATCTTTTTTCATTTATGCTCGGTACGCTTTTCCTGTTTAAAAAAAAATTGAAACATATTTTTCCCTTTATTGAATACTATTTATTAATTTTTAACATTATATTGAATCATTATTAAATTTATAAATTATAAATATTGAATAATTAATGATAAGAATAATAAAAAATAAATATTCGCATATAAATGTTTATACTATAATTAATAAATTTTTCTGATCTGTAAAGATAAATTTATTTAAAAACTCTTATATTTTTAAATAGTTATAATCAAATTTATAAAATACCTTCAGAAAATATTTATAATTTATTATTGTTTATAATTTTTAATTCATAATTATTTATAATTATATTTGAAAAGGTTTAAAAAGGATTAAATTAAATTAAAATTCGTATTTAAAAAAATTATTAACTCAATAGCTTACATAAATTAAAAAAAATAATAATTAATTTAAATATTATTTTTAATATACAAAAATAGGCTTCATAAAATACAAATATAATGTAAGTTATAGTTGGTGAAAGTTAAAATTTTATTTTTGTAAATGGGCATATTAAAACATATTGGACTAGAGGTGCTTAAAATAAATACAGGTTTTGCTTTAAGTTAAATATAAATAATTATTTATTAAGCAAACGAAATATATATATATATATATATAATGGGATTACAGAAAACTGTATGTTATGTTTCTAATCTGATAGTGAACTGAAAAACTGTACACGAAAATTTAGCTTGATGCAGATCAAAATTTTCCCTTCCACCGTCAATTATTTTATTGCTTTTTAACTACCTATACAGTATCATATTTTTCACAAATAAACTTAAACTTTAATGAAAATTTCATATAGTAAATACATTAAGAACTTGTTATTTATGAAATAAAACATTTAGAACATTATTCTTTGATACAATTCATTAAGATTGTAATAATTTAAACATTTTTCTATCATACATTTTCATGTACTTAATTATATTGCATCTCTTCATAATAAATAGTAACAATGAACGTATTATTGATGCTACTTTCCAATTCGTAATAGTATTTGGACTTATTGTATTCATTGAAATAATAGACTAATTGTAATATTTTTTGTATTTAAGACAACTGATAATTAGAATAAAAAACTTGAAAAATAATAAAATTAGCTTAAAATTTTTAAGTGCATATTCAATTATTGAATGATTACTCAATCAAAGAAGAAGATATTAAAAATTTATTCAAAAGGAAAGAAAATGTTTTTTTGAGTAATTGGAAAGTTAGTCAAAGTTGTAGGGCTGGATTTTAAAGGAATTGGAATTTAAACAAGCTTGTAGCAGATGTAGTCAAGGTGCACACTAGACCAGCAGAAAATATGTGGTAAAATACAACGGTGAAGGGCATAATAAGAGAAGTATATAATTTTATTATGGTAGAATGCGTTATATCACGTCAATCTAGAATTTATCGCGATAAGTATTTCCTTCCTGCATGAATGTACCAAACCCCATATTCCTTATATAACTCCCTGCCTCCCTACCGTTCTTCACAAGACATACTACAGACTCGCGGGATGCCACATAAGATGCTCGAACCTGTAAATTATGACGGTGAAACTTAAACAAATCAATGCGGATTAATTCGTTTAACTCTGGACTTACACGCTGAACTTGGAGATCGATATTGCAGATAAAATACTTGAACCATAGTTGCAAATGTAAGTGCGACACTTGTTCGATACGACATTTGCGTCCTGTTAGCTAAAATTTTTTTATGCTTCAAATGCATAAGATCCTCTCATCTCCAATAAAAACTTCGAAACTCGTACGTCAATGACGAAAATAACCTCTTCTAATGGATAATGTGGAATAATGACTTATGCACATACTCGAATAAATATATTACATGTCCTCACATCTTTATTGGTTTAAATATTTTACTTAAGATGTATATCTTTGTGTATCTAGTCGTATCGAGTTCATTCGTTGTTTATAATAATTGATTATTATTATTTAAAATAATTTTAAATAAGTACACCGCATGATTTACACAACAATTTATTGAAATACTAACAATGGATAATGATATTAAATTTTTTTCTTAATTTTAATTTAATTCTACATTTAATTAAGCATCTGTAGTTTAAATATTTAAAAACACCTTGTATAATTTAACTAAATACAAAACATTTCTTACAGAAAACGATTTCATTTGCTGAGACATAGCTTCTACTTGTATTATACAATTTATTTATTACAGTATTATAGTATTCAAAATGTACATAATTTATTTTAATTTTAGTAACATTCAAATTTATAATCTAATTATAAAAAATGGAAAAATTAAACAATTTTTAAAAATACAAATCTTGTGTAAATTATTTTCAATTTTTAATTAAATAACTATTTATCATAATGAAAATAGTTAGAAAGTAATAAATTAACAAAGATTTTGATCTGAGAATATAAATGAATAACTTGTATTATTATAAATACTTATTTTCAAATATTTGACACGATTTTAAAAAAGTTATAATTTTTTTCTTTAAATTTTATTGAAAAGTAAATATATGTAAATTATAATCATAAATCTCAAAGGAACATGCATAATTAAATTTCAATTTATACGTATAATTTTCAACTTTTATTAATTAATATTCATTATTAACATTGAAAATATTATTTCTTTAAATTTCATAGATTTAATATGCACTGAATCTAGTGGTATAATTATATGTTGCTTCATACTTGAATATTTTTTAATGTGTAATTTAAACAATTTTAATATAAAATATGTATATATGTATAAATTATTAGTAAATTTATAAATTGAAATTGTAAATATTTCCGAAGCTATTATATACATTAAAATAATTTAAAAATTTGTAGTCCTAAGCAAGAACTATTTGAATATTTTATATATTGTCATTTTAAACTGAAAACTTTATCAATATAGAGTAGTCACATTACAGTATTCTCCATTACATTTTTTATTTTAAGAAGATCATTTTTTGTATTTTATTATATTGATAAACTTATATGCAACAAGATCTTATATTTCCAGAAGAAAGAATTGGTTTACTCAAAATGTATATTGATAAATATTCTGTATGAGTCTGAAATTTATAACGTTACAAGTACCATAAAAAATTGAATTTTTTTAAAAATAAAAATTTTTTAAAAAAAACAAATACAAAAAAATTAGAAGACATTCTTCCTTCAATAATGAAATATTTGAATTCTACATTTAATTACGAAAAAAATGAGTATACACACATTATTTTATACTTCAATGAGTATTTATGTATCGAATATTAAAATTTTATATATACGTATATAATTAAAGTAGTTAAAAATTATATAATATTCTGCAATGTAAATATTTATAGTAAAACAATTTTTAATAATTTTTTGATATTTTTTTTACACAATATTAGATTATAAAAAATATTTCAATAAATAAATTATTTTATTAGCTTTTTTTAGTAGTTCTAGGAAGTCGAATATTTAATATTTTACATATTTAGCTTTTAAAATTTAATTAACTTTATTTTTTAAATTCAATTACATATTGAACTTACGCCTTGTCATATAAGCTTTAATTTTCATTTTAACATTGGTATATTTGTAATCATAATAAAGTAATTTATAATCGATAAAATTCATTTTTTTACTTATAAGGTGAATTATATGTATAGATAAATATTATTCAAGATAATTTATAATTCATAATCCACATTCATACTGAAGAATAATTCAAAATATTATTAATAAAATAGTCGTTATATTCATTCTCTGTACTTTCAAGATTCTATTACTTCAGTCTAAACTCACAACGTATAATTAATTGTAGTTTACGTTATAATAAGTAAATTAAGAACGCACTTTTGATGGTCAGTGGTGATAATGAACTGATTAAAATATTAGAATTATTTCAGAAGGCATATTTTTTGGATCTTAATGCTATGTGATTTTTTAATTTTATTATGTAAGACATTAATCAACAAAGTTAATATCTACATATATATTTATAATATTTATAATAAGGATAATCTACAGGTAATGATTCAATAATAATTAGATATAATGATCATTGAAAAAGTACAATAATTAAATTTTTATAGATTGTTTTTTAAGTGATTTATTATTTCTTATCGCCAAATTTATTTGAATAATATTGTTATAATAATTACAATACCAAAAATGGAATATTTTTTTAATGTTTGAATAGCATTACTTAATTTCTACAGTTGCCGATTATTTATAAGTTTATTCAATTAAATTATATTATTATGAAAAATGTAACGCATTTGACATTATTTTTGAAAATATACTTATTTATTTATATGGGTTAAAATTAAAATTACTATCCGAAATAGAAAGAATAAAGTACTAAATCCATCCAACAGTATACCGCCGTATAGTTGAGTGTCTGGTGAAAACATGAATAACAATGATGTATTAAAATATAGTTTATTGTATTGCATTGCACTACAAATAAAATTTTAAAGAAAAATTTTTTTTAATAAATATTAAATGTTTATAATAAGTAATAGGAGCTAAGTGGTTAATCTATGCGAATACACCGATATTGTTTTGTGATAATGACAATTCTCCTATATTACTTACATTGTACTCGTTCTCTTTTCTTCTTCCTTGTCTCCGTTTCTGATACGGAACGCGAAGAAATTATGATTGAAAATGCAAAAATTCTGATTGGCGCAAACAGTATAAATTAAGCCTAATGCGCTCATTAGGTTAAATAAAAGTTTTATATGCTGATCGACTCGAGTAAAACCATGTCGATTTCAGAGAGAAAAGTTGAAAAAGAAAGATACGCGAATACTGAAAGGGTAAGAGAATACAAAGGTAGGTGAGAGAGGACAATAGTGAGGAGAGTTGAATAAATAACAAACAGAAGACATTGAAAAAATGCCGAGAGCGATAAAGAAAAATAGTAGCCATCGAATTAAAAGAGCACCGATAGATGTTTGACCAACCTTTTTCCTGATTTTATGTATCTTTGGTCAATGTTTCGCCATTGTAACATTTTGTTCATTATACGGAAAGAGCAGTTTTAATCAAGCGAAATCTTTTAATAAAAAGATGAGACATCAATACAAACTTAGAGTATTTTTTATTTTAGATTATGCATGTAAATAATCGTATGAATTAAAGCAAACCACAACAACATATTTTTGTGTATTTTAAATTTTAGTAATAAAAGCTTCCGTTTTGTTTCCATAATGTAAAATAAAATTCATCAAATTTATATTCGCTTTCACTAGCAATCTATGAAAGGAATATTTTTTTCTTCAATTTAATATTTAACCATAAGTTTAAAAGTATAATATTTCATTTTAAAAATAGTATTAAATATATACGTAGTGCAATTAGGTGGTAAGAAATGGTAAATATTTTTTAATTGTTTTTTTTAAATTTTATATAAATTAGAAAATTTGAAAATTTCTGAACATTTAACTTAAAGGAAAAATTGTAATACATTTGGATTCAAAGAAAAATTTTGTTTACTAAGCCATTGCAGTCTCTTGAGCTGCCAGTGGTGAGTACTAATAATGACAGGGGTTGATAGAATGCTCTTGCCTGACTAAATGATTTTAATTAGAGAAGAGCATTCAAAATGTCGTATTGAGTAGAAGTCTCCAAGACTATGAAATAATCTCTGAATGAACTGAAAGATGGAAAAGCTACAATCAGCAGAGAAAAGTTGAAATGCCGCAGTGCGGTTCGCTCTCTGAAGAAAAGTATCTCCGCAGTGCGTTCTCGACGATCGCGCGTGCTCTACAGCTTACCCCTTCATCCCTTCCTTTCACCATTCGACCCTTCAAGCCTTCCATCCTTCCTTCCTTCACCCTGCCAAACAAAACGTCGCTTCAATCCGTGCACAATCTCAATTCTTTCGATATGTTTGCAGAGCTTTGGTCATGCAACTTGAGTCACGCACGCAAGTCTGCCTCTTGTTTATGTTTTACTAAAAAATATTTATTTCATAATTTTCTTTGTTTCATTACTATTTCGTTTCGTTCTGACAGTATATCACATCAAAATTCGGTTTGGAAGAGCGAATTTTTGTTTTATCTTGATGTTCACCCACATAGTCATTTTTTTATTTTTCAAAAAATAATCAATTCCGAGTTTTTTAAACAATATTTGAAAAACTTTATTATTTATTTGATAAAATACTTATTAGAAATAATATATAGTAAATGTAAAAGAGCTTTCCTTTTAATTAAATATAAATAAAAATATAAAAATATATATTTCTAAGCTAATAACGACCGAATTTTTAATTAATTTTTGTATTTATTCAGTTCAGTTTTGAGGAAATATATTGGATAATGGGTAAACGACATTACGAAAGAAGCTAACTCAACGCAACAACAGATTAAACATACTTTTTTTTAAAAAAAATTGCACAGTACATTATAGTTTGTACTTAGTTGAATTTACATACTTAATAAAGTATTTTTTTATTGCTCATTTTAAATAATACATGAAAATATTTAGGGGGATTACATTCGTTAGTCAAGTAGATAAATATTTCCAAGGGTCCAGTCGAAGGCTAGTGTAGACATTTTCTTTCATAGCATATGAAAGTTAGATGAGTTTAAAAAAATATCAGATTGTAAATGTAAATATAAATGTGTGATGAAATCCAGAAAAATTTATAGAATTAATGGTAAAATAAAACGCGAATGTATTGAGAATAAGAATACGAGTAATATGGTTGGAGCAGCGACGACGAGGAGAATGAGGAGGACGTTACGTGCAGGCATAGAAAAGAACAAACGAAGGAGTTGGTTGCCGAAGGATGGCGAAATAGGAAAAGGTAGATGGGAAAAGAGAGAGATAGCCGCACAGCCCCATAAAACGTAATGCTCGAGAGGAGGAGGAAGAGGAGAGGAGGAAGAAGGCAGTGTCGGAAGCCAAAGAGGCGATACAGAGATAGAGATAGAGATGGAAATGGAGCTGGAGATTGGGAGTGGGTGAGACGAAAGGATATTTCCGAGGTCCGTCCGTATCGATCGCGGGCGTATGCGGTAGATTGACACGTGTCATGGCCTCCTTTGCTGAGAAAAGAGTCGGAGCTCGGCGACTGGGTACGCAACCGAGAGAGAAAAAGAGATGGAGCTTGGTTTCCGCGCTGTGAAGGGGAGTCGCGAAAGAAGGACCGAAAGGGGGGAAAGACCGGGAAGGAGAGAAGGACATTAAGGTGCGTAATAGCCAGCGGCCCGAGCGCGCACACCGCTACGGCATCGATTAGACAGTCTTCTTCTCTTTCTCTTTCTCTCGCGAGAGAAGCCACCCTCTGCTCTCTGCATTCGGCTCCGTTACCCCACGCAGTCTCCCCGACTAGGGGTCTTCGTAAGCATCAGCGAGGTCAGGAGGGGACGGGGGCGGAGGACGCTATACGTGCTCTACATACACACGGTCGTACTTGTACGTCAGCTCTTGTCCTCGAGCTTTCACCCGTTCTTACATGGAAGGCACATGCATGTTGTCGGGTTGCAAGGTGACGGTGTGGGTGCCACGGCATTATGAGGGCCCAGGGACATGGACCGTCCTCGTACTCCTAGTCGGCTAGACTAACGTCGTTATAAACATTAACGGACCGGCTCAATATTCCCCGGACCACTACCTCCTCCTCCTCCTCCTCCTCCACCACCTTCACTTAAACCTCATCTTCCTCATCCCATTTCGCCTGAACTTCCTCTACACTTTACAGACCTACGCGAATCTAACCCCACATCGTGCTTGTTCCCCGTTTTACTCCTTTTGTGCTTCGATTCTCTTCGTGTTCTCTTTTTCTCTCTTTTCTAACCAAACTTAAACAATGAATGATATCTCAAAAATTTTAAAACCAAGTAATGAAAAAGAGTGAATAATTTTTTTTCTTCATATTCTTTATATTTCTAACGAAATACTGATGATAGTTTTGTTGAAATTGAAATAATTTAAAATTAATAATGTAAAAATTTAGTTCTTTATTATTGCATATTATATGATTAATAATAATAGCGAAATCTGAAAAATAAGGAATTTTAATGCTAAAAAGAATATAACAAGTAGATGAAGAAGAAGAAGAAGGAGGAGGAGGAGGAGGAAAAGAAGGGAAGAATAATATTAGCTGAAAGTGTGGGCTATGCATTAGTATTTGCGTTAATTAGTTGTTGAGGTTTCGAGCACTGCTCTTCTTGTTTCTCGTTTCGCTTACTTTTGTTTTTTTTCTACCATTATGAAATAATAAATATGTAGCAATTACCTTGAAAGGAAAGTCGAAAGTTAACAGGATGGGTGAGAAAAATAGAAAGAGTTAGGGCTAATTCCACAGTAAAAGGAAAAGAAAACTGAATTCCTGGGAAAAGCAAATCGTCATGGAGGTAGGTCCTCGGCGAGATGCTCAAGGTCATCGTGGGGATGCCATCGATTATATTTTTCTTCTCCTTACTCAGATTCCTGATAATTGTTCGAGACACTCAGACACGCGGCTTTTTTCGATTTAGGGATCCTCGCCAACAGACGATTACGCACGCCGCTCGTCATTACTCGATCATGGTCTTATTAAAGCATGAAGTTTTTAGGCAAGTCTTACCGCAGTGCTAAACAATCAATATAATATTCCAAAATTACACTTTGAAAATGTTTAAAATATCCGTAAAATTCAAACAAAACTATTAAATTGCTATTATTGGTAAAATTTCTTTTATATAATTAGTAGATTCGATAATGCTAATAAATATAAAAATCTACATTTTGTTTTTATGAATATCTCTGAATATGGAATAATAACACGCATAAATTTATAATAATATTTGTTTTATTTATCAACTAACTAATTATTTTTTATTATTATCTTAATCTCATCGTCATAAGAACACCATACATGTAATATATATTATGTGTTATAAGTAGATTTTGTACAAATATTATTAATATTAAAGTAAATAATGAAAATAAAAAATTCTTAAATTTTTTTAATCCAAACATTTATTCTAAATTATTTATTTTTAAATATTATATATAAGAAAATAATAATTTTTTTTATTTAATTTATACTTAACATGGCTTAAATAGTAGAAAATTTTTTTGATAAAATAGTTTTATTTTGTGGTTTTATATAAATTTTTTTATTATATTAAAGTATACATGTATAAATATTAATATGTATTCTTTGTTGACAAGTCCAAACATTATTTTGTAATTATGTTTTTGTTTGAAAAAAATGTTATAAACGATACAAATATATTTTAAGAGTAAAATAAGAAGTACGCGAAAATTTTAATATAAACTAATAAGTAAATAGAATATTTCATTCTATCGGAATAAGTAAATATTTTTATCTGCAATAAATGAACATTTCATACATTAAAATTCTTACAAAATTATTTGTAGGTTTTAAATATAGAAGAAAAAATGTAATTGTCTCCAAATATAACATTATTTATTGATGGATGATATAAGTTTGAACAAAACAATTATCAAAGAATTGGTTATTATTGTGGTTTAGAAACAAAAAGGATGATTTTGAAAAGGCGTACTTTCTGAAGTATAAACGAGAATACGAGTGTTACAAATACGAGAGTGCGAGTCGATGAGCGAAGATGACTTTTGAGGTGACACGCGAATTGATATTCGCCGAATGCTGTCTGATCGCGAAAGAAGCTCGCAACGGAAAAGCCTCAAAGGGAATCAAGACAAAACAAGGAGAAAAGTCCGAGCGAGTTGGCTTGTGTAAATATTATCGAAAGTAGGTTGGTGCCACTTCTTCCTCTTTTGCAATCCGAAACGGCTCCCCTGATATTTGCCCCGAAAGATCGAAGAAAGATACCTTTGCGAATTATCAGCCACAGAGAGGCCAAGGATGGATCCAGGAAAGACAAAGAAGAGAAAGAGAGGGATGAATGCGGAAAAAGGATAGTGGATGGAGTAGGACATCGGAAGAAAGGAAGAGGAGCCCAGAGTTAGATTCGTGGATGAAAAGCGGAGACGGAGACTGGAGTGCGCCAGAGGGTGAGAGAGCAAAGATGCGGGTGCGGGCGAGGGTGGGACGGCGGGGAAGGCGAAGTGTCGTCGTCCGAATAACGGCCGAACGGCATCGACCGATCTGCCTGTGCTGGTACTGGTACTGGTACTGGGGCTGGAGCTGGTGATGGTGCTAGCGGTGCTGAACGGCGCCGCGCTACCCCACGGAAGGCTGGGGATGCCCTTCCTCTTCCTTCGGCCCCGCACGTACACACACAAAGCGTCAACTTGTTTCCCTTCTATCCCGCGCATATTGAGTTCAATTTGCCCGGCACCTCCACTCCCGTCGCTCGCCGATTTCCCCCCTCCGCCCCTCCATCCTTCCACCCCAACCCCCATTTTCAGGCTCTAGCTTCTCTGTTTTCCACGATATGTGAAAAGCCTCGTCTAGCTCTCGACTACGCGCGCACACTCACCAATCTTCACGCCGCCGCTCTAATGCGATTGTCCTTAGCTTTTGTTCCGATGGTCCCCTGCGGATCGTAGGGGGCACCCCCTCTTCACGGCGTTTACGTATCAGCGTTCCTTCTGCGTTTGGGGGGGCTTGGGTCGCATCTCTCCTTTTCGCCGTCTCCCCCCTCCCTTTTAATGCATGTGTACTTTGCGGCGGAGTTGGCGCGACGAGACGGGGGATGTAGCCTCGAGTCACTTTAGCGTGAGCACTTAAAACCGAGACGAGATAGAGACTGCCTTTAATTTCGAGAGATAAGGGGATCAGTGCACGCTACACCTGCACTGTTTGAATATTATGCGAGCAAGCGAAGCGAGTAAACGCCGCGCGCGAGCAATCGCCGAGATTATTGTTAAAATACGAGGTTGACGCTCCTACGTGGCTTTCGGTGCGAGCGCCCAATTGAGCTTCTCATCTTCCTGTACCCTCTTTCTAACCCACCATTTCTTTCTAAACTTCCTCTATCACTCTTTCACCTCCTCTATAATTACCTACATATTCTCATTTTTGTTATTTCCTCCGTATCAATATCACTCGTGCGTACGCAACATCACTTTCATTTCCGATTTTCCTCTTCCGTTTGTGTATAACACACGTGGGACATTAAAAACGAGATGCTTAATTCCTTATCTTCATTCTTCCTATAATGACTTTTTCAAATTTTTTAAGTGCTCGTTGGATGTGGCCATTTTTTTCCTAATCTGAAACTGTAAATAATGTCTGTGTGCCTTATTGACAAAACGTTCAATTTTAATTTTGAGCTTGGACTTATTTAAAATGTATTTACACTTTGCAAAAATTGTTTTTCCTTTGCCACCTGACTTTTTTTGTGTTTCTTAAATTTTTTCTTACAAATGCTGCTTGTACTTTCTTATACTAATTTAAAAAACATACTAAATGCCAGTAATTCGTATGAAAACATTTTTTTTAAATATTTCATTTTTAAATAATTGGACTTCAAATATTAATTATTTATTTACAAAAATGTTTTTCAACTCATGATTTAGCCCACTAAACTTGACATTTATC
Source organism: Eupristina koningsbergeri (assembly GCA_018907245.1). NCBI lineage: Eukaryota > Metazoa > Arthropoda > Insecta > Hymenoptera > Agaonidae > Eupristina > Eupristina koningsbergeri. The sequence continues at coordinate 317,477 of JACCHV010000074.1, forward strand.
ACGTTTTATTGTCAAACACATCTTTTTAATTTTTCGGTACTTATTTTCTCCGTTACTTTGACAGTTTCTTTTTGCGTTTTTTATAATATTACCATACCTAAGCGAATAAAAACACGAACCGAAAATTTACATGCATATTTAAAATTGAATGATAAAAATTTTCGTAATTGGTCATCAAAATTTTTTTATATTTCATTTAAATCGTATTCATAATTTTTTTTGAGTATAATATATAAAAGTACAAAAGATAGAAAATTTCATCTTAATAATTAATACTTTTATGGAATATTAAATAATACGATATACTATCATTTTATTTACTTTTAATTAGATTTTCATTTTTATTTTAGCCTCTTAAAATGTACATGACTTTCATACAAATATTATAGAAAGTTTAAATTTAAATATTTTTTTTATTAAACTAAAATTAAACTATAACTACTCAATTAAAAAAAAAAATTTATGCTTATGACATATAAGATTAGTTATCAAAATTTTTAATTTATGTATGACATATTATTAGTTTTATCACTTTTGGTACATTAACAAAGACATCACATCGAATATCTAAACTACACCTTCAACGTTTTAAAATCACTTTAAAATTTTTAACGAATTACTTTCAAATATACGAAAATATTGGTTAAATCAATATTTTTGTATTGTGTTTAAATAAAACAATATAATAATGATTTTAATAATTTTATTTGAGTTCAATTAACGTTAAAGCAATTTATACTCAAGCTCATGATTAATCGCATTATGTACTTTTGTTTATTTTTCTCAATTTAAGAATTATATTTTAAACTTATTTTTTTAAATATATTAATAAAAAAATAAATTATTTGATTTTGTGATGAGTTTATTTACCAGAAGTTATAAATGTTTTATAAATGATAATTTATTAGTTATTTTAACTTGATACCAACACGATTTGAGTTGAAAGAAAAACTATTTATTTTGATTAATTGTATATATAATAGATGTTTAGAAGATTGAAAATTGAAATTTTCCCCCTCATTTAAATAGTTTTATTGTTATAAAAATATGCTAATGACTCTTTTGTTAAATTTTATTTACTATGTCTAAAACTATAGAATTAGTAATTAATTAGTAATTAATAATTATATTTCAATGCAAATCGTCAGTTTCAATATCGTACGAGTTTACAGTACGTATCGATCTCTCCAAGTTGATTCACAGTTACATGTATTTATGCACATATATATATGAGCTATCAAAATTCACGCATTATAATCTCCTCGAGTGTCTCGGCAAACCGCGACCTTGTTCCATATTAAAAGTTCAATGCTAACACGAATAAGGATACCGAAAATATTTAAATGGTTTTTTATTCTTGGCATTCTGGCCTCCATCGCGTTCAAATTTACAGAATGTGTTTTTAATGTAAAAGACAAGTGCATCATTAGTAACTATCCTGATATACATGGGAGTTTATAGCTTCCGTGTCCGAGAGATCTGCCCTGAGTCCCGAGTGTCTCTCGTCATTCCATCCCGGTCAATTAATTATTTATTCCTTGGCTCCACTCCCTCGCATTTTCTTCTGAACTCTTCGAGGAGAATGGGAGTGCGCAGTTACGCCAATGAGGTTGGTTATTTTGGGTGAATCGGATGGTGAATTGGACGTCAATTGAATCACCGGCTGCCTAATTGAATTCGCGTGTTTACCAACGGCGATCCGAGCCGTCCGATGCAACCGGGAAAGACCACGACATCAGCCTTATCTCCTCCGATTCACGACAAATTTATTTTTACGCATTCGTGGCAAACTTGCTCTCCGGCTGCACACGAAAGACAGTTTTGTTCGCAATTAGCTACTCACGCTAATGTGCGTCCAAGAAATCTGCGGACTTACATGCGTACAACGTCCTCAGGATCTCCAGCCGATTTATTTACAGTCAGGAATTCCTTCACATGCAGATCCGATAACGCATTCCCGTAAAATTGAATTACAGACATTCGATTCAATTGAATTGGATTCGATTTGCTCCAACTCATTAGTGCATCTCTCTCCACCCCCTTTTCGTTGTCTTATTTAATTTTCACTAACGCCTAAATTTTCAAAGTAATTACCACGGGTAGAGGTGGAATTACGAAATTTTGTCGCAATATTTTTTTGTCTAATCGCCATTTTTTCCATTTTCGTTAATTCATAATTATTTATTAATAAAACGATAGTTTTGATCTAATGAATTAACGGTTGAATAAAACACAATGTTACATTTTTAATTAATCTGCGTACGTTTTGACAAAGAATTCCTTGTTCTTATCAAGACTGTGGTTTTACGACAATCATGTCGTAGATACATGTATACGTATTCTTGTTCTAAAACTTTTGGTAATTATTTATCATTTCATAATATTTTATAATAATTTTAACATGTGTGTATGTAATTATATTAATTTTATTTTTATTAATAAATAGTGTCGAGAATAATAAGGGATTCTTTATCGAAAGGATGGTACATTGATTAAGATTAAACTTTGTGTTTTATTCAACCTGCATCTCATTGGATCAAAGCTATATTTTTATCAATCAAAAATAGAAGTTATTTTAAAATTTTACATAATTGTTTATGTTTCCATTTAATTAATAATCCAAACTTTTTGGAGTTAAAGAAATTAAAAATGAAAATTTGATTTTACCGTTAACACTTGTATAATAGTAAGACAAAAAGTTAAACGAAACGAGAAAAATAGGAAAGGTGATAAAAATAAATTATAGTCGTGTGTCAAGTCTTAAAAAGACGACTTTTATTTCATAAAATTCAAAACCGAACAAATACAGTAATAAAAACAAATAATCTACTTTCTATTAAATAAAATAAAATAAATTAAATTAAATATTACATTGATAAATTTTGTTTTTAATTCATAATTGATGCAATATATAATTCGATGATGATCATTTTTTATCAGACCAATAATATTTTTAGATTCTACAAAAAGTCTAAAAATTTACTGTTACAACTTTATTTACATTTTATTTATTTGTATTTTTAATATTTATTCATTTTCAGGAATGTCTTACAATTTTTATAAATATCAAAAAATACTCACTAGTAGTTTAGTGTATACAAAAAATGGACACCTTGTTGTTAAATCCGAATGAACTTTACGTTATAATTTATAAAAAATATTTAGGTTGGGGAAAAAAATTTCTTCAATTCGGAAAATTATATTAAAATTAATTATGATTTTAAGCTTAGAAAAAAACATTTAATTTTAAATATTACAAAAGATATACTATTAATATATGTATATTCAAAAAATATAATAGCAAAATATTTATTATGTTTACTATTTATTACTTACTATTAAAAGTTTAAAAAAAAATAATAATGTTTTTTTTTTATTAAATATAATAAGTTACATTTGATTAAATAGTTACAAGGTATAAAAGAATTTGATATTTTATTTTATTTTTTATTTTTATGAGTATATTATTTTTCTGCATTTTATTACAACTCTTTATAAAACTAACATTAATTTTATTAAAGTTCTTTTGTAATAATTTTGTTGTTGTTGTTTTTATTATTATTTACAAAATAATTTTGTTAATTTATTACAATATTTAGTTTATTGAATATAAATACACAAGATATTTGTCGATATCAGCACTAGAGGCTAACTTTGTTGAGCCATAAAACTAAGCAGATAACTCAGACAAGATGTAAGTAGTCTACACAAAATATACCTAAGTAATAACAGCACAAAAACAACGACAATAATTTTTGCGAACTAAGAGTAATGTATAATATAACCGTTGGATAAAGTCGGATCTTAATATTCAATTATTTTGTTATATTCAGTTATCAAACATTTATTTTCTACAATTTATTTAGAGAAAAATATTAAGAATTATTTACACTGTAAATTAAATTAAATAAAAAATAATATACAGGATAGAATTAATAAAATAGAATAGAAATAAAAAATAAATATATGGGATTAGTCATTCATTTTTTAAAAGTATTTGTAAATAAGACACTGACAATAAAATATTGCATGCCTTTATATACTTGTATTAATTTAAAATGCCTTTGATGTTAAATAATATAATTATATAATTAAACAGACTAAGAAACAAAAAATTAGTTTTAACTCGTGTTTGTATAGATACGTACGCTAATAACAAAGTCTTATTTATTAATCACCATACAATTATTTACTTTCTTATCTATGTCCCTAAAGAAATAGATATTAAAATTACTAAAAGAAAAAGAAAAATTATTAGGTATATTACTAATAATTAAAATATTTCATTACTATTATTTATATATTACTAATTTTAATTTAATTGATAAAATTAAGTCTAAAACTATGATTTTTAACTTTTAAAAATTGTTATTCTATAAAATTTTTAATTTGTAAAATAATAAGAAAACTACTATTAATAAATTCAAATTTTTTTTATCTCCAAATTATTTTACTTTTAAATAATATTTTATAGTATATTATTAATTAATATTCATAATAATTGAAATCAAATGAAATTTATCATTTTATTATTATGATTTCAAATTATTTCTACTAGAAAAACATACATATTTATACACGAACGTTGGTTACTAATAATTGTCAAAAAATTAAAAAATTAAATTTTAAGAATACAAATGTATATAAAAAATTATGTATAAATTTGAATACATGTGCATGCGTTTTGTGAGTTGGAATGTTTAAGAGTCCTTTATTTAGTGACATTAACTTTTTTTTTCACATGAATTTAAAATTATTATCAATCGAATATTATTGATTTTGAAGTGAGTAAGATAGCGTTTATTTACACCTTTCTCTAAAGTAGATGCACATACAAAAATTCGAATAGAAAATTAAGCAAATTTTTCCTTACATTATAATAATTAATAACTATTGCATAAATATTTCACGTTTTAACTTGAACAATAAAAAAAAGGGAAGTAATATTCCATATAATAATTATGTTTTTAGAATAATTTGTATGCATTTGTTTATATTAGATATATATGCAAGGCGAGTCACTCCCAGTTTGGATCTATGTTGATATTTTTGAATTGTTTTGCTTTCTCTTTCTCTCTTTCTCTCTCTCAATTATATTTTATCTATATTTAAAATGCTACACTTTTCTCACCCGTTTATTTTTATGAATTCCGGTAATATATTAAATAAAAAGGGAATATTTTAGAAACAATAATTGTTTCCAGTATTGATTAAATCGTTCGGGAACCATATAAAAATCCAGATTCAGTGAGATGCGTTAAGCTGATTTGATGGAAATTCAAATGATCCAAACGTGCATTTTGTCTTTATAGACTTCTATAAAGATATTATATGGTGGCTGAAGATAAACATGGGCTGATTAGATTTTAAAGAACAAGGTTTGTATACATAAAATAATTGTATGCACAAATTGAGCTTTGACACGAAATAGGAGAGTTAGTAAATCGATAAAATAAATCTAATTAGCATGTACTAGCGTTTTCCTTTCAAGAAATTAGGAATTAATATGACTTGCGAGAATGTAAAATCAATTATAAGTAAATAATGCAATAGAGTTAGAGAGGGAATTATTCTTTAACAACAATTGATAAAGTAAAATAACTTGGTTTAATTATATAATCGTTTCAGAATATTCGAACATTCATTTGTATTGTTTGTCTTAAAAATGAGATTTTGAAAAGTGCATGATAAAGTTTATCTTGTCTATATATTTTTTTTTTGCTTATTTTTATTGTTTTTCCTTTCTTAATTAATATAATTTAATTTAATAATTTATCAATTATTATACAAATAAAAAATATAAAAATTGCAAGTAAAAATATTTCTGACCATGTATTAATTATTATTTTTTAATAATAGTTTTAGATGGAAAACTTTGAAGACGATGAAGATACGCATTTTTGTAACAAATGTCATTCGACAATTAACGGCTTAGAGAATTATGTCCGGCATCGACAATCTGGGTGTCGTACCAATGAAGGTGAGAAGACTGAGGTTTACCACTCACCGGCATCAATTCCTAATGTGTCTTATCCAGAGATTCTGAATGCTGATGCATTTTTTAGTTCTCTTGAATTGCAAAGTAGTGCAAAATGCCATACACGTCGATCCACTGATTTATTAGATATTCGCATTAGAAAATCTTATCGACATGGTGAACTTAAAAAAAGAAAACGAAAGGATAAGCATCTTGAAGACAAAGATGATTCAAAAGAGAAATTATCAAATTTGCTTCCGGTCGTCACGGACCTTGATGATCTTGGTATACCCTCACTAGTTGGTTTCACCGAGATAGTAACAAGTACATCTTCTTCTGTAAATAAAGCTACTATTTCAAATACCTCCAATTCAATCAAGCAAACCAATCGCAATGGTACCTGTTTAAAAGTTGAAGATTCAGGATACTCTACCAAAAATGAGGCAGCGATTATAAGTGATCAGAAGCGTAGTCAGATCGAGAGCCACCAACTGGACCAAAGTCAACATCATTCAGTCTGGCTTGAGGACACAATACTCACTGATCTTGCTGTCAGTAATGATAATGAGAATAAAGATGATATGGATCGTGTACACTTAGATAGATATACTGTGTATGACTATCAACAAGATGAAGAATCTGCCGAGGATAGTCTTGAAGAGGATATACCCGAAGACGACTCATGTTCTGACTCTGAGGATATCGAAATTCATGATACTCAGTATCCACCATATAATCATACCGGTGGAAAATGGAAACCAGGAGTTACTATACAGGAAGAAATGTTAAACGAAGATTATGTTGAAATGGATGAAACCGAGCAAAATAATCAAGAACATCCACCACCAAACTATACGGGTGGCAAATGGAAGCCGATTGATTCCATTGTTCAAGTAAGTTCAATGAATCAGTTTTACTCATTTTTACAATTTAGCAGTTTTTTATTTTAAGAAATAAATGCCGATATTTTTTTTGGCTATTATTTTTTGTTTTACTTTATCTAAATAAAAAATTGTAGTAGTATTAAAATCGAAATCAATCAAATATAATTTTTAGTGTGAATAAAATTTAAAATAAAATATTGAATAAATTATTAGAATTTAATATTTTTAATATTAAAATAAAAACTTTTATTGTTTTACATATTTATTAATCAAAATTCTGTTTTATAACATACAATTATAATATTTAGTAATATATATTTACTAATTATTTATCTTTGAATGAAATAATTATTAATAATTCTTTTAAAAATTAAGAGAATTCCTTTTATTTACAAAAAAAAGAATAAATAGAAAAAATTTTAAATATTGGTTTTAAATAACTGAAATTGCTTAAAATAAAAAAATTTATTTTACACAGGAAAATTTAAAATCAAAGTAATTTACATTTACGCATAAAATTACACGTATAAAAATAATTATGTGGAATATCGATGTGCATTTTTTATAATAGTATTTATTTTTAAGTATTTAGAAAATTATCTTCAAAAAAAAAAAAAAAAAATAAATAAACTAAACCACGTGTATTTAGATAAATAATAAGAGTGTTTTGGTGTATCAGAAGTGTGATGAATACGAAAGTAAGGAGGTATCAGGTCAGCCTCCGCCAGGTCATACTCGTGGCAAATGGGTTCCGGGAGCTCGAGGCGATATTAGAACGGGATATTGGTGTAACCCATGCGGTCGAAAGCTGGCATCTCGGTTAGTTTACAACCGCCACCTGCTGTCCGATCTCCACTCCAGAAGAAGCATACAGGAAATCGATGATGCTGTGCAAATGCCGAGAGGGTCTGAGCAACCAGTACATCGTCACAATCTCAGTCGACGTCAGAAGATCTTAGCCTCGGTTCGTCCATTACTCTATAATAACTCCTAACAACAATAATTCTCATATAACTAAATATTACAATATTATCTGAAATAATATTGTAATTAATAGCACTTGGGTGAATTTACATGAAATTGCTAATGTCATATTGCTGTCGGTAATGTCATATTACTGTCATTGCTAATTGCTTTAGGAAAATAAATAGTAGGAACCCGATTTAAAAAAAAAAAAATATTTATGATATTATGCACAATCTTTAATATATATTTTCAAACATTGAAAAAGAGAAAATTAATTAAATTAATTAAAAAATTGAGCTTAAATTCATATATATTAAATATGTAGGTATACATGAGAATCTAAATAAAGAATTAATTTTATGAAGAAAATCCTTTATTATTTACATTACTATATTTAATTATATTATTAATAGGGTTTTCAACTAAGGTATTGCATTGATTCAATTGAATAATTTGAACCATTATAATAATCTCAATCAATATATTATATTTTATCCATTATGATTTTATAAGTTAATTAAATTTGACAATTTTCAGCATTTAATGATAAATAAACGATTATTGATGCATATATTGAGTTGTATTGATTTACATCAAATTTTCAATATAATATTGGATGCTGATTAGTTGTGTAATGAAAACTTGTAAATAAAAGTTTGAAGATGAAGCAATAAATATTGAACGACTGGTTTTTTGGTAATTATTAATTAGTAGTTATTATTAATACATTCAATATTTTTAAAATTAAATTAATTAGCAATTCAACGAAAAATATTTTTTCACAATAAAATTATTTAATGATCGAAAATGTATTACAGATATTTATTAATTGAAGGTTTTTCATAATATTTCTATATTTGATTCTAAGTAAAATTTGGACAATATAATGGTATAAAATTGGTAAATTAATGAAATTAAAAAATAAAAAAATTGTAGCGAGTTAATGCTTACTACACGTAAAAAAAGTGAAAGGAATTGCTTTTTATTGTACAAGTTTTTATGCACTTTATAAGACTATATACATGGTACATGAGAGAATATATAATTTTTCAATATTGCTGATTAAGGATTACAGTTACAAAAGTAAATTTCATTGTATTATAATAATATTAGTATATATCAAGAGTAGGAAATACGAGCTAAATTTTCATGTAGGTTTGGAAAAATATCACGTAGAAAAAAGTAGGAGTTGGAGTTAGTTATCTGAAGTATCATTACTCAATGAAGAATAATAAAATAATCAGACAAAAATAGTGGTTTTGACAACAAAATTACAGACAAAGTTAATAAAAAAAGTGAAAAGTAGCTCTTCAATACTATATGTATGTACGTGTGTGAATTAAAGTTATAACATAAGGGTGGGAGGGTTAATTCTTTAGTGCAAAATTTGTTTGGGTTCACTTGAATGGAATTGGCGAAAAGTGGACGGCTTGATTGATTCGAAATGATGAAATTTTGATCCATAGATACGTGACGAAGGCGAGTCAAGTAAGGCGATTCCCGCACCCAGAATACAGCAAACTCTGGTGAAAAGACTGCGAAGGCGCGAGAAGGAGGCCCTTATCTGCGAGATGTGCCACGCTCGAGTTCGTAGGGTTCAGATGGGCAAGCACCTCCTCTCACACTATCACTGCCGCGTTGCAGGTCCGAACCCTAGCGGCACCAAAGCCCGTCGTTTCCTTCTGGAGAATATGGTTAACATTGTACGCCAGTGTCCCTTTCAGTGTGCCTCCTGTCACTTTTATTGCAACACCGAGGAGACCTTTTTAAGACATTGGCGGTCCAATGCGCACAAGGACGTGGTTTCTAAGGTGAGCCCGTTTCCCCCTCTTACCATCCCCGTTTTATTCTCTTATCCCTTCTTCCTTTGATTAATCTGTATATGTGCGTGAAAAATGTGATCGATCTTATTTACGTTGTACTTTCCTACATATTCATACATCATTTGGATTATTTATACAACCTAATTGTACTTAGTTTCCTTGTGATGGAAAAAAGATAGCTTGCTTAAATTTACTCGAGTATCGTCAATATCAAATATCAAATTATCAAAAAATTGTAAGAAACAATTCCAAGAATCATAATTCATGATTTTAATTAAATTTTAATTTAATAAAATTTCACCTTAATAAACAAATAATTTTGTTATTTGTAATCATGGAAATAAATAAATAATATAGATATCAAAATTTTTTGTTATTCATCACTTAATTCCAACGTGTATATTAGATCTTGAGGGCTAATTTTATTTTAATGTTATCGACAGAAACTTTTTATAAAGCCCACTTTATACGAGCATCATTTCAACTTATTTAGATATTTATGTTTTTTAAATAATTTCACTAAATATATTTTATGTATATTCTTTGTGCACGAGGAGTGATTCTTATAATGGAATCTTAAAATCTAAAATCTATTTCTATTTTTATTTAACTTAAAACTTTAATTTAAACTCGATTTTCTACCTATATACTGCTTAGTTAAAAGGAAAAGAAAAATTAATTAATAGTTTTTCAACTATTGTTTTATATGTAGCATACTTAAACTATACATTTAATGCAGTATTTTGATACAAGTTAAAACATGTAAAGGAAATTCACATTCCAACAGATTAAACAGATATCATAAATTCGAGAATTTGTTTGCATCACAAATAATACAAATTAATAACGTTAAATATTTGTACAAAAATTATTAATTATTATAATATTAAAAAAAATTTCCTTAATTTTCCATTAGTACTTTTAAATTTATCCGACAGATAGGGGGGAGCTTTATATGTGTCTTGTGTAACTTTTGCTGCGATAACAATGAGGGTGTAGAAACACACATAATCAAACAAGGCCATCAAGATGTTGTTTCCATGATAAATGGCTCGGTACCAATAGTCATTCGTCGCCAGCAATTACTCACATGTTCCACTTGTTACCGACGATTCAGGTATTTTCACTTTACTCGACAAAAGAGCTACCACTTCTTCCATAATAATTAATTTTATTTTAGTAACATCAAGCATATTGTAACATTGATAGATCAATCAGGATAAATGCCTGAAATATTGATTTTATTTATGCACATCATCAAATATTAATTGTTATTATTCACAATTAATAACCATCAAACTTATGATCGAATATACCGGATAAAAAAAATATTACAACTGAAAATATATACTATACTATTGTGATAACATTTTTTTACGAAAATTAAATATTAAAAATTAAATATTTTAAAAATGTATTATTGACTTATGTAGTACAAGTAATATCGCAAATGCAACTGTAATAGGCTAAAAATTATTTCTAAAATAACAATAACCTACTTTTTTAATATTACACTATTCATTATATGTACATAATGTAACATAATAAAGCATTTAATATGTATATTAATTAAAAAACGAACACAAACGACATTAAATATTAGAACATATAAATACAAATGGAAAATAGAGTAAGATCGAGAGGGAACGAAGAAGAGAGAGAGTGAGAGAATATATTATTGGTGTGCAGATGGTTGCACAATTGAATTAAATTACATTTAGTATAAAAAAATGTAAATAAAAATAATATATAATTAAGACAGAGTATATGGTTGTACTTAAACTTTAAACTTAAATTTAAATTAACATTGAGATGAACTACCTTTATTTGATCAGGATTAATAAATATAATTAATTAATAATTTAGAGAAAGAGAGACAACTGTAATGTAATTGTGCATATATTCAAGATACAATATGCAGCTGCGACATCACGCCAAGGATACGGGGCATAAGGTCGGTCATTCGGCCTCTGATGAATACCAGAGTAGGTTGACTTGCAAAATCTGTGGACAGATGGTGCGATCGCTTATCTCGCTGCAACGCCACCAGCTCACCTGCCACAAGTTAGGAAAGGAAGATGTCCTAGTAACGACGCCTTACTTTTGCTCGTTTTGCTCCTTGAATTTTAAAACGGCGGATGAAGCGGTGCTTCATCGCCGAACTTCCGGGCACAAAGAGATGGTGAGAAGCAGAAAATCTGGCGATACACTCGAAAGTTCAACATGCCGTACTTGTCCTCATTGTGACGAGTTACAAGTCAATCTCGTCGAATACAAACGTCATTTGCTTCTTCAGCATTCAAAATTTTGTCACAGGTTCGAATAAATTATAATAGTGCAATTATTATGAGATTATATTTCATTAATCGAACAGCTCAAAAGTTTTGTGTGATATAAGATTGTGGTTAAAACTTATCATTAAAAAATATGCTTAGTTTTAATTTCGTTTTAGTATTTAGTTGTATTTAAAGAAAGTCAAACAGTAGCATTAAACTCAGTTCGATTAAAATCCTAATTTTTTAAAAACTTAAATTTTTAAAAGATATTACAATTTAATTATTGCAGAGTCTTCTTTAAGGTAAAAAGTATTATACAATTTTTTACGTACTCAGTTTAACTTGTAATACTTTATATAATAAATTTTTATTATAATTTTTTTATAATATTAAAAATAAGTTCCAGAAAAAATAAAAAAGATTCGCCTCCTCAATAATTATAAATTTTATTATCTATAAAAATAGTTATAGTATACAATAAGGTTTAATTAAGTAATAATTATGTTTATTGAATTATTGTATAAAAAAAATTTACAAATGCTTAATTTTATTGTACTTTGACAAATATGTAATATTTATTTCCTAAACATTATTTCTTAACGCAGTTAACTAAAGTGGTTCGCTGTTGCAAGGAGAAATTTTTTTTTGTTTTGGAATGGAATGGATAATAATCACAAAAGAGTTTTTTGTGCGTTGACAATGTTTCAGTACCCAGTAACATTTACTCATATTTTTATTACAATTATTAAATTTTTATAATAAAAATAATGGACAATGAATATAATAAAAAAACATATAACAGGTTAAAATTGTAATTACCTGTTGTATCAAATTTTCAGCCCACATCTACGTTGTGTCAAGGACTACTTAAATATTAATCTAACGATATATGTATCGTAATTGAAATCTTAATTAAAACTAAATCAACATAATAACATTACAATTTAATTTTATCACGTGTAATTATTATATTTATTATATTCATTATTCATATTTTTATTGTGAAAATTTTATATTTTTAAAAAGACCGGATGAGTGTACAATTACCGAATTGGGTACTGAAACGATGTTAACACACAAACATAACTTTTTTGTTTATTTTGTTCATTTATCTTTATTTACTATTTATTTACATTTAAGTTAGTTATTTTATTGCATTCTAATGAGAAGCAATTTTTCCCTGGAAAATGGATTTGCTCTTCTTATATACATACATTAAAAAGTTTTGAAAGGAACTAACCATTAAAATTTTGAATGATTATTACTAAACTTGTTTAAAAAAAATAGTTCTTGTTACAATTTTTAATATTTTTTTTTCTTATATATTTTTGATTTAATTAATTTACAAATAATTTCTTCAATTCTTTTAATATTATAATTTTAAAAAATTCTTGTAATTTGGTCAAGCCATTCATGATTTTAGTAAATATACACGTACCAATGTGCATATTTTTAAGTATGATTAAGTATATATATGATACATTTATATTTATGATGAATATTATATACATATAATCGTATATATATATATGATAAATTTTTTAATTTCATTATTGTGTTCGTAATAATATAACTAATTTTCTAAATACAAATATGTAAGTATGCAATAAATTATTAGTTGAAAATGTATTGTATTAAAAAATAATTAATATTTTATAATTATTTGACTCACTAAATATTAATTAAATATTAGTTAAATTATTTTAATTTTAATATTAAAATTATAATTTTATAATTAATAATATTTTATTTGATCAGCATATTTCTATTAATATTTTTGAAAATATTTTAAAAATTTATATTTTTTTTTTATTAACAAAATTAAGTCATTTACATATTATTTATTGTTTAAATAATAGGCAATATATTTTTTTTATTTAAAATAAAGATTTAATACAACTATATTATAAAATTATTCATGAATTTTTCAAAGACACAAACAACTATAATCATTGGATATTAATTTCTAAAATATAGTTATTTATGTTCTCGTTCTGATAAAAATTATATGGATATACTTTAAAAAACAGAATTTTCAAGGATTTTATATTTATTATTGATAAAATAAGTATTTATACAAGGTTAATGTATTTATTAATTTAAATTATTCATAAATTGAAATTTAACTTATAATGATCGAATGTCAAAATCAAAAATATATAAAAAAAATGTGAATTGCTGAGAAAATTAATAACATGTTGATTAATAAACATAATCAATATATTGAAATAATTGAAATTATGAATAAAATATTTATCATTAGATGATTAAAGTATCTAGCATTGTCATAAGACGTACATGCATATTTAATATAGCTATCAATTAAAATGAATAATAAATAGAACGTTTATACTAAAATCAATTCGAAATGAATAAAATGCAAAAAGTAAATTAAGACAATTTATAATTTTGTATCAAGTTTGGGAAAATTAAAATTTATAAATTTATAGATTGAGCTCTGACCTTATGAGCTTAACAAAGTGGAAAACTCTTACTTGACAATACAAAAATTAACAAAGCCTATTTACATTTCTTTCAGTTGTGCAAAGTGTGGGAAGCAATTTGCTCTGTCGCAAGATGTGACGAAACACACACGAGACAATCGATGTTCTCGAAATGAGAGAAACAACTTCGAAGCAACAATTGTGGATTCAGGTCAGTGGAAATGTAGCACATGTACCTTTGCAACGGACTCCGAGGCTGAATTTTTATTCCACGAGACTCTTCATAAGGGCGCAGAAGAGTGTGAGGTCTCTAAGGGCGAGGGTGATTCAAGATCTCACTCGGTATCCAAGTATCGGTGTTCCTTCTGTGATAAGGTCTTCTGCAAGTCGACACTTCGAGACCACCTTAGAAAGCACACGGGAGAGCGACCTTTTCCTTGCGGCAGGTGTTGTGCTAGCTTCGCTCGCAGGTCTACGGCCAGACTCCACCAGAAGGAGTGCAAGGGGAAAACAAATGCTGGACCACCAAATTGGCAACTCGAGCATATCAGACAGAGGAACTATATGTGCAGCGAGTGCAACAACGCCTTTCATACCAAGTTAGTACTTACTCTCATGGATATTCACTTATGGATATTCAATCCTAGAATTTTTATTTCTACTGTTTTTCTCGTTGAGTCAGTACGATTTTTATATAATTGAATCTTCCAATACAAAGTTTGGATGATGTATTTAAAATATATTGGATCCTTTTTTGGATGCAATATTTTATATTTAAATATAGGGAGCAGATTTTTTAATTATAAATTCAAAAATCTTTCGAATGATCCAAATTAATAATATAAAAAAACTCAAATATAGATTTATTCACTTGCACGATAATTCATAAAATTATTTCCAACATCTTTAGCATTTTATTAGAAAAATATACAAAATTTTATAATGGTATATAAAAAGGAAGTAGTACATTATGAAATACAGGGAAATGTAATACGTGAAATGTTCTTTACTAGATTTTTTTATAAAATCAAGATATCAGATGTAACTCTCTTATTTATATTTTTAAAGTCAAAAGTACACTCTCCATTGTAATAGAATATTATAAATTGGTTCCTTATGATAAACTATCATTTTTTATTTACACATCCATAAGAAACCAATTCACAATATTCTCTCTTATATATACTTATTTGTGCGCCTTTTTTTTAAAGTGAAATAAGTCTTTTTTTTCTAGTTGCTTTCTTGATTCAAGATTATAACTTTATCATTTTCAACAATAATACATGTATGATTGCATTCATTTCTGTTTAATGCAATTATTGCTATATTTTTTGTCTCCATTGACGCTTATTTTTAAAGATCGTTCGGTTTTTCTGATATATGACGGTCGATCGATGTTGTAATTATTTTTATAAATAAAATTACAAAAACTACAAGATTTCCATTTATTTCTTTGTGTTTGCCTAATTTTATAATGCAATTCATCCTTTTAATGATAACCAGTATTGCAATAATTTTTATGTTTTTTTAAAAATTTAGATTAATTAGGAAAAAATTTATTGGAATAGTAAACATGGATATTTATAAGGAATTTAATGGTAATAAATCATATACATATTTTATGTAAAGAAAATATTAATAAAATACAAAAAATTTTAATGACAATGATTCCTTAGCATCGAAATTTATTGACTAATTCATAAAAATTAAATTAAAGTTAATAAACTACAAACTCAACCTCCATACTAATTAATAGATGAAAAGATACAATATATAAGTTTCTCAATATACAATATACTATAATATTCTTATAAAATTATTATTTAATGTGTTCGTATTATTGTAAAATTTTGTATATTTTTTTAATAAAGCTTTAACGAATTAGGAAATAACCATAGCGCAATTCGCTAAATTTAATTTTTATACAATTTTTAACTTTGAAGATAATGAAATTAAATATAATAATTTTATGAATATATTTTAATCATTACATACTTCATAAATATCAATCAATTTTTGACTTAACCTACTTTTATAATCTATATCTTACTTAATATATTTCAAATTTTTTTTATTCGTAATTATAAATTTAAAAAATTGTAAAGCGATTCATATTTTAGAATACTATTCTTTCAATCCAAAAATTGTTTTAAAACCAAGTATTTTGATAAATAGATATAAAAAATTTAATTTTACAGGTTTTGTTGATTTTACGATAATAATGTATAAACAATATCTTGAGATCAACTGATGCTATAAATAAAAAATTATTGTAATATTAAAATACGTCGATTTCCCAACGACATTTACAATTTAAGTTTGAATTATAAAATTTGATAAATGATAAGAGAAAAAGTTATTCAGATTTATTCAGAAAAGGTATCATGCGAATAATAGAACATAGAAGAATATCGTATATTGCATACTCAATTAAGGAAGAATAATTGTCTAGGAAATTTTAATGGGAGTTTTTCCACCTAATAGCAATAAAATACAGGAAATTTGTTTCTCGCGTTCACACTTAGCATTACAACGCAGCTATCGTAACCGCGCTTATAAATAAGCGAATGAGCTTTACTGAAAAGAGAGAATGATGCAGGGGAAGGAAGAGGGGAGTAGGTGGAGGAAATGTATAAAAGACAATAAACGTCCGCAGTCGCGAGTTGGGGTCCGTTTCCGTAGTAAAAGTGTCCTCAGTGCATAATATAAAATGAAGCACCGCAACGACGCGTTTGGATATGGCCGAGGAAAACAAGCCGGCTGGGATAGGTATTCCCTCTCCCTTCTTCTCTTTCATCTCTGTCAACCCTCTCTCCATCCCCTGCCGACCTCATCACCCCATGAGAGTGAATATAGCTAGAATGTTTTTTCCATCGAAAGAGACGAAAAAAATAAAAGCTTAGGCAAAGAAGTTACACTTTAATGCGGAAATACGAAGACACAAAGGGAACTTGCTCAACTCGATGTAATTTAATTTCGAGAAAATTGGCAAGGTATGTATACAACTTTAGTATTTGCATAAATAGAATAATTTATGAAGCTTTAGTAACTTGCTCATAAATCCTTTTCATATTCCTATTTATTTTAACTTGCTTATGTTATCCTGCCTATAGTCTTAATTAAGTGTTTGGGATAATTATTAAGAAAAGTTTCAACGTATCCTACCAAACATTGATTCAAACCTCTTTCCTATAATATTTTTATGAGTAATGTATTCATGAACATGTATTTTACATAAAACTAATGATAAATTAATGATTGCAGTGAAAAAATTATTTGCCAAATTACTTCCTCAAACATCAAGCTTGTAAATAGTTTTCAAAGAAAGTGGATATGTCATCAATAGTATATGCAATTACGATTATTAAATCGAGGGTTTTCTTACTACTGAAACAATTATTTTTACTGAAATTATATTTATTATTATTGTTGAACAATAATTAGCGTTGTTATTACTTTAAAATTATTTTTACTGGTAAATTAAAAAGCGACTTGTGATAAAATAATTAATTAATAAATGTGAAGACAAATAATAAACTCAACATGATAAAATAAAGTTAATTGTTAAATTAGAATTTGTTTTTTTAATTTTAATTAAAGATTTAAAATAGAATGTATCTTTTCTTTAAAATAGAAATTCAATAAAAATCACCAATATTTACGAACAAATTAATTCAATTAGGCTATTTTCGACGCGAATGGATAATACAAAAAGCTCGTATAGAACAACTGTAACTATTTCTAGGCAGTCAAGATGTTATGTTTTGTTTTTTCTCGGAAACTTCACATTACAATGCAGCATATAAATAACCCAGATAAAAATGCAGCAAGTAATAAAATAAATGAGGAGATGGTCAGATCGAACTCTGATGCGCAATTGCGCACTTCACACATCGACAAGTTTTGGTGCCTAGAAAGAGCAGCGTAAGTGCTTTCCTTTAGTAGTGGTTTATCTCAAGGAAAGTCCAAGGCATCTACGTCTGTCACTGAGTCGTTCTAGTATTTAAAGATCCTTAGAATTGCAATACACTCTACTTAAGTTCTTACCTCAAGTCTTAACTCTTTCAACGGTAAAGTATACACAAAGACTTATGAGTTTAACGGTCCATTCACCTTTCTTCTAGTCTTCCTGTACGTTTTCCACCCAACGTCAGATGTGATCCACGTACACAAGGATGCATGTCTCATCCGTTCTGCTCCCTTACGAGGGAATGAATGAGAGTAGAATGGACACATCTCATCTATGTGCGGGTACATCGATGGTTCCACTTAACCAACGGATTAGCACATCAAAGCATCTTTCTCTATCCGAACATCTAATCTACAGTACACATTATCACTTACACCCTTTTGACTTTACATTATACAAATACTATTTCCTGGTTGGTCGAACCATAAATATTTGCTCATAGCTTTTCTTTACTGGGAGATACCCAGTTTTGACTTTTCCAAACATCATGAATAAAAATTTGAATAAGCTTATTTAGAAATATTTAGTTGATCGCCTCTTTTTTTTATAAGTTATCTTAAATTTATAAAATTTTTAAAAAAAATGTACGAACACTTTTCAGGTAAGTCTGTTAAAAATTTATGAATACTGGAAATTGAGACGATGATGATAATTTCTATAAATGTGTCAATGCCTCAAATAGTTGATAAATGAAAAACTGTCAGAACCTCAAAGCGGCAATTTTCATATTTTGTACACATTTTTCAATTAATCCTTCTATGAGTTGCATTTAATTTCTGGTAATATCTGTAGTCATCTTAAATTCGGTTTGATAAAAAACTTGTAACTATAACCAGTCTCGGATATTTTCGGGGGCCATAACAATTGCTACTGAATGATATCATGAAGGCACAGTGCACACCGACACGGTATCATTTACTAAAGCTCAGTCACGAATTGAGTATTCTTGGTTTCTATCGATTTCACTTTGCTAGCCCACATCAGGAAATATTGTGTCCCTCTCGTAAGTTATAAGATCTTGGATACAAGGACAAAGTGTGTGCAGTTTGAGAACTCCTATAGCGCACGTTCGGACCAATGGGAATGGCTTGGGACACAGAGATTAAGTCGGGTATCATATCGTTCATTTGGGTGGTTGGCTATGAACCTTTTATGACTGTTTCAACGACGGACAATGTATGTGTGGATACAGAAAACGAATTGAACTGTGGCACTTGGCGGAAATACCAGCGCACGGACTCGACAGATTTAGAAAATCGACGAGGCATGCGAGGTTGTTTTCTCCGAGGGTGCAAATCTTCACACGTACTCCGGTCATTCTTTAGGAATCTTATCTTGTACAGGACGTATTGAGCCA
Organism: Eupristina koningsbergeri; assembly: GCA_018907245.1. Lineage (NCBI taxonomy): Eukaryota > Metazoa > Arthropoda > Insecta > Hymenoptera > Agaonidae > Eupristina > Eupristina koningsbergeri. Next base: position 337,174 of record JACCHV010000074.1, read on the forward strand.
CGCATGTAGTCTAAGCCGAGTCATAAAATTCGATGGTGCTGGATCTCTTGGTCTCTGCCTTCCTCTTCATCAGATTCGGCATCGCGCTCATGTGGCTTCGGAGATGGAGGAGCGCGTATCGGGCAGATGTGCCGTCTGTTCCTTTCTTCTTTCAGAGGAAATTTCACGCATTTGATAATATGTTTATGTGGCGAGGAGTCACTAGAATAGAGAACTCTATTTTAGGAGCTCCGGCGCGTCGCTGGTGGCCTCCTCGGGTGTGTGGCTTTTTTTATCGGTGGTAATGAAATGGAATGCAGCGTTATATTATTTATTAAACGAGTGTATGAAAGTATGGAGATAAGGTTACCAGATGTTGAAGTGTGTGATATATTGAAGGTTTAGCTTTTTTAACTCTCGATGAAAGTTGTTGATTGCATTATACCATTATCTATATTACCATATCTGCCACTTTCTTCAACACATTACGTATTTTATTATTTACAACGCTGCATTATCTTTTTAATTGTTATTTTTTGTCACTTCAAATGAAAAATAAGTCTTTAACTAGATCATTTACTAGAGAGGATTTAAAAAATGTTTTTATTCAATATAATGTTGTCATTACTTTTAATGTCATGTGTACTTTATCAAAATAAAAAATTATTATCTCACTAAAAATTAAGCAGATATATTAATTTCATATATATTAGAATTATTATATAAACAAAGTTTTGTTCAATATTATATTAAGAGCTATTTTTTACTTTTTATAGAAAAACATTATTTATCTTGGTGTCTTGAGTCAACGTATTTATTTGACTATAAATACAAATTAATATTAGGTTATTATTTTAATGTTCATGATTTAATTAATGCATCTTTATCAATTTATATAATTAATTTATTGAAAATTTCATAATAGCTACTGATATTTTCATAATAAATATTCATCACATAATTTTACAAGTATTTGAATATTAACTTTAGTCTTATTTTATTTTTTCATTTTTAAATTTAAATTTTCTATTTTTTTACATTAAAACTTAAATATTTCACGAAAAGAATGAAACTAATTGGATAAATAGGATTTCATTTTTAATTAGAACATTTACTAATGTGTCAATTTGGTATGTATAGCTTAATTATTTTATTTTGTTACTTTAATATCACTGAGAATATTCAATTGAATTTAAATAATGAATAATTAAAATTATGAATGAATGTATAATATAGCATGTAAATGAAGATACCAAATTTATTAAAATTAAAAAAAAACTTTTTCTTTATCAATAATATAAATTTATTTGTTAAATATAATGTATTAAATAAAAATCCAATATTTTTTTTATATTTTGAAATAAAAATATTATTTATACATTAAAATAACATAATATTAATAACTAATATTATCAATGTACGAACAAAATTCTTGTGTATTGTTGCATGTATATATAATAAGTCAAAAATATAACCTTTATTTATTTTTTTTTGTTCAAGTAATATATTTTATTTTATTAATATAAAAATAAAAAATTTATCATATATTCTGCGGTTATAGAACTTATAAACAAAGATCTTAAAAAAATTAATCAATTAGAATATTTTTTAGGAATCGTAATTGATATTACATAAAACTGTAAATAATAAACTTTAAATATCTCTGCTTTTGTATTATTCAGAATTATAATTAACTAATAAATGATAATGCTATAACCATTATTCAATTAAAGTTTTTGAGGTAGGTTTGTGTAGAAATTTCTTGCATAGCACTTTGTTGATTTGAATGTTATTTCCCAAATTATAATGAATCGAAAAAGAAGATTAATTGTTAAACATTTGGATATATTTAATCATTATATTTATAATGATTGTATAAATATTCTCACTGCTAATGGAATTTTTTACAATAATTATTTTAGTTACGAGGTTTCTTCTTTAAAAAAAAAAAAAAAAGTTTAATACATTTGATTAAATTTGCGATTACGTTATAGACAAGGAAATAATTAAAGGACACAAACACTTATATTTTAAGACAAAAATTTATGAAAAGTTATTCTTGCTAAAATCCATATCAATGTGCCCATAATCATAGGTTAACAAATGATTGGAGTTAGATGTATGTACGGAAACGTGCTCACTTACTAAACCTCTCAGTACTTGGCTCGAGTGCTCATACAAGTCATTCATTCGGGAAAACAAATAAAATGAAAAATTATTAATTAAAGTTAAATAAAAAAATAGGGTGGAAGGAAGGAAAGAAAAAAAAGATAGAGAAAACGAGGCTACCTAAGGACCTTTGCGGTCCTCGAGCAGTAAGATGATGGCCCTCATTCCATGAATTCTCGTCGAGATGTAGGGCTCATCATCGAGTGAGATGGAACGAGAGAATCGAAGGAATCGAGACTTGCGCGGAAGGAAAGAAACAAGGAAGGTAATTAGACGAGGGCAGTTCTCGCGTAATGATCAGTCGCTTCTGATGCTAAACTCCCAACATCTGATTCTGAGAATTCACCTCTACACATGTACACCTAGGTTAAGCGATAAGCCGTCCTCTCTTCTCTCTGGGGTCTGCCGCGATGCTTTACTCTCAAAGCTCCATTATTCATGATGTGAATGTAATAGTTAGATAGATAGATAGATAGATAGATAGATAGATAGATAGATAGTGAGGGAGGGAGGGAGTGAGAGAAAGAGAGAGGTGCAGGGTATGTATACATGTGCTACGAATGGGGAGTGGACATGGAAAAAAATACAAGCAGTAAATTACTATCGTGAATATGCGCATAAATCGGAAACTCCTACTTCTTTTACTATTTCTTTTTCTATTCTTATTCTTTATATCAGTTTTTCCTCCTTTTTTCATTTTATCTTTATTTTTAATCCGATTATGAGACTCCTTTGTATCCTTTTTATTTTCGCTCTTTGTTTTTATTGTTTTCTTCCTCGCGTTCCTCCCTTTTCTAATTATCTCTTTGTCTTTCGTACTTTTCAATCTATCTTTATATTTCTTCTTTGGCTGACTCCAGGGGTTGTATTTTGACATGCATACATCAAACATTATATATACGGACTGCGCATCGCAACTCGATTCACAAGCATAATCGTAGGTAAAGAGAAAGACAAAACGAAAAAGAAAACTATCTTTATAATACGTATAAAGATACATGTGTCAGTAATGGAGTGCGTCTGTCTTCTTTCAAAAAAATATAAATCGTACTATGTAAGTGTACACTTGAATATCTAAATAAAGTGGTTGAATTCAGCAAATTATTTGAATTAAATTAAATTTTATTGATGGGGATCCAATATATGAAATTTATTATAAAAGTTATTGCTTGATATTATAGACAACAATGATATTAAAATGAGGTATTGATATTTGGGAGGAAAATCCATTTTTTATATTTCTGTTTTCATTGAAGTACAAGTAGTCGTTCTTGTTTTATTAGATGCACCGTGAAATTTCATTAAAAACTGATTTAATTCTGTAAATTTTAACCTTTTATAATCTAATAAATATAATCTTTTATATTTATAATTCAATACTTTAGTTTTAAACACATACTTATTAAAATATTCGATTACGCTTAATTTATATTATATAAAAATAAAAAATATATTTTTACTAAATTTAATTGTTATTTACCTTCGATGATCAACTAATTGCAGAAAATTATAACAAACTTTAATTTCACCACTTACATAGTTATTGTTTTTTAAAACATTTTGTATTAAAATGTCAAATCGTTATAAGACAATTATTTAACACAAAATCTCATAATCAAAATCACAGGAATTCACATCACTAATTTATTATTGATTATTTATAAAAGGAAAGGTTTATAAAAAAAGCAGATTTATAAAATCAATTTATTAGTTTTGTGTTTACTTTAGTTGAGTCAGTAAAAGGAGGGGATCGACTACCTCTGGTCGAGGACGTGTTGATCCCGTGTGCATTCAGGAAAATGCCCATTGTGCGCTAATCCTACTCATTCATTCAAACTCTATAATATACAAAATTCCTACGATGGAAGTATGGCAAATATAAAAAAATATTATTGTATTTAAGCACATTCTAAACCTACTTGGTTAAGCTCTAGTCCGTACAAACGGTTGACTCGGTCCATATTACACCTACATTGCAACCACGAGAGAACATTCCTAGGCCTTGAGGCGGTTAGATTCATTCTACCTTGACTATTCTTTCGGTGTAAGGGTGGTCTTCAAACGCCCACCCACGCATGGATCTCATTCATGAGTCTCATAAAATTATTGCATAAAACCACTCATTAGCTATTCATACTTGATTATTATAATTATTATAATAATTGGCTAGCGTTGTCAGCCGAGAATCAATTTTCCTGACAATATTCAGAATATTACTTAAACTGCATGCCCCGAGTTTAGGGTGATCTATGATGGATAACTCCCGAGTTCTTTGTTAAAACTTCGTGAAAGCAGAACAATCGTTGAAAAAATACTCTGGTGTCTCGAGGTCTTCCTGACACCATCTGCAGTCCATGTTTCCTTTCTCGTCAAATTTGCTAAGATGATAGCCGATTCTTCAGTGCCCTGTGAGCTACCCCACCAACAAATTAGTCTTATACCTATTCATTTTCAGTAATTGAAACCGCCATTTCATAGACATAATTTTCCCAATATGTCTTTTCAACTAACTGGATTCATCATCTTCATCCCACTTTTTGGCATCAATGTTTAAAGCCATTGGATAATATCTGAAAAACTTTTAATGAACTTTATTGAAATTTTTATCACATTCAGAGGTATCGATATTTGATATTTTGCTACTCTAAGGCTAGATAACTCGTTGAAGTTAACTTGATCCTTGCTTTTCTTGGTGCAATAAGACCTGTCGTACAACTTCCTGATCTTTTTACATGGTTTCTCGAATTCGGAGTTCTACTATGCTTTTCCTTTAGTTTTCTTCCTTGAGCTCAATTTGCAATTTCGCCCATAAAACTCTGACATAGTTTTGGTTATAATCTCTATCCTATGCTTAGAATATATTTGGAGTCGATTATAAAAAATATGCAAGTTTAATCTAATTTTCCTTTTGATATTTTGTTCAGCCAGTTCTTCTAGGTATTCTGGGTGGTTTGCTGTCTTGTCTTTTTCCCTAAACTGTAATGCGACGTAGTTTTGGTCGGACATAGAGACCTGATCAGAGACTCTCAAGTCCGCACACATCCAGGGCTACGTCAATGACTAAATTAAATGACCTGATTAAATTTTAAAAGATTGGTCTACTACCTTTATTTACCACATTCAAGTTTGTACACTAGCCCAAAATTCAATAATCCTATCATTTTTATTATTTCTATCGGAGTTTTTATATACGCTATGGCCAACATCGTGTTAGACGTTAAAATCAACTTTAGTCTCCTACAATTACGGTCCTCCGTTAAGGCACTTACCTCCAATGGTGGACAATCAGGATTGTCGAAAGAATAGTAGGCTACCGCTACCACTATTTTTACATTTCTTCAAAAGTTATTCATATAATGAATAACTTCAGCTATTAAATCTGAACTACAATGCTCCGGAACCTTATCAGCTTTAACTATCAGACATGCTCTGTCCGATTCTGTATTCCCGGAAAACATAGTTCCGCCGTTCTTTATACCAACTATCCTACCCTTTTAAATTCAAGGTTATAGATCAAGGTAATACCTATGTACATTGAATTAACCCTTCTGACAAAAATACCAGAAGCGCCTTTATTGTGATACAAGTTAATTTTTAGAAACTCAATCTCCTCAACAGATATAGTGGGTTTAATTAGCTTCCTATTTCTACTCAACCTACTGACTATCTATCTATCCTATTTCTATCCAACTTATCTGGCTGGTATCATTCTCCAATTCTGGCTATGTGCCCTGCTGCTCCCCCATTTGGGTGTCGTTTTTGTAATATTTTATTTCATTTAGAATGCAATACGTCCTTCATAAATTAAATTAAGGCCTTAGGTAGATTTTCGTGAATACTTCAACATTAGCCTTGTCTATCTAAAATAAAAAAAAAAAATCAAAACGTTAGCTTGATCTCTTCCCACCTCTTTCCTCTTCCTGTGGCACCCTTCTCAACAGGTACAATCGTTCTTCTACTCTCGCGCTAGGTTCTAACCTGTACATATATGTTCTGATTAACCAGTCGGATCAATGACAGCTCAGCACCTACGGCGAAAACCTTTCTGTACCACACCAGATTCGCCATATTTATCTGTATATTTAACTTCTATCTTTGCAAATAGAAAATTCATATTCTTCTTCACTCAGCTTAGGGCGCTATGATTAAAACAGTAAAGTATGAAGGCTTTATGTTGAAACCAGGAGTCACAGAACTTAGGTGCAATCTCTTCAAAGGGTATACTGTGAAAAATGACAGAATACACGTTCTCAAGCATCTTAAACTGCTCTATAGAGAGCTTGTTCTTCGGATAGTCAGCCGATTCGGATAACAGCTACTTTCAATTAGGTTAGTCACCTAATTGAAAGTAGCTATAAAAGACCGCGCTGTTTGTACGCATCTTTTAAACTAGTTTAGGTGGTGATTCGTCGGACTGATGACTTATTTTAATCCAAAAATTTTTGCTTTGCAAGAAGTTTCCTAGCAGTATCCGACCTTTTATTCTTCTTACATTTTTTTGAGGATGCAGAGACGGCTATCGAACCAGGTTCTACTTCTCCCTCCTCATTTTCAGCCTTGCCTATCATGGAGTGAATCATATACTGGATTGAATCTAAAGTTCCAATATCCTCTCAAACCTTTTCATTTACCTTGGTATCTGAAAGAATTTTTGAAAGTGCGTTTACTATTTCCTTATTTAATGCCGAATTAATTTTTAACTTCAAAAATATATTTGATTGTAGTAGAGTGATTGAAACTTCTCCCCATCTAATCAATAAACATGGGAGATAAGCCACGTGTACCGAGGATCTTTCAGTTCTAGTGGTCTTGGAGGAGCCCACACGCATAGACCAACCCGGTCACATTCGACCATACGCGTCGATGGACATTTTATACCGCCTGGTGGAGCAGCCAGAACTGAAGGATTAATGTGCCCGGACCCCTATTTATCCGATGGGATAAGTGTGCGATCTTAAGTTTCCACTGTACTCTTCAGATACTTTCAGAACTCCTATATCAACTCATCATCAGCGCTGTGAGCAAACTTCCAGACCCCATATTGCTGTGTATATATGTAAATGTATAATTTTTATGAGCGTTTCTGAACATTACCGTGTTCGTCAAGGTGGAGGGTTACCCTTAGTCTACAAGGTGTCCTCGTGCAGCCTTCACTTTCACGAGAAAAGATAGAGCTATCCGGCATACAAGGCATCTTCCAAACCATCATCCTGCATTCACTAAATGAGTCAGGATCGAGAGAAATGAATATTTATTCTTCTGATAGTATATATATATATATATATATATATATATATATAATGTTTTCTAATTTATTATTCAGATAATAGCTGAATAAAAATATTATTAGATAAAGAATGTCAATATAATTCTAATCAAATACAAATATTAAACACTTTATAACGTAACGTTCGTTATAAAGTTTTATTCGAATTACAATCTGCCATAAATTATTACTTGGGGAATGACCAAAAATTGGAATTACAAACAGTCCTGACATGTGGTCCATTGATGGATCCAATATTAATTGAGAGGCACGAAAAAAAAGAACGAATCGATGCAAAGTTCAATGTTGCATTAATCTAGCAAATGTTTTCTTATCACAAATTCTTTAATTATTGGGCACTTCCATAAATTTAGGTGTTTTGTTTAGTAAACCTTGTCATAGTATTTAGAATTAAAACTTATTGTATATACAAACGATGTTAATTACATATTTGACCGCTACAACGCGTTCACTATCTTAATAAGAAAAACTTGTTATAGTTGATAAGTAAAGGGCCTTAAAAGCTTTTATAGTAAAAAATATATAATTAATATATATTGTGTTTGTAGTCTATCCTATAAGTAGTACACATAGAAAATGTGAGAACCATCTTGCGATAATCAAGTGTTGGTTATCATCGGTCTCTAGTATCTTTATATGTGCTATCAGCCTACTGCATAATTCTACTTGTTCAACAAAACTATCCTTTTGTTCATACAAATTTAATAATCGCTTGTGGTAATATATCTTATTTAAAATCGCGACTCTCCTTCTCTCTTTTTCTCTCTCTCTCTCTCTCTGTTTACTTCTCAGTCTCAATAAATACGATAAGCTCAATCTATTAAATAATATATATTAGTCCGTTAATAATTCGTACAATTTTCGTATATAGTTTAATGTGGTTTTAAAAACTTCAGGGGGTAAAATGATGAGAAAGCCTTTAATGCACAAAATTATAAGTACACTACCATTAACAAAATATACATATTTTATGCATAAAAATATTGTTGAAAAAATAAATTATAATATAAACATGCAAAATAAACATATGATTAAAGTTTAAAAATTTATATAAGCAGTTTAAAACTTATGTATACAAAATTAAAAGTATACATTGAGTGAATGCAAATCAATAACATAGTTTTTATTTCGTAAATTTTCTAATACGTTCTTGATGTCCATCCGATGATATCCAATGTATCTTGTAATCTTGGAAAAATTTATTGATATCTGGACGTAGGTTCTTTAGATTATTTATTTTGAATATTAAATAATATTAAACATATATAAGAATATAAGCACTTTAAGAAAATATGAATAAAACGTTTCTTAAATAAATAATTTACAACTTTAAAAATTTTTAAATACCATTGTTATATTGTTTCAGTTTCATTTCGTGTATCACTAAAAATTTATTTTGTATTCTGAAATTGTATAGAGCTACATTTTTATGTTGAATTTTTCTTGTTCGATATTTCGTATACTATTATTTTCATTTCAGATTCTCACCAATGCATCGTACATAGAATCTGAAATAAAAAGTTTTTCCTTGCTTTACGAAAAAAGTTGTTGCACGTTAAAAAAGCATGTACATAATAAATTGTCATGCATTTGATAGCTTTGCTTTATACTTTAATCATCAACCGAATCATCAGCAAAACAATGAACATTGTTTATATTAACTATTATTATTGCAAAAAAATGTATTTTGGTTTGATTTCTTGTTTATCTATTTCTCAGTTTTTAAACTAAGTATTTATACACTTTCATATATACATGCATCTGTACAAGTTTTTACAAAAGTTTTTGTCTAATAAAACATTACCAAAAGCACATCATTGTGATTTTACATTATGAATTACTTGATTTTATACAAACTCATAAGATTAAATAGCGAATAAAATAATAAAAAGAAGAAATAATTTCTTTACAACCTGTTAGTAATTTCTAAACACAACTTGCTTCATATGAGGTTTAGAGTAAGAAAGAGGAAGTGAGAAAGAATCTACAGATGATCCACGAGTGTGAGAGTTTGTGAAGAAAAGATGTAGTTTGTTCTTAGATTGTTTTCTTTTTATTAATTTTCTTTATTATATATTTTTGTTTTTGTTGAAAATTGAAATGCAACAGAGGTTTGTTTAATCAGTTTATTTTAAATTAAAAACAATAGATAACAAATATACAAATGGCTACAAACTTGCAACCTTGCTAGGACTACGTCGAAAATCGAACTAAACATCATATCGAATATTCTACATTTGATAACTCTCCCACATGTAATCCCAGGTAAGTATAATAAAATTAGTTACAAGCAGGTATCCGGTCGTTACACATATTCTATTCAAAAAAAATTTCTTCTGCGTGCTCCGCCCTTAAAATTAAATTGCAGCAATATACTTATTTGTCTCATATTGGATTTAATAAGTTACATTTCTCGAAACATTAAATTCAAATTAATATTTATATATAAAAATCCAACAGTTTTTAAGTTTGATTTTATTGCGACTCATTAGCCATATTTTTGAAATTTTAATTGAAATTCATGTAATACATACTAGTTCTTAATAATTATTTTTATGAATATTTGCAAATGATTTAATTTTAAAAAATCTGAAACCAACAATTCTCTTATGCTCAGCACATTGAGATAATACACATATATGTATATAAATTATTTATATTTTCTATTATTAAAAACTTTTATTGTGTTTATAAAAAAATCATAATTTATTACTCAATATTTTATAAAAATATTTTAAGTACGAAATTACTTGTTTTTATTAATTATTTTTAATTGTATAACTGTTGAAATATTTTATGAATGAAAAATGAAATAAATATTTGAAATAAAAAAAAATTTAATAATTAATTTTCAATGTAAGATCTTTAAATGGCATTATAAAGAAGTTTCATTATTTAGATATTTTATAATTCAAGTACCCAAAAAATTTTTTTTAACATAATTTTACCAATTTATTAATTATGGTATAAATAAGATTGATACATTAGAACAATTAATTTTTCCTTTAAAATATAATTCTTGTAGAAGATATATTAATCAATTTTCATTATAAGATACTTGTTCCTTTAATTTAAAAAGGTCGCGATAGAATGTTCGCGGTAATTCTCTTTAGCGTACAACACAAGGGAAAGGTTGAACATTGAAAATTCGAATTCGTATGCGATTTAATTGTAACGACTACTTCATTGCGAGCTCTCGATGTGGCCTGACCTCCTACGCCAAATATAACGATGGAAATTGAGCACCGATAAATCGAAAGTTGTTTTGCAAGTCGCTCTGAAATAAAAGATCTTTGTGCACCTGGATCAATTAAGGCTCAAGCAAAAGTTGAATGACCGTAACTGTCACAGATGAGGATTCTTGCAGTGGCAAGCAAGACGTTACGCCTATTGGTCGTTAAATGTGCATTGTATGAAACAGTTTGATCCACTACCTCATCTGAATTACTCTCAGGAGAATTAACCTCATTCGTCGAAGGAATTAAAGTAGCAGGTTTCTTGTCAAAGTATAACTTGGTATGATGCTTCTGTTTGCACACCAAGCAACGATTGAGTGATTTACAATCAGATAGTAAATATGATTTTCCTAAGCAATTTAAACACAAATTTGCCTTTTTGCAACACGAGAAACGATTTTAAGCAGACATATTTTTAAATTTACCACACGAATGAATGGAGTGTTTTCCTTGGCAAATATAGCACGCAAGTTCAGCTTTCTTCAAATTAGATTGAGTCTCAGCCGCACCAAGTGTGTTAGCTGACATTGAATCAGTTCGTTGAGATTTAGAGTTGGAGGTTTTATTTCGAGAAGAATTAGCAGTATTGCGTGCTTGATCAAGTGATTGCAAGCGGTGATCGAGGAAATTGACCAAATCAGAATAATCGTAAAATCTTTGTTTATTTTCCTGCAATATTTCAAATCTTTTACACGTATGATGATCTAGCTTTTTGACGATACAATGAACAAACCAATGATTGTAGGCTTCAATTGGACAACCGAGGTCATAAAGTCCTCAAACAGTGACTTCAAATATTTCAATCAGGGTGTCTAAATCTGAAATATTTCGCTCACGCACAATAGGTAGTTGGATTAAAGCTTCCAGATGATTAGCCAAACGTTTTCTAGAGTTATCATACCGTTTTGTCAGCTTTTCCGAAGCTACATGGAAATTTGAGTCTATTAGCTCAATACCCCGTAGACATTCAGCAGCCTTTCCTTCAATAGTGCTGAGTAAATATTGCAATTTATTTACATCGGAGTACTCGTTTTTATTTATGATCAATGACGTAAAGTGCTGTTTATAAGACTCCCAGTCCTTTTGATCACCAGAAAATGTAGATCAGGCAATATGCGGAACTTTGATGTGTTCCAGAACGCCCGAAGAATTTGTATTCGCTTCACGCAAATTAATCACGGCTGCAGTTAATATTTTTTCTCGTAATTCATCGATAGTACTATTGATCTCAGCGAGTGCTTGAAGGTACGATTCTTCCGCCTGATAATAATAATCCTTTTTAAAATAGGCATGATCTTTTAGTTTGTCCAATAACAAAATTAACTCGTTATTCCGAGAATATAAATCATTGTAATACCGTTCCAGTAATTTAAGTCACGCTTCGAAATAAGGTATAGTACGATCTGCTGTTGCCTTTTTATCGATTGTATTTTTTAAAAAATTAACAATGAATTTTGCTGTTTGGAGTTGCACAGCTAAAAGATCAGACATTTTTTAAAAATATTATATACGAGACGAAGATAGAAATAATTTAACATTAAATAGTTTACGCGAAAAATATTAATTAATGAATGTCAGAAGATACATAAATAAACACTTTACAAAAAAATAGAAATATATAACGCGATAGCAATAACGGTAATCAAAATACTAACAGATGAGCGAATTATAAAAAAGATCGCATATAATCAAAAAAATCAAAAAATTTGAAAAAATATCGAAATTTGCTGACTGCGCAATATATTGGTGTGATTCTTGTTGATCGCCTTGTTCACAAACCATTCGTGTAATACAAAAAAGAGAGTCCGAAAAAACCACGCTTTGCTACTAAAAATTTGTTCCTTTAATTTAAAAAGGCTGCGATAGAATGTTCGCGATAATTTTCTTTAGTATACAGCACAAGGGAAAGCTTGCTCAAATTAACAATCACCACTTTATATTGAGATTAAATAATAAAAATATATTTAAACAATAATATAACAATAGTTGAATATAATGAGAAACAAAATATTCACAGTGAAAATCGCACGCAACGTTTACTAGAGAACCGGTCGATAAAGCTCGTGTGAATTCAACGACAATCGAAAAGTTTCTGCCGTCGCAAGCTTTTCGGACAAATAATAAGGCACGCACTGGAATGTTCGGAAAGCATGAAAGAGAGAGAGAGAGAGAGAGAGCGCCAATACTTATGAAGGCATTGTAGTTAAAAGAAAGATACTCGCGGTCGCGAGAAAGTCGCGAACGTAAACAATATGTGATCTCTCTATGCATATTCAGACATTCCAGAGAACTTATTAAATTCAATGAACAATACTAGATATTTATTTATTATTAATTTTATAATGTTTTTTATAGAAAACCGCGCAAAATGTTAAAATGCAGTAAAGGTGCAAAGGAATTCTTGTTTTCATTAGGTGGCTATTTACTAATTTATAAATATATTGAATTCATTATTTAATTTGTATCGAATTTTTTAAAAACAGAATGATGTTTTTGTCTAGTGAACTAGTGAAGACTTACAAAACTTATTATTTATAGTTTTTTTGTGTAATTGATAAAAAGATGTTTGTGCAGATTATGTTAACATAATTATTATAAATGAAATTTCACAAAAATTGAATTATTTCTAAAAAGTAATATAATATTTTGAAAATATTACAACCCCTATAATATTCAGTATCGAAATTTAAAAATTATGAATTTTGAATCTGCTATACATGCATTTAATTATCGGTTGCAGTTAATAGCAAATAATCTTATTTAAAATACTTTCACTTTTCACTTATTTTATATTATTGTTGTTATTTTTTTTGTTAGAAAATAAATATTATTTTAATTTATAGTATTTATTCAATTATATTTGCTCAATAAAATAAGCTTAAAACCCGATTTTTTAATTCGGTTAATTCAGTAAAATAAATAAACTAAACAACTAAATAAATCAATTTACACAATGAATACGGTCGTCTATCTCAATTTGTAAAGTCCTTGAAAGTAGAATAACTAATAAAGAAAATGCATATCCGTATCGGAACATAAACTTTTTCCAGGCATATTATCAGTTTTTTTAGGTGGCGTAAGAGTTTCAAATTGCACTACTTAAAACGTAACGACCACATATGTGTGGCCACGTGATAAGCATCCATGATTCCACACATGAAATTGGAGAACAGAAAAAGAGACTGGATTAGGAATTTGGAGAAGATCGGATTAAACTCTTCTACTCTCCTTAAGTACCGACCTTCAGGTTAATCTTCGTGGGGACTAGTCGGTGTGTAAAAGTACACACGTTACGTTAGGCCCCAAAAATTTAGATAAACTAGTCTCCGCCCACGTACTCGAACTCCGCATTTACGCGAATTCGTAACGGTGGGAGAGAAAGAGATAATCGGTAGAAATATTGCTATTCATAAAATAAAAATGAATTTTCGCGAGTACAGCATCTACTCTTTATCTTATCCGCACTCTTTATTTTTCCCAAATTCACCTTTCACTAGTTATCCATTTATTATAAAAAAAATTTGCTTATTTATGGTCAGTTGTCTAGATTGCTTTGTTTTTATTAGTAAAATTTATTGTTATTCTAAACAAAAATGTGCTCCTCATTTTTTAATATTGATTTCTTTATTGCTTAATACATACATTTTTATGATAAGTAAAATATTTTTTTGCATAAAAATTCAAATATTATGAGTGAGTTGCCAATTGTCAAGAAAAGATTGTATTTTCACCAAATACTTAATTTTTTTACTAAAAGTAAATAACTAAATAATATCAAGATAGATCTTATCACATCCATTGAATTATGTTAATCATAATACACAAAAATTCAATTAATTGAATGTTGGAGATTCATGGACATAATGGGCAAGAGCTAAGCTGTAGCTATGTGTACTATCAAATGTTCTGTTACTTATATGGACTTGAAGTGTAGTTAAAGTTAAGAAATTTATTTAATATTTCTACTTTAATTCAAATGGGTTGTGGAATACATGGTCTGTCCCTGAAGTATCGAGATTTTTTTTTTATTTTGCGACTATTGATAGTAGCGACTTTGAAAGTGTCTTAAAATGCACGGAAAGCCTTTTTCCATTTGTTTTTTTTTTGTTTTTTCGATAATTTGAATAGGTAGGATTTTACTTTGGGCGAAAGGTGTTTTTCGATTTTTTGACACAACATGTTGACGCAATTAGTGAAAAAACGCTACGCAAGAATATTTCGTTTAAAGATTCTAAAAAAGAAGAAAATACTTACCCTTTTTAATGAAATATTATCTATTATTGAACTTATAAACAGTTTGAAATAAAAATTTTAAATTGTTCAAAATAATTTCCTCCTACATCAACGCATTTACGAAGATGAGTTTTTCAGCTCTCAAAAACAGTTTGAATCTCCTCAGTTTTGATATTTACGCAAACTTTTCGCATTTCTAAATTTTTTCCACTATATTGTTTACCATATATCGCGTTAAATTCAGTTTTTCTACGATTGCTTCAACTGTTAATAGGTGGTCCAAATTTAAAATTTTTAAAACGCCGCCGATGTTCTTAATAATTCTAGAGCTTTTTGGGTTCTCAAATTAGGACTCATCGATGATCTTTTCCCGTCCCTCTTTAAAAGCTCTGTGCTATTTTTCATATTGTGATTTTGACATACAATTATCTTGATAAGTTCTTTTTAACATTTTAAAAGTTTCCGCGTTGTTTTTTTAAGTTGTAAACAAAATTTTGTTGCATAGCGTTTTTCCACTAATCGTTCAAAAAATCGAAAAACGCCCTTACAAAAAAAAAAAAAAAAAAAAAATTGAAAAACGAAGTAAAATCCTGCCTCTTCAAATTATCGAAAAAATAAAAAAAAGGGGGACAAATGGAAAAAGGCTTTCTCGGCATTTTAAGACCCCTCCTAAGTCGCTTCGACCAATAGTTGCAAAATAAAAAAAAAAACTCGATACTTTTGGGACAGAGCGTGAATATAAATTCTTATATAAAAAACTATTCAAATCTCGGACTTTGTTTAAAATACGAAAACTAACGACTATTTATTTAAATATCAAATAAATGATATAGGGCTTTTTCCATCTTTTAACCGGTTCTAGACTGTACTGAATTTCTTCCTCTCTTATTTTTGAAACTACTAGCCATTATCTTTTCGACTATGCCTTTTCTTTAAATATTGGCGATATTTTACAATTAAAAATCGTCGATAAAAAAAAATAGAGCAACGATAAAGGATACAGGGACGCTCATTTTGTTGCGTAGATTCAATCATCCTCTGAAATGTTGCCAAACCGCAGTAGTTAAATAGCGGCGGTGGTAACAACCGCCACCACCACTGTCGACCTGCCCCCATTGCTTTTCCCGTTGCCTATATATTTTCGGTCCACACACACGAGGAACGTATATTTCTCATTTTTTTGCGTACCATTTAACAACCTCTAGCACTTTAAATTCAATGTACAATTTGTCCTTATAATTGGAGTTCTCTTTAAAGATTTTAACATAATACTTTGTTTTTATTTACACTTAATCAATTTAAATTTCTCAAATCCAGCACGAGTGAATCAAATTTATTCAATATAAATAATAATAAATACCATTAGATAAATATTATCAATATTTATCTAATGATATTATGTTTTGGATGAGAGTGGTAAGTAAAGAAGTTTCGTAAAAAATTATTAAATATTCGTTATAAATAATGATTTTCTGAAAATAAATAGAAAAGTGATTTTATAAATGAAATGTTCTTTGTCTAAAAATTTTTAGAAATTTTTAGAAATTTGTCTAAAAATTTAAAGAATAATGGAATTTAAGATTTCAATAATTTTAATTCATTCGTGCTATGTTTGAGGAATTCAAATTGATTAAGTGTAAATAAAAACAAAAGTATTATGTTAAAATCTTTAAAGGGAACTCGAATTATACTATCAAAATTTTGCAAAATATTTATAAAGTTTATATTATTAAAAAGTGTATAAATTGTAAATTATATGTATTGTGAATTTGAGAGTCTATGAAGGATGATAAAATAGGTCAATAGATTACTGTACGATTTGAAGTAGATAGAATTTTTGATAAAACTGTATGTGAAAAGTGAATGTAGATTTAAAATTATGAAGATAATTGTATATAATGGTAAATTAATAGTAAGTAGAATTAGCTTTAATAGAGTATAATATTACTAATATTATTCAGTTTCTTAAAAAAAAAAAAAAAAATGAAAATATTTAACAAGTTCTGAAAGTATAATAAATAACGATATTAGTCTCAAATATAATATAAAATATTTAAAAAATAATGTTTTTTTAATTTAAATTATTAGATGTCTGTATAAATTATTTGGATACAATATTTTATTTATTCTATTTTTAACTTCGAAATAATAATTGATGGATAATCTGTGTATGTTCCACAATATTTTATTTATAAAACTGTAATATTATAAAAGTTAAACAAATAAATATTTTGTTATGATAGATCAATTTTTATAATGTCATTGCTTTTTTAAGTATATTATTTGTGAAGTTATTTATTTTAGAATTTAAATGGTTAAAATCCAGTTATTGCATACGTTTTCGATTCTATATATACACATATAAACTAAAAAACTTGAACAAAAAATAAATTTTTATCTAAATTAAGATTTAAGATTTTACTTCGAACTGATTAGGTACTATTGTAAATTAAAATTTATTCAATAAAAAATTTTTAAACTAAGCATATTTTTGTAAATTATTTTAGAAATACTTTAAAAAATTTAAATAAAAGTTTTTGTAAAATAATAAGTAACAAAATTATGATGAAGGATTTATTTTAGTCATTATCAAATAAACATTAATGAACTTTATGCCGATTATATATATACATACACAATTTAATTAATAAAACATATATCAGAAAAATCGCTTTTTCAATACATAATTGGAAATAAATCACACGTGATCATAAATAGACAGTATGATTTTGATTCAATACCTTAATTAAATGGTCAAAGTATTCAAGTAAAAGTATATTATATATTATATTATATATATTCAGTATAAGTCGAAAACCAAGAAAATTCTCGTTATGGTGTTTTTTGTAATCGCAAATCTGCAGCTGCATGTTGTTATAGATAAAAATTTCTCTCTTAACATTATATAATTCCCTGGATGAACAAAGAGCCAAAAGGTTACAAGCATCGTGACTCGCCTCGGATAATAGGACATTGATCCTCACGTGGAAGTTGTTCGAGTTCCGTTTGAGTGCGTACGTTTGTTTCATTTTCCACGCGGACAAAATTAGTAGGTGGCATATTTATTATAAATAAAATTCATCAGTCGTCAGTGTCATTGCCACCGATTCTTGACCTAAGGATCTAGAGGCATGAGAGAAAAAGATAAACGACAACGGAGATACAAAAATGAAAACAAATTTTGTTGAATGTGGCTGTTCGTACGAATTCGGAAAAGGTATTTTGTAGAAGAGGAGAGTTAATGATATTTTCTGAAGGAAATTCAAGTACGCTAAATCTTTATGCAGAAGAAAAAGAATAATTGAGGCAATAATAGATACCTTTTTATTTTTTCAAAGCTATGAGACTGTAGGTGTTGAATAAAATAGAGGAGTCCTATGTGCTAATTAAAGTAATGCAGAAAGACGGCCATGGTTCAATTCTTTACTAATACATTTTCACTAATACTGTTAAAATTACAATATTATGCTGAAATATCGATAGTTGAACGAAATTATTCGAATCAATGTTAAGCACCAGAGTGCCCTTTCATGGAATGAAGACTTGAAATGTAAACGTTCATGGCTACCGTTGCACATCGGCAGTGTACATGGCATTGCACTTGTTATAAAAAAGGATAATGGAATAAGTGTAAGAAAGGCCAACTTAAGAGTTCGGATTTGATTTATATATTCCTTATAAGATCTTATGTACAATTAAGCTTGCATTAATAATATAATATTGTTATTTATTCTCGTTTAATAAAAGTTGACCCCTGCGACACGCCATCATCCCTGAATTTTCCGACCTTACGCTCTTTTTTCATCTCTCTCTTTCTCTCTCCCCCTCTCTATCTCTATCTCTATCTATCTTTGTCGTTCTTACTTAGCAGCATTAGATTTTGTTCGTTGATCTTATTTGCTCTCAAAATTTTCTATTCATTTTTTAATGTTATACTTTTAGTCCCTTGATCTTAGCTCAAGAAAGGATTATTTAGACATGGCAAGAAATTGTCGAGATTTTTTTTGAAGTCGATTAAATGCAATCTGTAAAAAATTAATATCACTATACTTCGTTCAAACTATTGGTGGAGATTTTATTAAATTAATAAAAAAATAACTCTGTTTTTCCTCAGAAAGAGCTTATATCTTGTAAACTAAGTCTCGAACGAAGAAAATTTTATTAGCCCAATTTTCTTCCTTTTTAATTTGCTAAATAAATAATTAATTACAAAAATCAAAGTACCAATTTTTTCACTGCAAGAAGCCTTGAGTTTGTACAAATCTGCCATAATATTTTATGCATCTTTACATAAATTCAATATTAATAAAATTATATAATATTATATAGATGAAAAGCCGCTCTTATTGTGCTAATAAATATAAAAATACGAAATTGGTGCTCCAAATAGTTTATTCACAATTCATTTGTTATTTATTTATTTAAAATGTTATTCAATTCCTGTAGAATAAGCCCTAGCAAGTGTGCACATTTTTTTTTTAGGTTCTTTGTAACACTAAGAAACATAAATTATAAAAAAAATTTTTTTTTATTTGTTTTTATTTATTATAAATTTATCACTAATTATGCACGAAATATCATAAAACTTTGTAGGTTCCATAATCGAAGGTAAATGTATAATTTTATAAATAAATTAGTAAAAAGTCTAAATTAATATTCTTAATAATAATTCAAAAAAGAAATTTGTTTAAATAAAAATGAAGATTAATAATTTTTTTTAAATCTAATCATATAGGTGTCTTTATTTCGTTGATCTAAACAAAATTAAAAAAAAATCATAAAAATCGTTTTATTAGTTAGTGAAAAATAAATATTAATTTTTCTCTAACAAATTTGAACGGTTCGAAAATGTTCTGAAAAACCTCTCAAATGATTCTCCACCACGCGGACGTCGTGGTGAGAAAAGCTCCATTCATCTTCGTATTAAAATGTAACAAATATTTTTCCGATTAACTCGTGGAAACGATTACTTAATAAATAATATGTAAATAAAAATATATATTTAAATAGTAAATTTATTCAGCTTTCCGTTGAACTTTATAAAATTCATCAATCTATATTATTATTATTTCAAAAAGCTGATTTTGTTAAAAAAACCAAAATTATAAACATATTTACATTCCAAAAAAGCATAAGAAAGGTATTTTATAGCTTCTTTAAATGAAAAAATTTAATAACATTTTTATTATTCTTGAAATTTATTTTTTAATTAAATAAAAACTTTTCAAAAAATAATAAAGATTAAAAATAATAAAAAAATTCGGTTTTTTATAGTTTATGTTTCTTAGTATTACAAGAAACCTAAAAAAATTTGAGCAATTGCTGGTGCTTGTTTTACAGGAATTAAATAAAATTGAAAAATTTTCAAACTTTTTATCAAATAATTATTTTATCAAATAAATAAATTAGTCATTTTATCAAATAAATTATGAATAAATCATTTGGCGCACAAATTTCGTATTTATATATTTATTTTCATTTAGTTATAGTATAATTATTATTATAGTTTTTTTTGTTCTATAACTGAAGTTTTTAGATTATATATTACTAACGTACATCATATTACAATCTTTACTACTGTTTTGTATACAGTACTTGTACTGTTTCTTTTTCATTTTTACCCGTACAAATTTATTTATATTATTTAAAAATGATATATATACAAATAATCACTAACGTGGTAAACAGATATTTTTTAAATTATTCATTACAATTACAAATACTTACTGTCTATTATGGCATATGGTCCATTTTACATCATATAAATAGTAGTCAATATTTTGAAATTACCAACTATATTTAAATATTTTTTCTACCACATAATATTGTGTGCTGGTAATAAAATTTGAAAACTTTGTATTCCGGTAATTTGTTATATTATTCCTAAATTATATCCGTTTTGTGTAAAAAATTTTATAATATTTAAATAATTTCATTTGTTTTCAATTAAAAGCCTCGTGAAGATAGAGCAACATATAAACAATGAAAGTTTGTTTAATTTATTGATTTAGTTCAATACCTTTTTTTAATAGATAGTGTTGCATTCAAAATTTTGACTATTCAAACATTATAAACATGGTTAAATTCCAAGTATTAATAATTAGAAACAGCTAATATTTATCGTGTATTGTCATAATTAATTCTTTATATATATTTACATTCAAAAGCATATTTAAAAAAAATTATAAGAAACAAATAAATTTTTATATTGTATTGATGTATTTTAATATGTATTCATATTTTATTTTTAAAAAATAAATTTAATATTATTATTTAATAATTTTCTAAATTTTTAATAATTTTTTTTTATTCTCTTGTTTTACCCTCTTTAATTTTTAAAATAAATTAATCATATTCTTGATCATGCATAATGATTACTAACCCAACACAATTATATAATTTATTAATATAATAAGTATTGAATATATTTCAGATTTATAGGAGATTATTATTTTATTGATTTTTGTTTTAACAAACTATAAAATCTACATAATAATTATATATATATTTATTATACAGAATTATTTAATTTGATTAAATTAAAGATTTAATATGCATATTTAGAATTATTTTTTTCATAAAACATAATTAAATCATTGTAGAACATTAAAATGGTCTTCCACGTGTTATAATTTTGAATTAATTCATTATTTTATAACTGTATAATACTAATTTAATTAAGAAAAAAAGAAGAAAAAAACACATAAAACTATTGGCCAATAATTTTTTTAGAAATATAGAAACAATAAAATTGGTATAGATAAATAGGATTCTCAAAATTGATATATCACAGAATAAAATATTTAGGCTAAAATTTTATTGCTGAAAAGAAAATAAATATATATATACAGTTAAGTAAACTACTTTAGTATCAAAATTAATTCGTAAAAGGAATGAAAAAAATATTTTTAAGAATTAAGGAATTATCATAATTTAAAAATTCATATATTAAAAAAATCTTAAATAGCCCCAAGATGAAATATCAGCAAAGCAATATTATTATCTTATTTAAATAGACTTGAATATATACGGTTGTACGTGAACATATATCTTAAAATAGAATTTTTTCTTTTCAAAAAATTTTAAACAATATTTTTATAGTACGCTTTTGAAAAATTATTCACGTTTTATTTTGGAAATTATAATTCTTTGATGAAATTTCAATATAAAAATTAATTAAAATAATATTGAAATAAATCTGTAAATATATAAATCTGTAAAAATCACTACATGATTATAATACAATGAAAAATTTTATTTTTATGTAAATTCGATATCTATGGTATATTTTGAATTTATAAATATTTTAAAATACAAAAATATTGTATCCATGTGAAAAATAATTTCTTATACAAAAATAATGAGTAATATATTTTATATAAAGGAATTAACGAACATATTCGGTCATAATTTTTTGACGTAAAAAACCAAAATTTCGATAGTATTAAAGTGATTTGTACTTCTTAAAATTTATATATTATTCAGGATTCGAAAGATTTTTTTCTTTTAAATGGATAAGATTTGAATTTTATACATCACGACAATTAATATACTTGAAAAATGTGTTCCTTAGTTTGAACTAGAAGAATGTCGAAATAACGACTCTTTAAATAGATAAATAAAAATCTAGACATTATACATTACTGGAATAACAATGCTCGATAAATTTTACGAAACAGCCCTTTCAATCAGGTAGTCGGCAATCAAAAGAAAAAAAAATAAAACTAAAGACACGATATAGAAGATGGTAATTCTACTATTTCATAAATATTTCTCTTTCAAACTTTAAAACAAATAAGTCACCAGAATTTTTAAAACGTTGGACACAATTCTCGTACTATTCCCACGTTGGAATGAGAGGCACACGAAAATTCTAATCTATTGATCGATCCTCTAACTCTTTCGCTACGATGTAAATTAAGGGACTAGATTGTGTGCCTCATTCAAGCAATTTCTTTGAGAGGAAAGCTGCATAATAAAGAAGTAGTATGCAGAAAGAAACGTAGACAACGAAGAAGATGAAGAAGAAGAACAAGAAGAAAGAGAAGAAGGAGAAGTATAAGTATAAGTCAAAGAAAAGGAGTTGAAGAAATGTGGAAGAAAAAGAGAAGAGGTGAACAAAAAAACTAAATCTCTCCCTTCTACTCTCTTAGATAAGGCTCCTTTATAATCAACTATAATGAGAGAAAAAAAGAGAATAATATGACACAGAGAAAATTGAAGCATAATAAAGAAAGAGAGATGAGCCGCCTTAGGAGTTGGAGGAGGAGGGAAGACAGATATTGCAACTGTACTGAGAATGGACGGATGGGTATGAGACGGACATAGAAGGTGGGATTGAGTTATGACAGTAGTTCCTCCGGGAGGCCACGTATCTCTCTTTCTCTATTTTTCTGTAATCTCGTCTCTCTTTCACTTGTTCGAATAACCAAGTGGATATTTCTCTTATTCTTTATATTTCTCGCTTGTAGAAAGAAGGTTTGATGAGACATCAGCCATGCATCACCTTCGACTCACTTGGGTTCAGCCTTTTCTACTCTCTCCCTCTCTCCCCCTCTCTCTCTCATGTTTCAAAAAAAGAGGCGCGTATCGCCATCAACTATACGCACGTATACGCACGCACATATACATACTATATCATCAACGCCATTGCCATCATTAGAGCCGAGCACTCAGCGAAGTGTCTCGACGATCTCCATTCGTATAACCTACCTCTTTTTCTCCTCCCCCACCTCCTCCTCCTCCTCTAGCAAGATAGTACCTCTCATCAATCCTTTTTCTACTTTTTTTCTTTCTTTATATACAGATATAGACGAAATGCTTGTCTTTTCTGTAAAGTTTCCCTCTATCTCCTCTTTAACGATCTTTTTATCTATGTCTTTCTCTCTCTCTCAAGGCTTATGATTCTAGTCATTGAAAAGGTATAATACGCATTGAATATATGTAGTTCAGGTAGAGGTTTAATGTTTAGTGACCGAGTTGAGCTTGATTTCTTCCTTTAACTCTTTCTTTTTCTTTTATCTCTTCTTCATGTCTTTTTTCAGTGCGATAGATTCATTTGAACTTGTTCGTGATTTGTGTAATTTCTCCATACTCCACCTCCAACAAAAATAAATAATTCCTACAAGCATCTTGGATTAATTGCTCACGCTTGGGTTGACAGCAGCAATGCTTGCATTTGCAAGTTTACAAAAGGTTCCTCTCATCAATGAATTCGCTCGGTCTTAATACCGTGTATATTGGTTTAAGAAGTTCTAAGCATCCTCGTACAATTTAGATCCGCAAAAATCTGTTCTTATCTCTCCCTTTCATTCTACTTCTCATGTTTTTCATCAAAATATTTTATTGTTCTTTTGTCATGTCCTATTTAGCATATTAGAAATTGAAAATATTTTTTTTTTTAAGTGTACAAGCCTTTAGTTGCAATACCTGAATAAAATATAATAGATTATCGTACCAAATATACGTTACTGATGGAACATAAATTTAACAATATAAATATCATTGATTATAATTTAATTACAGAAATTAATTATATGAACTTGTGATATTACAATATAATTGATTGTTACAAAGTCTGTATGTGCTTCATGATTGAGAATACTTTTATGTTTATCTTTAGATTAAATTTATTTTTACGACATTGTTTTACTTACATCACTCTTTTAATACGAAAAAAACGACAATTGAGTTTATTATTAAAGGATCATTTTAATAAAAAATGACATATATTTAGACGGAACAGATCACAAAATATAATTTTCAAATACAATTTAAAGAAATGTTTGATCTAACTGAAATTAAAATTGCGAAAGTAATTAAGTAATTTAAAGAGGTTGTTTTAACAATAGCAATGGTTGTAACAATGTATTACAAGAGTGAAGAAGATTGAAAAAACGAATTGTTGATCAGTCAAAAATTAAAATTGTCAATGCAAAATTAAGATGGCGAATATGAGTTGAAATTACAACTCGTATCTGTGGGTTTGTTGACATTATGATAACATGACACCATTTTCAATGGTTGGGCTAATGAAAAGCCGGTGGAAACTTACAGAATTTTTTTAAGACTTTGGTAGGTGGCTCCGCTCACACCAAATTTGCCGACTCTCGTCTCAATCTCGCGCATAAAGATGTAGGGAGCTTTGACGAGGTGGCGCAGACGTTCATCGGCCTCTTGCGACTGAAACGAGGCCATAAAAATCTTCTCGGGATGTGGGAACGCAGATAGTGGTTGACTCCGAGGAGAAAATCTCAACAAGACGCTGAAGATCCGCACCTCGTATCAGTGCACCGAGGCAAGAGGAAGGACGAGTGGCGATGAGCGAAGGATCGGGCAGGATCTCGGTTCATAAATACCTCATCTCTTTGAACCAATTAAAACAAATCATTTTAATGCGCAACCTTTTTAATTAATGCCCCATGCCTACTCTCGTTCTTCACTCTCTCTTTCTCTCTCTCTCTCTCTCTCTCTCTCTCTCTCTTTCTCTGTCTCTTGCCCCACCCATCTTACTTACTCGAATTATTGTTTGTCCTTCTCATCCTTCTCGATCTTTCTCTAATGTTTTTATGGACAACCAACTAAGATTGCCTCCTTTGTTTTTTATGCTTCATTTTTCACTTAGTACAGACAGTTATTAAACATTTTGTCGTATAATACTGTTGCCATGTGTAATTATTTGTTGCCAAGGAAAAAATGAAGTCACTAAATTCTTATTTCTTTTAAGTGGACTTACAGTATTATATATATATAATATAATAAACATATCTCTATTGAGTTATAGCATTTTTATTTGTATTTTTATTTATTAATCGACATTGATCAAATCTTTAAGTTTTTTGATATTTTTTCTAATTATTAATCGCGAAACAATAGCATCAATGCATTGCTTAATTTTTTGTAGTAATTGGATAAAGTTATATTCCCAAATATGAAAATAAATCATTTTCTACTATCAGTCACACAGGTTTCTGTTGTAAAAATATTTCAATAATTTATATCAATTAATTGATAAAATCAGTAATTGTTAATATTATTATGAATGTTCAATTTTAGTATTTATTTTATCTTTAATAGATAATGTATATAATCGAGAAAATAGATAGAAATATTACAAACATATACATTATCTTGAAAAGTTTACATATATTCTTGTACACGTAAAATATCTCATATTTTACACAGAAATACATTAAATTTTTATTTTTAAAAAATTATATTTAAAAAATTAAGGTTTTTGTATCGACATTAGAGTTTTGTAAATAAAAAAATAAAACTTTTTTTATTTTTATTCATAATTGTAATTTTTAAATTTCTACAAAGATGCATGTTTGAATATTGATATATGTTCCAGAGATGCTCAATGATGAAAATTATACAAAAGACTGTATTGACATCTGCCAAAAATCTCGATTTCGAACACGTTGAATTTTTCTTAAACCACTTGCAAAACTTTAGCATATCCACGCTTCAAGAAAAGATATAGTGTACACAATGTTAAATAATATTGTGTTGGATACTTTTGGATACGAGGTAGTTTCAAAGAAGAGCTACGCGTGGAATAAAGGAGCTTTATGATCGATGTTAATATTTGAATTAGTGCCTAATAGAATTCCTCATGAGGAACAGCACCAAACAATAATAAATGGAATCAATAAAGCGAGCTAGATAGGAAGGGCTTGAAAAAAATCTAAAAAAAGCTTCAGACTCCGGTTCATCGAAACGTATTAACGTTAAAGATACGTTACATCCATACCCTCCCGGCCAGCATTAACAACGTGCAGCGAGCAAACTTTCAGTCCAAATCGATACAATCTCGGGATCTCCATCATCGCCAGCTCCTCTGGTACCGAACCAGCCGATCTATCGCCTCATTTGAGCGGAGCCGCGCACATAAGTCACCTGATGTGAGGCTCCAGCCTGGAGACTCACGGATGGTTATGGGCCCGGCACCGTGTAAACGCGCACTCGGGTCCGCAGCATCCGTCTCATCGGTATTTCGATCGCGGACTCGAACCGTAATGTAATCCCTCCACGCGCTGCACTCACCCCCCCCCCCGCAACCCTAAACACAGCTTCACACGTACTTTGGAGCAACCACCCCTCGGACATAAGTTGCTTGTAAAAAGCTTTATAGTAGCGTGCGAGGCCTTGTGTGGCAAAATTATAAACAGTCGGACTTATGTACTCTGTCACCCGGAGGTAGAGTTGGGGTGCGGGGGAGACTCGACTCGCAGCCCCCAATTAATCACGTCCAGAATCTGGAATTTTTGTTCGAACAACGGACAGCCCTTGGCTCTAAGGAGAAGATGTAGTAGCACTCGGTTGATACAAGAATATTTATTTCGTTTTCTTGCACGCACGAGAATCGAGTTTGACTGCCAACATTAATTTTTTCTTGTATCTCCAGGAATGAAAATGTACTCTCCATTTGCATGCCACGACAAATCAGCACACATCTTACAATAATGCGGATTTTACTCAAGCAGACCGACTCGTAAAAACTCGCCAAACAGGCAACTTAAATGATAAATTCAATTTTTTTTATAACAAGTACCACTTATGATAACCACTTGTTAATTTGATTATTTGTTAATTTTTTCAGGTTACCATCATCGATCTTGTAAAAAAGCAATAAATTTTCTTCTTTTCATCCCATCAAATCTTAATTTTTTCGACACATTTTTAAAATTATTACTTTAATAATTAAATTACAAACTTTAGCAATTATATTTTGTATTCAATTTTTTGTTTAAAAAGGAAATTTAGATTCAAATACAAATGCTACTAAACCAATGCATACATTTAATCGATAAGTAGGTTTGAAAAATCATGTCGACCATTATTTATATTTCTTTAGCAAATATTTCTTTTATTTAATTACGTTCAAATAAAACTATCTACTGATAGTTTTTTATCCTTACGTAATTAATAAATAGAAAAAACTTAATTTTATAACTTAACTTATTAGTTAATATAGCACTTGCATTCAATTGAAATCAATATTTTACAAGAAATTATATG
The DNA here is from genome assembly GCA_018907245.1 of Eupristina koningsbergeri. Taxonomy (NCBI): domain Eukaryota; kingdom Metazoa; phylum Arthropoda; class Insecta; order Hymenoptera; family Agaonidae; genus Eupristina; species Eupristina koningsbergeri. The sequence goes on from JACCHV010000074.1 coordinate 365,101, forward strand.
TACATCAATGAACATTTTTATAGCTAAAATTCCAAGTTAAACTAAATTGAAAATGCGGCTATTAATGCCAATCAATCAATAATCAATGATAAATCATGATCAACAATAAAAAACAAGAATACAAAATTTATGAAGGTCTTATTTTTTAAAATATCACTAAAAATATGTAGGGTATTTTTTATTCATAATTTTAACAAAAAAATGTATTTATTTTTATTTTCTTTTTGTTACAAAATAAAAGATTGTGATTTTAACATTATAGTATCAATGAACGTATTTTAGCTAATCAAATTACGAAGAAAATTTATTTTTTATAAATCAATCGGAAAATTAAAAGCAGAAAAATTTTCTAAAAACCGGAAAATTTTGAAATTAATTAAAAAGTTTGTAACTTTATTATTTTTAACATTTAGAATTTTAGTTTTGAGAAATTAAAATGATTAATATACATTTTATTTGTACAAAATTTTAACTTGATCAGTTTATTGGTTTTCGAGTAGTACTGATGTGAACTAAATTACTAGTAACTGATTTTTTTAAAATTTGGTGATGATTCGAACGGAACGCTAAAGAAATTCGAAAAAAACGTTAAAAATATTACTTTTAAAAATTTATTAAATATTTAGTTAATTTTAAGTTTAGACTTTTGTTAAATGTAAAATGCAGTATATATTGTAGTATGGCTAAATTTTTTTTAATCATATAGTAACATGAGCTACTAATAACTTAATTTTTGCATAATTCAATTAAAAATAGTATTGTACTAAAACAAATTAACCGATCAAACAAAAATTTTGTACAAATAAAGTACATATTAATTACTTCAATTTTCTAAAACTAGAGTTTCAAATATTAAAAAATGACAAAGACACGCATTTTTTAATTAATTTAAACATTTTCTATTTTTTGGAAAAGTTCTTTGCTTGTCATTTTCAGATCGATTTAATAAAAATTAATTTTCTTCACAATTTTATTAGCTACAAATTGTCCATTGATATACTGTTAAAATTATAACTTTTCATTTTATAAGAAAAAAATTTTAAAAAATGCATTTTTTCGTTACAATTTTTAATAAAAAAATCCTGAATATCATGAGTGGTATTATAGAAAAAATAGCTAGTGATACATATCAATATTCGTAAAAAAATAAGTAGATTCTTAAGACCTAAAAAGTGCTCTATTGCTTGGTCTTTATAAGGCTCAAATTAAAAAGTAATACTAACTATTAATTATTAAACTCATATAATAGTAATCGTATGTGAGTAACATTTCTATTCTATATGTTTTATTAGTTATAATAATTTTGTGACAATGAGTAATATTCTCCAAACACCAAACTGATTTAATGCGACCCTTTGTAATAATAAAAATCACACATATATCAGAATAATGAGAAATGGTAAAGGAATACAAGCAAGTATCTAATATCATCGAATGACATATCTAATATATCGTAATATATTATGGGGGATATGGCTGTGTAGAATTGTATTTTAGTAATTAATTTTAATTATCTGAATTGTAACTTGGATTTAAGAGTTTTCAATGTATTGTTTATATATTTTTTATCCTTTTTTTTTTATCTTTCTTTCCTCTTTTATGTTAGATATCAGCAGTTGTGTTTTGCTCTGGTATTTGACCATCATCTAGATAAATTTATATTTGTTGATCTGCTGATACATTTAAAAATGGATTTCCAAACTACAAAATTATATAAAGGTATAAGAACCTATAAAAAAAAATATTAAACACTCGATAACAAGGATCAATTATAAGTAATAAGGAAAATTAAAATTTTGAAAATTTAATGGTCAATCAGTCATAATTTGACAAAGTTTCACTGCCAAGTCCAACTATTAAATATAGGATTTTTTATAATTAAATTATAAATAACTGTTTTATATTCCATTTTTATTAAAAATAAAAAAATATTTAAAAGAATAAAAATTACCATTTTAATTAAATTTGTATGATTTATATATTAAATTTATTGTATTTATTTTATGTAAATAATGACATATTTTTATTTAAATAATAATACTATATTATTTACCAAAACAAATTCGTGAATATTTAAATTTTATACAAGTGTAAATAAAAATTTCACAATTTAAATTATAAACACAAAAGTTTTATATGGATTACCATGAAAGAAAATTCTTTGTCTTATATTTATTTTATTTAATACATAAATATTTATGAAAATATCAATTTATAATTCATTATTAAACTTGTTAATTATTATTAATTAATCTTGGTTTTAATAGCAGTATTTGATCCAATTGTAGTAAAAACATTTTTAATTATCTTCAAATTAAGTATTAAATGTTTGTGTAATATTATAAATTATGATTAATTATCATTTATTATTAATTATATAGTATTATTATTATTATTACATGATTATTTCTTTAATAAAATTAAGATATAAGTAAACCTTATACCTTATGTATAAAACTATTAAAAAATGTATTAAAAATAAGAATATTTTACACAAGATCTAGAATAGTTAAAAAGTACTTTATTTAAATGTTATCGCTTATAAAAAATTTTATTATTATTTTTTTTACAAATATAAATAGTAAATAAAATTAATGTAAGTAATTATAATTTTTTTACATAATATAAAATTTTAACTAAAATTTATCTATATTTACTTTATAGATTGTTTTACCTGCGCTCCTTATAATTTTTTTTTAATAACAAGGACGTTAACATCTTCTCTATGTTAGAACAATTTTCGATTGTAAAAAATCTATATTTTTATTTAATTTCATTTTTTCAATATGTGACATTTTTCTTACTTTGATATTGTCTTTCCATTGCCTTTCTATTACCTTAATATTTTTTCATCTTGTGTTTATTAATATTTATATTAGTTTTTTGTTAATTATTATGTAGCTCGTTGCATGGTTACTATTTTTGTTTTTAATGTGTGTATTGTTTTCTTAAGGATTATAATTATATATTTTAAATACTTGCATACAGATTTCAGCTTTAATCTGTAATACGCCATACAAAATAATTATAGAAGTATTATATCTGATTTTCCAAATGTGTTTAATTATTACACACCATTATGATGATATTTTTTCTATCATATTTAAATAATTATTCTGTACTAAAATTTATATAGATTTTATGTAAGATAATGATATATATTTTCGTAATAATGAATATTATAATTATGGAAAAGCGTGGAAGAAATCGAAAGTAGCATTTTCATTGATTTTAATTGCATATAATTCGCCATATAGTAAAATATTGTGTAATATGATTATTGAAAAAAATCAATCATGGAATATTTGTATTATTAAAATTTAAAAATACGTTTTAATGGTTCTTTATAAAATAAATCAGTTTCAATTTCAACAATAAATGTATTGTAGTAGTAATTTAACTTTTTAATTATTAAGAAAAATTTTTGTACAAGTTTTTTCAAAATTTTTATTAATAAAAAAAATAATAATATGAGTAAATTAATTATTTTTATTTATTTAAATTATATTGACTTACATTTATATTATTTATATTAACAATTATTGGTGAAATTTTTACAATTAAATTAAATTAAATTAAAATTACGAGGAAATGAATGTTTTATAATGATTTTGTTTGAAAATTTCTGAAGATTAAATAACTTGTTGATAAAAAACATATAGATGAAAAATTCTATTGCTTTAGTTAACATGTATAATAAATCATAAAATAATTTTATCGGTTAGTAAATAAAAATCGGATGGTATTTTCGTGGGTTTATAAAAATTAAAAGAAAATTACGAAAAAAATTGCCTCTTCCTTCTCAATTTAAGTCTCGTTCTTACAATTTCATTTAGATTCATTTGCAGAAAATGTATTATATGTAACTCTTTGTTTAGATTATTGTAATGGCGCGTTTTTTTAGTGGAGCCGCCATCGTCAAGCAGCATCAAACACACTGGCACCGAAAATAATAAAGGGAGAAATAGAGAGAGAGAGAGAGAGAGAGAGAGAGAGAGAGAGAGAGAGAGAGAGAAAGAGAGAGAGAAACTGAAGCGTATAAGAAGTGAAACTGAAATGAAATGAATCGAAAGTAAAAACTGGTTCCTCTCTCTCTCTCTCTCTCTTTCTCTCTCCCCCTCCTTGACATGGACAAGCAGCCTCCGCTCGGTTCTGGGGATCACTTCACAAGTCAAAGACGTCAAGATCGCACACGCACGCAGACTCGGAAGAGTGTAGAGAGGCGCCGCCCTCTCCATGCACCAGAGAGCAAAACTCGTCCCCTTAGGGATTTCGGGCTGAACCTTTTGTGCTCGTATTGACGAATGTAATAGCGAACAAGTCCGAGATCCGCACATAAGCACACTATCTCTGAGAATTTTTAATGGCGCGAGTTCGATCAGTTACACATTTCGCACATAGAGGGAGGAAGGGAGTGCTGAGCTTTGCGAAGATCAGGAGCGCACGTGCACGCATACTCCTCTCCTTTTCAAAGAATGACGAAGCTACGGTCTCTCGCAGGTAAATCATCATGATCGACGGTATCCGGTTAGACCGACGCAGCCTCCAGGTCTATGGCGTCACAGGCGCGACATTCCAGGCGCGGCTAGAGCTTCCTTCTTCTTTTATCTACGCACTTTTTCTTCAGGCACTCCGAGGAAAAGGGGCTCAACTTCAGAAAAAGGTCTTGTGCTTGATATATTTATGTTGGTGATATGAACCGTCCTTCTTTTCCTTTGTATCATCCTTTCCACCGTGACTGAGCCAGATCGAGAATTCTTAGTCGTTCAAGAGTTGGTTTTCGAAAGGAGTGGTTGAAATTATTTTTTAATAAGTTTCATTCGACTTCTTTTTTCCTGCCCTCTGAGATTCTTAAAATTTATGCGCAATTTATTTTGTTGAACTCTTTCTACGTACAACCACCGAGATTCGACAAAACATTTTGAGTTACTTTTTTTTTTAATGTGTTCTTTTTCATCTAATATTCGTCAATTCGAAAAATATTTTTTTGATTTTCGCGCGGTGAAAATCTTCATCAACTTTCACATCTAGTATTGGTTGCCTAGTATATCGTAAAATTTCGTTAACGTAGGAATTAGAGAACTCAATATTTGATGTTCAACTTGCATCTTTTACTATTCGTTAAAGAATATACAATATTTTACTTCTTAAATCAAGTTATTACATATACATAAGCGAATGCATAATTAATACAACAATAAAAGTTTTATTTCACATCATTATTTTCCATGATAATTGGCAAAAATATTAATCAGCCAAAAAATCTAACAATATAAATTTTAATAATCTAGAGATAATAAAATAATCGAGTATATACATAATATATATTTGTGTATTTATAAGATTTACTTCATTTATGTTTTGTTTATTGTATAATAAATAAGTAAATATTGGTACCATTTTATTTACTGATTATTTTAATTTTATTAAATAGTTTTTTCAATATAAAAATTGAGGTCATAAAATAAATGTATGTTATTATTAAACAAGTATTACAGATGTTATAATAGTCCACCGAAAACTTTTAATTATACAAATGCATGTAATCTATAATTTTAATATTAAAAAAAATTAATTAATTATGAACAAAAACTGTTTTTTAACTTATACAAAAATTGTTTTATTTCACTATTTATTATTTTTTATGTCAAATAATCAGCAAAAATTTTGCATTTTATACAGCAATGACTTGAATAAATTTATCCATGAATTTTGCTTGTTATTAAATAATGATCATAACCGTAAAAACATAAAAAAATAAAATTACAAAACAAGATGTAGATTAAAATAAAATTCTTTTTGTTTTTGCGCTGCATAATTATTGAAAGTGTGTAAACTTGATTTAAATAAAGTTTGTGTAAATATACTTACTAAAATTTAATTCGCAAAAAATACTTGTGATGTTTAGGTTTTAGGATAGCCTGACAAAACTTTAAGAATTGCTAGTATATGAAAAGCATTTGTAAAAGCTAAGCTTTGTAAGAACATAAGCTAAAGAATTAATGAAAGTTGGACGAAGATAACACTCGTTCTCATATAGTAGATATAAAACTGTTTAGCGAAAAGAACAGATTTGAGTTTGCGATCAAGCTTAGATTATTCAGGCTTATAAACTATCCCAATCCCTATAAAATATTATCCTTATTTTCTTATAAAATTTGAAAATTCTTTAATTGCAAAGGTACCGGGACTTGTCAAACTCATAAGAGCCCTCGCATTGTTAAACTGTCGGTAAATTAGCGATAATCGGTGCGAAGCGATCGAGCAAATCTATTCCGATTCGTGTCCGCCCCCTTCACCCTGTGAGTCAAAAGAGGAAGGGAGAGGCCGCTCCTCCTCAACGTGAACTGCGATAAATAGCGAAACAAGCGCATTTTGCATTTCTTGTTTCTTTCTTCTTTCTTTCCCTCTTTCTTGCTCCTTTGCCTCTTGTTTTCTTATTTTCTCATTTTTTTATTTCTTATTTCACATTTCGCGGAGATCGCGATAGGGAAGGATCATTCATTCGCATTGGGAATTGGAATTCGCCTTTGCCGTCGTCTCGCGTGGTACACTGGTACACGCATATATAAACGACCGGGCCCCAAGTGCAGATAAGAAAGTCGGGAACCTCTCCCCCGTGATTTCTCATGCGAGGGCGGGCGTCCTTACAATGTAAAACCGCGGCGTTACACTTGCGCGGCCAATTGCGGCCCGACTTTGCCCGCTCACCAGAGGACGGCCCAGATCTCTCGCCGCTGGTCTCTTTCCCCTCCCACTGCTTCACTCCCCCTCACTCTGTCCTCTCCCGTCCTGATTCGATGTCCTTATGGGCCTCTCCTCCTCTCACTCCCTCGACATCCTTTCTTTTCTCTACCCCTTTGCCGCTTCCGATATATGCTCCCGCGCAAGAATTTCTCGGTAGCCGGTAGAAGCTATCGAAAAAAAATCAGATACCCTTTTGTTCGCAGCATTCTTCACTGAACTATAAATCGTCCTTGTTGCTGCTGCTGCTCAGGAAGATAAAAAAAAAAAATGATTTCGCGCTCCCGAAGCATCTTTCTGTAAGCGACGGCGTATGTGCGGTAAATGTTGAGTTAGATGACCATTTGTGGAAGTGATGCTATGCCTCTATATACCTGGTAAATGTGGTAAACGCGCGATGTCTCAGCCAACTTTATGCTCATTCTCATTATTTTCGAGAAATGTATGAATGTTTCTTAACTTTCGACAAAAGTCTTTTTTCAATGGAATAAACAGAATGCGTTTCATCAACCAGATTTACTCTTCTCTTTAACATTTTCTTAGTATAATTTTTAATACACATTTCTTTCCACAAGATTTGTTCAAAGATAATGCCTATTTAAATAGAAATGTTTAGAAACAAATGTGAAACTTTATAACTTAACTGTCTTAATTTAGTCTCCGATTTAATCGATATTTAATATAAATAATGAATCAATACCAAAGCTTTGTTCAGTATAGTTTATTCGTGTATGAAATTTAATTTTATTACGAAATTTACTGATAGCTCGACAGCTTATATTATTATATTTTTAAGATTCTAAGAAAATGTAATAAAAAAATTAAACAATTAATTTTTCCCATAAATATTTTAACTATTTAAATGCCATTCAAAAGAATTATAACAAATATTGAATATGAATATTACATTTTTATATTGAGGCTTCAACTTAACTTTAAATATATCTTCCATTTAAAAAAAATGATGTTCAATTTTAATCAGCAATTATCAACACCCACGAGATTTATGAATTAAAAATAAACAATCATTTTTATATTTTACCAGGCATATTTTACGGCAACATATGTTACGACATGTTGGAAAAAAATACAAGTGCGGAGTTACTGGGTGTCCAACTATTCTTCGTACTGAGACAGAATTGAAGAACCACCGAAAGCTTGTTCATGAAACTTCCACCTATAATAGAACCTTCCAATGCAATAATTGTTTATACGTTGCCAAAACCAAAGTTCAATTAGCCAGGTAATATAAAATGTTATTATTCATCAATATTAAATTTGTTTGTATATTATTGAATTCGATAAAGAATATAATTCTTTTTAAGTATCATGCATCAAAAATTTAAAGTAAATTTAAAATTTTCTACAAATGTACAACAAATATATAACAAATGTAAATTAACGTTGAAGCGCAATTAATTGAAAGCACTAATAGTAACAGCATTAAAAAAAAAATCTCTAATTATACTAAATTTTGTTGTAAGAGCTATTTGAGCCGTAGAAAGTTTAACAGTCATGGATTCGAAAATTGATAGTTTCTTTCAGCATATGAATTAAATAAAGGGGCAAAAGATGTTGGAAGGGAGGACCGGAGAGAAAGAAAAACAGATGAAATTTTCAAGAGTAAATAAATTTCTCTCTTTTTTTTTCTTATTTATTTTTTTTTTTTTAATTTTTGGTATTTTAGTACTTTGATCATAATAATGCAAGAAATAGTGTACGCTTATACAAAGTTTGCACGTACAATAAAAGCGGTAATACGCGCTTTTCTAAACGTGCTTGAGCTTGAAAGTTGTACAGCAGTACATCTGAAATCGCTGAAAGCTTTTGCCCCAACTAATAATTATTTTTTATAATTTTAATATCATTTCTCTCTACTCCTTTTCAATTTACAATTTTCACCCGAACTCATTTCTTGTCTGTCTTTTCTAATTCACCCTCTCTGTCTCTCTCTCTCTATCTCTTAATACTTTATTAATATACTAAGGAAATATTACCCTATAATTGTCTAGATAGAAAATTTTAGAACAACTCCTATATGGATGTAAAATTATACAAAAATTTTTATGCAGTATTATTTATATTTAATTTAATCTAATTTAGAATTTATAATGATCAACTGTGTATTAATAGTTGTATAGAAATATTATCCGTAGAGGATACTTCAAAATTTTTTAACAAACCTTTATGAAGTTCTTTATTAATATTCTTTCTTGACTTAATAAAGAAATTTGTATACATTACTTCTATAAAGTTCATAAATAATTTTAATCGAATAACAAAAAAGTATGCAACCTTGGAAGGTTTATGATAAATTGCAATAATAATTATATTTGTCAACGTAAAATAATTAGATAAATATTTAGATATTCGTCTACAAAAAAATTTTATTTTATATATTACAGCTAATTATTAATTTATTATGTGCTGTTAATGTGCAAAAAAATTTTGCTCTTGTATATGCACATATATGCAACTGGAACTACATAATTATCCAACTGTACTAATAAATTGTATTAATTGCATTTAATCAATCTTACCTGAGTTTTATTGCATCCATGGAGAAGATTAGGAGAAGATCTTCATACGTATCAAGTTGTAATTTATTCTTCATTTCTAATTTGTTAATGAATTGTACATTAAATTAAGTGTATGTTTTATACTAAATAAAATTTATATATTTTTATTTAACCCGCATATAAATAATTAGATTCAAATTTACTTTCTTTTTATCGAATTAAATATGCATGTAATAGCACAAAGGTAATAGCTTTAAAATATTATCACTCATTTCTGACCATTGAATCTTATAATTAACAATCAAATATGTATTAAACCAGGAAAAAATTTAAGCATTTATATGTCATAAGACATGATGCTCATTCCGAAGTTATTTAGTTGATATATTATAACAGCTTGAAGCAAAAAAAAAAAAAAAAAAAAATCGATCCCACCTAAATCACATTTGTTTGACAGCTTTAATTATTTGTGAGGCTTTGCACCAACTGAAGGAATCATTTTTAATCGCATTTGTAACTTGTACGTCAGGTGTTTACATCTGCAATGTAGCGGATGCGCATTATAGGTTCTCACACGCATATAAACCAGGCAATCATAAATTGGAAATTATGTTTCTCGGCATAACTATCCTCTCTGATAACAATTACCGATTGTTTCTTTTTTTGGAAAAGTAACACATTTTGCTCTTTTGCTCCTATTTGCTCTTCAATACTAACCTTCTGTTAATGTAGTTTTACTTACTAGTCGCCTATTAAAGAGATAAGTACTAAAGTACTCGGATGTTTATTTGGACGAACGACAATGTAATTTATGAATTATCAATGAAACAATTTATAGAAAATATTTAAAAATGCTAAAGACGCTATTATTTTATTTATTTTTTTTTTAATCGCATATAATGGAAGAGCGAGAGTTTCATATAAAAGAAGCAATGAAGTGTACAAATATATAATTTTTCAAATGATTAATTTTGTATAAATATTTAGTACATTTTATTTTAACCACGTTTACTTTAGTTTGAATTTATGTTAAATTGTATGAATTTAAATATATAGTTGAGTGTGATACTTTGTTACACATAAAACACTGAGTAGTAGTCGACAAAACAAAAATATGCAGTTCCTGGAAAGTTTCATCTTTCGCTACTTGCAGTACATTTAAACTTTATCCGGTCGTTTTCAATTTTCCAGCAATTAAGTAATCAATAATTTCGCCTTCTATTCTTTTCCTACAACTTTTTTTATCCTTTTTTTGCTCTTCAGCCTATTACTATCGTGCTCTTCACTATCGCAATATGAAATTAACAAAGAATAAAAAGATACAGAAATTAAAAAAAAATAAAAAAATACAAAAGAAAACAAGAAAAAATAAATGTGAGAACGAGAGACATGAAAAATCTACCTGCATGATGCGAAGGAACCGTACGTTGTTTCTGAATGTTTCTTACTTGGGAAACATCCGGTGTATTATCAGCCCGTTGTAATTATCTCTTTAATAATATTTACGATATTTTATTATGAAATGAGTAAAAACTTTCAAAAGAATTGTTTTAACACACTGCTGAATTCCTGTTCGATAAGTAAGAGAAATTCTGGATCATTTTGTCGATGATTTATAAATGTGTCCTTAAGGAAACTCGTTTCTTATTCTATTATTTTATTATATAATTCTTAATCAAGTTTTTTTATTCCCATATTTAAAAATACTTTAATTTATTTATAATTAAACTTCAACTTATACCGTAGTTGATATATTCCTTTAAGCCAAAAAATGTGTGATCCTAAATGTAATTTACAATAAAAGGAAGGACTAATTATTTATTTTTATCGTAATGTTTATGTTAAATAAAAATTGATCTTTGTTAAGAATGGTTATAGTTTTTATCGAAATTTCACTTTAAATATATTATATTTCTAAAATTATTTTAAATATATAATTCAATTTTTATAGATACATATAAATTTTATATTAAATTAATTAAAGTATAGTAAAATATATTAACAAAAAGCCTAATGTCGATACAGAATACTTTTGATTCCATTATTAATTTTCATCAAACTTATTATTATTATTATTGTTATAACATATAAAAAAAAATTTAGCATAATATAATTTACAGCAAGTTAACTGAGCAATTAATTATATTTTACTGTATTACACATATTTTTATTATATACTATAATTCAAACTTTTTACAATTTGTAATGAATAAAATTTAAAAAATAGATGTATATTATTTTTAATAGTACACATTATTATTTTTAATACTATACATGGTTCATCCACGAAGTATCGAGTTTTTTTTTTCATCTTGCACCTATTCATCGTAGAAATTTTGAAAGGGTCTTAAAATGTCGACAAAACCTTTTTCTATTAGTCCCTTTGTTTTGTTTTTTTGATAATTTTAAATGACAGAATTTTACTTCGCACAAAGTGTACTTTTCAGTATTTTGACACTGCACGATGGAGTGACTACTCGAACAGCGTTACGCGATAAAATTTTGTTTTCAATTAAAAAAAAATGATGCGGAAACATTTAGAATGTTAAAAGAAGCGTATGAACATAATTGTTTGTCAAAATGACAATATGCAGAATGGTATAAAGCTTTTAAAGAGGACCGGAAAAAGATCATTGCCCAAAAAATTTTGAAAAACGTGAAAACAGAAGAGTTTCAGGTTGCCTTTGAAACTTGGAAAGCTCATCTTCGTAAATGCGTTGATGCAGGCGGAAATTATTTTGAGGAGTTTTAAATTATGTTTCATTCAGTCCATAAGTCCACCAATAAATAATCTTTCATAAAAAGGTAAATGTATTCTTTTTTTTATAATTTTTAAACGAAGCATTCTCGCGCAACGCTTTGCCACTAATCGCTTCAGCGCTCCATGTCAAAAATTCGAAAAGTACCCTTTACGCGAAATTAAATCCTCCTGCACCTAATTATTGAAAAAAACAAAAAAAGAACTAATAGGAAAAGGTTTTGTCGATATTTTAAGACCCCTTCCAAATTTCTACGACCAATAGCCGCAAAATGAAAGGCAAAATCTTGATTCATCGTGGACAAACCATGTATAAAATGTTAATTAAAACGAAATACAGTATTAGACTATCTACATGGATTTTAATATTTAAAAACTTTTAATAATTATATCTACATTTTTAAGTTTGTATAAATATTTTTTTAAATTAAAAAAAAAAAAAGAAAACGATTTTATATGATTTTTATCAGGCTTGTTTCTATTTTACATTAGAAATATATTTTATTGTATAGAAACCATACATTCCATTAATTAATATTATTTATAAATAAAATTTTATAGATAAAAGTGTATAATTATTGAAGAATCCAGTACAAAGCATAATATTTATAATGAAACATAATTATATAAGAAATTATGATACTTTATTATTTTACATATAAATTAATTTTTTTACATCTGTAAGTTATACAAATTGATTTCATAATTTTCTATATCTTAAAAAATTATTGCTTATAGTTTGAAGTCAAAATAAAAGATATTTTTGTCATGGTACAGAATACTTGAAATTCTGAACTTAAAAAGTTAGTTGGACTGACAATTATTTATATTTTAAATTTAAAAACAATATTAAATATCTGTTTTTATATCACAAATTTTTTTTTTTATATTTTTCACTATTTTTAGTTTTTTTACCGATTTTAATAATATTCAATATTTCTCTATAATAAAACTAATGAGTTTAATATATTATGTTTATATTTTGGATATGTATATTTTATGATATAATTATTATAATATTAAAGATTTTTAATATTATGACAACATAGATTTAATATTATAATATCAGTAGAACTAATAAAATAATTTTAAGAACTTATTTATAAATTTAACTGATTTATTTAGTAGTAATTTAAATTAATGGTTAATTAAATTAGTGGTTGAGTAAATTATTTAGCATTTATTCTGCTACGTTAAATTACTTTGTTAATGAAAAACAGATCTGAAATGAAGATAAAATTTCAATGTTATTCTCAGTTTAAATAATCAAGTCTTAGTGTAAAATTTAGCAGTAGCTTACTCAACCAAAATGCAATAAAATGTTATTATAAATATATATAAGATATTTAATTGATATTATAAACTTTTCATGAAAAAGGTAACATTACTTAATTTTTTGGAAATTTAAATGATTTTTATTTCTTAACGGTATTAATAGAAAAATTATGTATTTTTAAAAACTATAATTTGAAATTTTTAATTATCTAAAAATTGATAAAATAAACGTTTGTTTTAAATATGACAAAAATCAAATATCTTATATAAAATAGTAAATTAAAGCGGATATTGAAATTCAATAAAAAAAAGTAGCTACTTTATGTTTCATAAACGAACTTTTAAAATCCTGCCGTACTTAATTATCGAAAAAACAAAAAAAAAGAGAAAAATGCGGAAAAAGTTTGTCGACATTTTAAGACCCCTCCTAAATTTCTACGACGAATAGGCGCAAAATAAAAAAAAACTCGATTCTTCGTGGATGAAACATGTACATCTACGCGTAATGTACTTATTATTGCATTTAATCTTTTTTATATTGATTTACGATTAAATTATGCTTTTTTAAAATAAAAGTAATATTCTAATTATCTACATCAAATTTATCAAAATGGAATCATTTTGCGAAGCATTAAAACTTGTAAATGTACTAATGCGTTTTAAGAACAATTTAATCTTTTTATATAAAATTATTTTAAATCATTATTTTGTATGCATGTCTGTATTTTTATATTCTATAAATTTATTTTTAATTTTTGTTTTAAATTTATATTTATTTACTATTGTATAATTATCACATGGCTTCAAAAGCTTAAGATAAAAAACTTTATTGTATATTGTTATAAATACGTTAATAGTTTTTATTATTCATTTTAAATTGTAATTGTTTTTATATCATTTGTTAAAAAAAAATTCACTTTGATATTTGTAAATTAAATAACTGTTGCCAAGTATTCTTCTTGATTAAAAGATTAAAAGATTTATATTAAAGTTTTGTATTATAATTAATAATTTTTTATTTTTAACTTCATTGAAAAATATTCAAGTGTATTTTTAATGAAATTCAATAGAATGAAATCTTTAAAAACCTTAACTATTATTTATATACAATAATAATTTTATTGATTTAATAATATTAATGTATTATAGAATTCTTTGTCAAGTTAAAATAAAAATACAGAGGTTAATGATAAATAAACAAGAAATAATTATCAAACCTGTTAAATTATTGAAAGAAAATTGGAATATTAATTAAATTGGAGTATAATTGGTAATTTAGAAATATTATAAATTAATTATTACTAATTAATTGAGTTAATATAATTAATCATAAAATTTAATGAAACTGAATTTATAAAATATTTTAATCTTATGAATATATAAAACACATCATGTGTATATCATTCATATATTTTCTTATTTCGTTAATATTGTTAATTTCGCATAGAACGATGTTTGTGAACAATAAAAAATAAATTATCTATTATTCAACTTAAATTAGTGTTAATATAAATTAGAAATACAAATTGATTATTAATTTTAATAGGTTTAAATATATCATTAGGGTTTGAGAAATATCTTTGCATACATTAATTTATTACTGTATTTAAAATTATTACTATAATTGATGAAGAATGACAATGTATTATAAAACGTACACATATATATATATATATATATTATTAACTTAAATACAAGTATTTGAAATGAATAATTAAAAGTAACTGAGTATTAATATTTTATAATTTTTATTTAACATTATTGGCGCATTAATTAGTAAAAAATAATAATAAATGGTTAGATACAGTGTTATGCCTTATTAAGTAAGCAAAAATATTTATACAAAACATTTTAATATGACCGATATAGATATAGTAGGGAAATAATAAAAAATATATATCTGATGAAAACAATTAAAGTGAGATTTATGGATTTTAAATCAATTTGTTTGAAGTATATGTTAATCAATTTCTATGATTATTGTTACGATAGCTTGTTCTGGAAGTATTAAAATTCATAATAATTGAATTAGTATTACACCTGCAATACATTTACAATCTGTAATAAAAATATTTGTTAAATAAAATTATTTGTAGATAAATATACATTTGAATGATGCTGTAATTAACGTCGAATTTACCAGGTGGAAGTCTTGGTTCAAGGAGTTTTATTAATTGCGGAAGATATGTTGTTTTAACTAGTAATATATTTAAAATTATAAGTCACCTGGAATGGTAATTTAAGTAATTATATCTACAATAAACTCCAGCTTTACGCTTATAAAGGTTCGATTAGTCTAAACCAGTAAAAGTCAGAGCTCAATGAGCACGAAGGGTAAAAAATGGGAAAAATCGAAGAAATTAATTATGAGTAGACATCTTTGAAATAAATAACTCCCTATATATTTGCTAGGCAAATGTGCGTTTATTTGTCAATTTTTCCCGTTTCTTGGGCACTGGGCTAGCCGGATTGCGATACCTAGCATCACCTCCTCGCTTAACAGCATATACCCGAGCATAACCGAAAGTAAATCACATGGGATTTAAATTAAACGTGTCACGCATTTCAAAGCTTATATAAACGAGAGTTAGTGGTACCAACATCAACACCATCCCTAACACCAGGTCAACGCTTGGATCGAGGTTCTTGACGACCGGGGAGACGGTAATATCTCACGTGCATATCGCATCGGTCATAATCAGTAATCGCCTACCGCTTTTGGTCTACTTAGCAGCCAGTAGCGTTCCGAATACAGCAATAATCGCTTTCCTGCTTGATTTTCCATGTTACATAATAGAAAATGATTAATACGTTTGGTTGTTTAACTATTGTTACGAACTTTCTACGGTACCCCACTTCTTTATCTGTTTCCCGCTTAGTTTAAGCCTTGATTTTGTATTGAAAACTTGATTTTTCTCTCTTTATTTTACCTTTCTTATTCGTTTGCTACTAAATTTTTTGGCATTCTCGAATGATAATTACGATTCATTGCGAATAGTAAGAAACGGGAAGATTATTAAAATTTATTTTAAACCGATTTGCAAATATCCGATCTTGTATTAATATACGTTCAATTTTGATGATGCCGAACAGTTTAAAGATTAAATAGGAAAATTAATATATTTGTAGCATGTGAAACTTGTTATCTGACTTGACATCTTTTTGTTTTAGGCACCAAAAAAAACATCAGAAGATGGTAGCAAAGGATAGCGCTCAACACTTCACTTGTCAATATGCGAATTGCAACTTTCAAACGTCAATTAACTCACATCTGAAGCGTCACATGCGGTTACACACTGGAAAAAAACCGTACAAATGCCGTCACTGCACCTATGCGAGCAACAATTTGGTAATGTAATGCTTTTCTATATATACTGTAAATAAAATAATTATTATTTTTTACTGTCGACCAATAACCTTTTTTGTTGCCATAATCAAAATCACAATTATAGCGTTTAAATTTCGTTCATCGTCTCATTTAACTTAATTTTAGGATTAAAAACAAATAAAAGTAAGAGAGAAAAAATGTTGAAAAAATTGTCTTGGCAAACCGATTAGAAAGATATATAAGGTAATAAATAAGCTCTATCACGATTTAAAAAAAGAGTCTTCAAGGAAGGAAAAAACGAGTCTAAATTGCGGATGGTTGAAAATAAAAAAAAAAACACATTCTTCAGAGGACGTGCGTCGGTCAGGTGAACAGAGAAAAATTGCATTCACATAAATCTCGAATCCAGTACTGATTAACCTTATCGGAATGCTCTCGAGCTCTCATTCGTAAAAAGTAAAAGGAGGATGAGAAGGAGAAGTAGGAAGCAAGGAGTCGCCGGACCTACCGCGAAGTGGTAGCCATTCGTTGATAAACCCGAGATCAGAGGAAGAGGATGAGTGCTGATGCTCGTCTCGCTAAATACAGGACCATTACAATGTAATGCATCGAAAGTGTGCAAATAACTGAAGCACTATCTTCCTCTCACTTCAAAATAAGCCAATGTGCGATCTGATGCACTAACAAGCGTAAAAGCCACGATAAGATTCGAATTTCGTTCTCTTTCGTTCCGAGAGAGCCTATTCATTAGTGGAAAATCTTTTTTCGACGACTTGAAAATAAACGCTTTATAATTTGATGACGTATTCTTGATCGGCCGATGCAGGTTTGTTAGTTTTGAAGTATAAAAATTGTGAGTTACTGAGGTCCCTGGCCTCTCTGAAGTCTTGAAAAACTTTAAAATCTCAAATTTCAAAATATTACACCCGAGAAGTGTTCTCTTAGCATGATAAATGAATAAGAAAGATTGCATTTTCAAGCCTAAAATCACGAATATTTATTTTTAATGCCGGATCTCCTCGCGCCCCCTTCGTCTGTTTTCATAAAATCCGTAAAAAATTATCGAACTCGAACAATAATTCCACATAATATCATGCTCGAGTAACATATTCATTAAGAAACAAAGTAATGACCATCAGGCGCTGCAGTTATCTCCAACACATATCTGGCCGATCCGCGTGTTGATAACTGGCCTTTAAAAAAGATATTGGCCTTCTCGCGAAGAATCGGAATCGTTACATACACCACCATAAAACCTCAGAAATTATGAATTTCGTAAAACAGCGGTACGTCGCACATCGAAAACTGCGATATAAAACGATTATCTCGCGTTACTCGTCCGTTTCTCTGATGGTGTTATCGGTTCTGGTGCGCCGACTCAAAGCTCGACACACCTGTTTCGTTCATCAGCATAAAGCTGTCAGCAGCTTCGCGCTTACGGCCGGTTTCAAACGAGAAAAACGAACCTAACTGGAGAAAGAGGAAGGAGGAAAAGGTTCCCCCGGATGCATGTAAATACGCAGATGCGGTGGTCGCAAACGTATTCACGGATTGACTCTCCCTCCCCGCCCTTTGATCCTGGATGAGGAACCGGGATTTGGTGTCTTGCAATTTTTGTTTCGGTGTGTAAATTAAACAACACACGCACACACACCTTAATGTTTCTCGAGCCAGTGCTGGTGCGTTTGTCGTGGTCTCTGTCGTGCCCACGATAAGATAACGAGTTAATTGTACTCGGTGGACGCCCAATGCACCCGTGTTCATCTCGCGCTGGGTTGACCCACGTTAAGGCGTTCGCAAAGGTATGCTAATGTCCTTCGAAGCCGTTGCTCCAGTGTCCCTCAACCTTGTGCTCATCGCCTGGGTGAAGACTTTACCTATCACCACTGTGTTCGCTTAATCAACATCGACACTTATTTCAGGAGGATCCTGAATTACCAACTGGATCTTGGACTCTTTTCTTCTTAATATCTCAGAGTTCGAACAATTATTAAGCGGTGTGCATGTGATAAAATTTATGGATTATTATCATTATTTAATTGAAATATTCGAGTTGTGTCGATAAAATTTGAATTCAACTTCGTTATTATGCTTTTTTTACCTATCTTTAATCCTTAATCTTGCCTTTTTTAAAAACTCTACGTCAATTCAGAGACATTATTTTTGTTCAGAGATATGGGAGATGCTCGGCTTGTTATCATTACTTTATCAAAAATTGTTTACTTTATAACACTGCAATATTTAACGATATTTTGCACCATTCGTTGCATGAAAACCAGAAATCATTTGTAATAATTCAGTGGCTTATTGAGTTTGCAGATGCTTATAATAAAAAATATATAACGCATGAAGCTATAAAATTTTGAAGAGGCTGTCGAATAAATGTTTAATGCTTAATGTCAACAGTATTGTATACACACTGTAAGCTTCCAATACTATTCTTAAAAGAAGGAAGGATAACTAATACATCGAGAAGTAATTATGGCAAAACTATCACAAGCCGCGAAATGAATAATTAAAAATAAATATGATAGTAAGTAAAAGACTATTATAAAATTTGTTTATAAAATTTCCGGAGCTGAAATGACTGATATTGACAGTATTGTGACCAAGGAAGAGAAATAAATTTATCTTGAAAATGTTAAAGTTCCTTACGGGTGTAGATGAGATTGAAAACACTTTTTTATGGTGTTTTAAGGCAACGTTTCGATCAACTTTCGTTGTCTTTTTCAGGCCTCTGTTTATTTGTAAATTTACACAATTATAAATGTCATATAATATAAATAATGAATTACAAATTATAAATTATAAAAATTGTTCATACCTTAGTATATTCGAATGTAGAATATTAGCACGACTTGTCTCGTCGATATGTCAATTCTAAAAATAAATTTAGTTACAGCAAATTAAATTTAATACTGGCTTCTGTCATCAGTGAACCGTATAAGCCCTCGACACTCATCTCTACAATGTTTATAACTGTATATCGCTAGATGGTCTCGGATCCTTCTACTGTCGACTACATTTGAAATAAACTGCAGATGCTGATGCTGATGTTGATTCTGCTACTAATATTTAAGATGACGATGTAGCACTAAGTTTGTATATTGTGAATCATGAGTATCAGCTTGTAGCTAACCAAAAAAAATATTGCTTCGTCGGTTCATCCCTTTTCAACTACCGTCGTCTAATTAATTTTCTCACTATTTTATTCCATTAATCAAATATTTTCAAATGTACTATAATATATTGATACTTCCATGTATTAGAAAAATCGAAATGACTACTGTTCTTTTCGTTTTCTACATGAAAATAAAAGCATCTACTAAGTATTCTTTGAAATATTTAGTTACAACTTCTCTTTTAATTTGTCCATTATATAATCAAAACAATTAAATTTTATTTTATTTTATCGTATTTTTTATTTGTATTGTTACTGTTTTATTTTAATAATTATAGTTTTGTATTTTTTTAAATTTCTAAAAATTTCAAAAATTTATTTAAACTATCAATAACTAAAAACAGATTAATTCGGATAAGAGATAATTATCATATAGTTAATTTATTTCAATTAAAAATAAAAAAAATGATATAAAATTAATTTAATTAAACATTTTTATTCAAGTTCAATATATAATAAAGAAAAATAATTAAAAGTAAATACAAATTTATAAAATTTGATAAGAAGCACGTTCCATATTGTTTATTGAAATAAAATTATGGATCCAATGAAGCGCAGGGTGAATAAAACAAGTTATTCTTATTTATTTTGCCCACGGTTCGACAAAATATTCCTTGTCCTTATCAAGGTTAAAATTAAGGCGCAGAAATACGTGAGTATTTTACGATGTTTAGTCGTAACGTCACAATGTTGAATGATTTTATTATTAATATATTTTATTGAATTTAGTTCATTTAAATAATATAAATCAAATACTTTAAAAATAAATAGAAAGTAAATTACAAAAAAAAGCTAGCATGTAATTTTAAAACATAATAAAAAAATTTTTTTAAATAATTTTGTATTTAATTTATAATAATCTATGTATGTATATGTATATATATATGTATATATATATATGAGTAAATATACGTTTATCGTATAATTTAGTATTGATTTTATTTCATCGAAAATGAAACGTACACATTAAATATGCGTAATTTTAGGAAAATAAATACGTTTCTATATGAACACGAAAGTGATAAAATTTATCCTTTACTAATAACCATTTTCATTGCATTAACTATAAAATTTAATAATTAAAACAATAAAAGATAAAATATTTTCATTTACATTATTGATTTAATTAAATAATTTGTATACTTTTATTATATATTTTTTTTTATTGAATATAATATGGTTAACATTATTTTACTACGCTTAAATATACTTATATTTTTTAAGTATTCAAATAATTTTTTATTCATTATGTAGTATATTCTGTAACAATATTTAGATTTAAAAGATTTCTATTATTGGGTTTGTAGATTTATAAATTTTTGATAAATAATTCAATAAAATTCGATATTACACATTATAAATCTAAAATTAAAATCTAAATCGAGAATTATAAATTATATTGTTCTACTATTTTATGTTCAAGGAAGTAATAATTTATATCAAAAACAATGCTTAATTTAAGCTATTGGTGAACTTATAAAATATTTTATTTTATTTAAAACAGAATTAGTAGTCGGTTACTATTATTTTATAAAATAATACTTACCTATTGATCTGTTGATTTTATATAAATATTCATTGCTCTTATAAATATAACTAATTAAAATCACAACAATACTCATACACAATTTATTATTTATAAAAGTAATAACATGATTAAGACAGTCAAAAGACAAAGAAGCAACACCTACACTTTCACGTCGACAACTTTTGAATTTATATTGCTGAAATCTTACTTATAACGATTCATATATTAACAAATTAGATAAATTGTGAGGTTGAGATTTTTATTTATGGATAATTTCAGTGCCATCTTTAAACCAATTTTAAAGAATGTCGATGAATTTGTTACTTAGATTATTGTAACTATATAGTGTATTCTTTCATATTATACAATTAATCGTAGACTTCATAAATCAAAAACATCGAGGCTTTTCAACACGTATATTTTTTACTATTCATTATCAAATCCTTGTTGTTGACTAATAATATTTATTACATTTTAATTTAAAAATTCGAATGAAAAACTAATTATAAACGTTACAATATTTTATTGAATTAATATCGATAATTTGTAATTAAATTTTTACAGTTTCATTCTTTATTTAAATTTGCTTGTATTAAAAAAAATTATTGAATCCTCTTATCTGATTCGACAATAATAGAATATATTTACCTTCTATTCAATATTATCCTTCTATAATAATAATCAAATTCAATAATTGTTTTATTATATTACATTATTTATTATATTACATTACTAATATTTGTGCAATCATTATCTTTTTAAATTAAATGTATAATATCTACAGAATTATAGCAATTAAGCGCAATATTATGTTATCAAGTTGAAAAAAAGTTATTTGTAAAATTAGGAAATAGGTCGTTTGATTATGTAAAAAACTTCAGAGTAATAAACTTTAATAATTATAGTTTTATTTATGTTTAAGAATACTTTCATGATTTTTAAAATTGGCTCTTAGCTACCAATAAAATATTGATTTTTCTACTGAGACTTGCAGCATTAAGTATTAATCTTAAATTAATAACTTTATAATATAATTAAATATCATTATAATAAAAATAATTTCATATTTTTTCAGGAAAATCTTCGAAAACACATTTTATCCACGAATTTACATCCAGGGAAAATGATATACCAATGTGATTTATGTCGAGACAATGAAACATTTCAAACAAACTTTTCTAAAGAACTGCGAGCACATCTACTTCAATTTCATCCAAGCGAATACCCGACACCAAATGATGCGAGTAAACACATCGCTGCTATCTTCAATGAACTCGAAGACGCAGAAGCAAATGGTAAATAAATAATGTACATTTAAATTAAAATCAATTCATAAAAATAAATAGGCATTTTTTTAAATAAGATATTATATAATTAACATTTACAACATGTATAAATATGTATGCATATATGTTTATATTTACGCATGTATGTGCGTATATATGTATTTATTTAAGTAAATCAAAGAATAAATTAAAGAATTTGAGTGTTTTATAAAATACCGTGATTCATGCATCTATTAATAATGTATTTTTATAAGGACATCCGAATGCAAAATGTAAGAAATATCAAAACATGACACTTAATACTCTACTGTCAATAATAAATATCGATATAAAAAACATAGGCTTAGATAATCAGATGACAAGAACGACAACGATGATGTTATTCCATAAATAGTCAATAAATAGTCTTCTTTACTCAAAATCTTTCATCTCCTTGACAAATTAAAATTCCGATTTTTTTTGTTGATATTTTGTTTCTCTTCAAACGAGTTTGCGGCGAGACCTACGCGATATTGGACGAATTAGAGAGAGCGAATAAAAGACGAGCATGACAGGAAGAAAGGAGGCCAAACACATTGACCGTGTATAATTTACGCCATCTATTAAAATCCGCGGGGCAAACCAGTCCGTAATTTTCATCATTGTAATTCAAATTAACATCTTCAAAAACCAGTTGCTATTCCTAATCCACACGTACACTCACGCTTGTACCGAATTTTCAGGATTGTCGTACGATGCAGAGAACACCTTCACCGGAGTGACTTTAAACAGTGGGACATGTGTGCGGACACGTGAAAGAGAAAGAGGCCATGACCAGAGTTCAACCAATCACGTAGACCAATTTCATAAGTCTGACCAACATCCTCAAGTCCAATAGCCGGCTCTTATGACGATTAATGGCCGCACCGCGAATGTCTCACACTTCCACTGCCATCTTTCAACACCCTCCTTGCTTTCTTTCTTTCGGTCTAATGTAAATGTACTACTTTGCTCACTTGTCTTGATAATCGTTCCATTGTTTGCCTTAAATATACCGGGGTTGATGAAATGCGACTGGATGAACGGGGAGAAACATATGAGTAATTCAATTTCTTCCTCGGACATTTCAGCGATTTTCACTTTTAAGGAGTCTTTTTTACATTCATTTGTAGTCGTGAAAAAGTAATTTATCATGTGCCATTAACCAGTGGCTTTTCTTAATCAGTTTAAATGTGAATATGCATTTTCTCAAATAGAAACAATTGAGTTAGTCGTGAGTTATATAACCGCGAATAATGATTTGATTTTAAGGATTTCCTCAAGTCTCGTGTAGTTTGAATTTCTCTCATAAATTCATAATAAAATAGTGGTCTAGTTTTCATTGGTTTCAAAAATGTACGCGAGCCCAGAAAAACTAAAACCTGTACAGCCAACTTCATAACTTTATCAAAACATCTGATAAGCATCTCAAGTTCCACCAAGAACTTCTCTAAACTTATTCATGAATAATGTAAGGCTAAGTGTGCCATCGTAAATATCCATTTATTCTAGAGAATAATTTCAATGAGTATACAAATATGGCGGAACCCTTTCCCCGATTCAGTCTAGTGTACCCAAAAAGTTATCGAGGTTCCGAGCTGATTACTTAGGTCACTTTTCGACTGAATCAAGTCCAACTCAGCTTCGGTTTGACGCGTGCTAAATCACCTTACCCTTTACTTTTCTTTTTCCAATTGTACTCGCATCAATGAAAAGTGAACCAAGACCATGAGATTTCCACAAAGATTTTTAGATTCGTTGCAAAGTTCATCAACACACCATCTTAAATTTTCGACAGACAAGCATTATGAACTTGGTACTCAATGCCAAGTTGGCAATGACAACTTTGATACTGATGCCTTCTTTATGCTCGAAAAGAACAATCTTTTATATTTTGAGAAAAGAAACTCAAGTCTTGATTCATTAATAATCGAAAAATGATTTATAAAATGAATTTTTCTAAAGCTTTTTTTGCAGTCTTTGTTTACGTAATTTAAATTAATATCCATACCTATTCGTAATTTCGAATTTATAAAATATACAAAATATGGATTCAAAGTATTACTTAAAAAATTTAAAACATTATTTTGCTTGATTTTTGAAGGAGCATAAAAAAATCCATTTAATTGTGATTTTGATTATTAAAATACTCTTTATACATACTAAACTTAATCATATATTATGTAAATAAATTTGGAGAAAAAATTTCTTCATATTTGATTTAACATTATATTTTGAGCTATTAAAATTTAAAAACAATAAATACCAAATATTTCTTAAAAGATAAAAGATAATAACCTTGAATCTTTTATTAATGGTTTTATTTATAGCTCAATCAAAACTTTTTTGATACGTACAACATTTAAAATATGATTTATAAGAGCGTTAAAAATGTATAAATTAACACATCATGGAATCATTATTTGTTCGTGTCTTTTTGTCGTTATTACATCATAATGTTAAACTTAATTATGTTATTGTTATTCTATAGAAAAAAACATTTTGAATATATCTTAATTTTATGACAGAAACAATTTACACAGTGATGTGATCAGATTCAATTCAGTTAAAATGCTGATATATATATTTTCATAATTATTTCAATTTAGGCATAATAAATATTATCTTTTTCGATGCATAACAATTAAGTATGGAGTTTATGACAGTGGCTTGCAAAAATACTTTTATGAATTCATAATTTAAGAATTCACAATCCGATAATGCAGTAAAACAAAACAAAAAACAAAAATTAATGATTTTTAAGCATATAAATGAAACATTCGAATATAAATTTACATCAAATGAATACTCTTGATCGTACTTAAAGTACGAAAGAAAAAAAGTAAGAGGATTTAAAAACCAGTTCAAAGTAAAGAATGGCTATACCGTAAGAAAGGTAGTAATGCCCAATTGATCGAATCTATATGTAAGTAACAGCTAACACTTCTATTCC
The DNA here is from genome assembly GCA_018907245.1 of Eupristina koningsbergeri. Lineage (NCBI taxonomy): Eukaryota > Metazoa > Arthropoda > Insecta > Hymenoptera > Agaonidae > Eupristina > Eupristina koningsbergeri. The sequence continues at coordinate 390,691 of JACCHV010000074.1, forward strand.
TCAAAATTGGCCAATCTTCCAATTTGAATTTGAGTATTTGAACTCCCAATCTATATATGCGAATCATTAATTTTACCACCAAATCCTACCTCAGCACCAGGTGTTGTTTTCTCGCAAACTATGCGGTATTTGCTTCCCATTCTTCTCGGTTCTTTCCCGTAGTTCTGATTGGAAGTTCGTGATCAGAGATTTTTCAGTAAAAATGAATGCGAAGAAGTCAAACAAAAGTTGTCCTGTTGTAAAATAGATTATGGAGAACAGACTTGAAGAAACACAAAATAGATAAATAGATAAATAGATGGATGTCTCGATAAAGGGACGACGCGGCTAAGGGTGTAGATTTAGGAAGAAAGAGGACTTTTCGCGGGTCCCGAGTGCAAAGGGTAATTTATTGACTAATTAACGTGGATGTCCTTCATTACAGAGTTTCGTAGCAAGAGCAGGAGCAGCAGTCGGCAGCGCGAGCAAACGCGTGGGTATTATTCAGTTGCCGAATATTTACGACCGGACCCCTCGAGACAGCTTTGGGACGTAGAGAACGAGGCAACAGAAAAACCGAGAGAAGCTCGATACTCTGTTTACGGGGCTCCATAATGATCTGTCCCGATCTTATGGCGATTCCGCACCGAGAGTAGCAACCAGGAATTTTTCCTCCGAAAGGGCACCCCCTCCCTCATCCCCCTCGCTGCCATTATTTTCTGCTCTTGCGAGACACGATAGTCTGTATATCCTTGATACGATGAATTCGAAAGAGGCAAGAGAAAGACAAAAGGATGCACTTACCAACGGGAACGAAATCCTTTACGTGCAAGATGTGTGTGAGAAGAAAAAAAAAAAAGTAGAACCTACATATACGCTGAAGCGTGTGAACCAACCGATCGAACATGTACACCACCCCCTCCTCCTTTTCTTTTTTGCTTTATTTACCATTCACTTAATGAATTTAGGTACTGTTACACGACTTGTGTTACTCTTACCCAACTCCATCCATACTTCCGACAATATATAATTATTATGCGCGAACTTGGATCTTGGCGAACTCGGACAATTATCTTTTACAATTACATCAACAATCTCCAGAGAAAATATCGAAAACTACTTGTTTAAAGCTATCTACTTGAAATAAAATGAATCTCTATTGGCGAAATCGACACGTAATTGTCAAAGTGACTTCGATAACGAGTGGAATGTTTAAAAATAATATTAATTTTAATAAATGCATTGTAAAATTTTATATGTCATTGAAAAAGGAATTGACGATAACAATAAACAAAACTTGTATTCTCTTATTTCTTCAAAATTATTCACAACTAATTATCACTTCAAATTTAGTTTATAATTCTAACAAATAATGTCACTTTTAAGCATACTTATTGTGTACTTTATTCTATTGCAAAAATTTCTTATATAAATATCTTCATAAAACCAAATCATAGAATTTTGTAACGTCATTACAAAAAACAAAAAAATATTATTCTCATAACTCTTTTATATTTAGTCGTACATCAATACCTTTTTTTAATAATGTAATAGTTAAATTTACAAAAATTTGTTCATAAAATATCCGAAGTTTTAAATTTTTACCTCACCTTCTTTAAAAATTTGAAAAGTAGCGCAAACAAAAGTATGCCTGATACATTTTATAATTAAAAAAATTTAAATGGTACTTATGAAAGCTTAAAAATTGAAATATTGTTCTGAAATAAAATCAAAATGTTGCTGATGTAAGTCGCCACGTACACAAAATATGAAAAATAAATACAATAGTACAGTATCAACAAAATAAAGTTTTGAAAGAAGTTTAAAAATAAAAAAATTAAGAATGCATTCATTTGTAAAAACAATAAAGTGATGGACGAGTAAATATCGAAGAAGTCATAGGGCTAGCATCGGATAGGAATTAATGAAGATATAACGAATGCTGGGCTTCTTAGGGGTTGCTGTTTGTATAAGGATAAAACCCTCGTTTGATCCGTCTCACACCCTTTGTACCGTTATGTCTTCACTTTCCTTCGTCCAATGATTCTGTCCTTTCTCCCTCTCTCTCGCTCTCTCTCTCTCTCTCTCTCTCTCTCTCTCTCTCTCTCTCTCTATCTCCCTATCTGTCCCTCCATCAGTGTATTTATCAGTCGATCTAATTTTCTCAGTCTTTTTTTGATAAAGTATTCATTTCTCCCTATTTAATTATAATTATATTGGTAAATCAAGTTATATGTTAAATAAAATATTTAACTATACGTGATTTATAATTTAATTGCATCTGAAATTAAGCTTATGAAATATTAAAAATAACTTTTGAATACATTATGTTCTGATAGTATTACAAATAAAAAATAATTCACAATTACGGATGAATGTTAACCTAATCGTAAAATTTGTTAGCATAAAGAAAACCTGATTCTTATTTTTTAATCATAGAAAAATATAATATAAGTAAAAATTATATTATGGTTAAATTTTTAATAAAAAATGTAACTGGCAGCAATATTTTCAATACTATACCTTTCTTTTATTTAAATTAAATTAAAATATTTTATCTATATAATAAATAATAGATTATCTTATAGTGAAATAAATACTACAAAAGATATTTCGAACAGGACAATTTACTTTATTATAATAATACGTTAATATATATTACTTAATTATAAGCGATGCGCTTGTATCAAGATTAATAAATATATAAACTCATTTTTATGTTTTCTAAACTCTATCGAAAATTTCAATTCTTCAAATACTCATGTCGACTCTCTGGTACCGAGTCAATTATAATTTATTATTAGACGTTTCGGTTGAGTGAAAGTCACATTCTTCTATTTTTGTATTTCAGTTTTCATAATATGTTAGAATTCTAAGTCTTCGGGTGGAAAAAGTCCAAACAAACTAACTAAAATCACTCATACTTTTTTACGAATAGTCTTTTATATGTGGGTTTTTCTTTCGAGTCTTCGATAATTTTGTTTTCATGTTTACTCCCATATCTGGTTGGTATGTGTATCTTGAAAATTTTCAAGATAAAAGTTGCACATCTACATCGAATAACCAACTTGTGATATATCCCACCAAACTTATTAGGTGAACCTTGCACTACGTCAAAGACAATATGGATTTCCGTATGGGAATCACAACAAAAGAACTAGTGCACAACCCCTAATTTACAACTTTCTGAAGTTCTGATTTTATCATTAAGAAAGAATGAAGAAATTTCCATGCATAAACGAGTAAAAGAGATTCTCGCTTATTTTAAAAATCGATAACAAATGATTTTTTAAAATCAATAATTCACGTATACGTGTGTACCCATGTAAACACGTACATCCATACAATTTAATTTTATACATATACATGTATAACTACATATATATACGTATTTAACTACACTATAAATATACAAATACATATAATTATCCATATAAGAAGTATCATTTGTATATATACATAACTTCATTCACACACTCCTGCAATCTTAAAATTTTTAATATAATTTAACTAATATTTTTAAAAATACATTGGTTTCTATACTTCAATATTAAATTATTGTTTTTACAATAATTGAATAATTTAAAATTTCAAAAATATTGTTACAACAATTACAAGTATTTTGAAAAGTAACGTAAAATAAAGGCAATTTGAATTACTAGTATTTTTATTTAGTATGTCTATAATCGATATTATATTATTATTATTTTATTAAGAAAGGTTAAGTGAAAAAAAATTTTTGCTTAAATGTATTACTAATTTTGATTTAATGATATTTTTGTAAAAATAATAACTTTTTTATAGTACTTATATTAAGTTTTATAATAATTAAATTCGTTTGACATTTTAATATTATATACTCAAAAAAAAAAGAAAGAAAATTACAAATAATTTATTGAACATATATACGTATACAATGGAAAATAAGACTTACATTTATATTAAAAAGAATCTTTCCATAAAAATTTAATCGATATCATACAAATTAATAATTAAATCAATTTACTATTAATTTTGAATATTTTCATAATGTATTTACTGTTTCACGATCGAATTCTGAAGACGCGTTTAATACAATAGTATACATGCATCTTTCAAATATTTATATCCTGACAGTTTTCTATAGTTTGCTAGCTTATAGTTTTCATTTTATTATAATTATCTCTTTAATAACATAAAAATAATTGAAAATAAAACAAGTATTATAAATTCATGTTGATAATGGAAATTTTTATGATTAATAATATGTGATTCTTGAACATTGTTTATTTAAATAAAAATATGTATTGTTTATTTTTGATAATAAAATTTAAAAATATAAATTTTAGAAGAATGTGCAAAATACTCTAAAATAATTACTCGTTAATATTTTATTCGCCTTATAGAAAAGGAAAAAAGACAAATTTACGTGTTCATTAAAACAGTATAATTGTAAAGTTTTATATTTGAATATATGAGGAGTTTTGGAGTACAGTATACAAAAATAAAACCGCCAAGATTTTGATTATTATATTTCAAGAGTTTGCGAGAAAAATGCAGATGCCTATAGGGTATTTAAAAAAATACAAAAGCATATGATAAGATTGTGATAGAAATGTTCGATGATGAAAACCCGATCAGACAGAAAAATAGACTAATCATAAAATAAGAAAATGATAATATCTTTGAAGGGAGAGGAGAGAGGGAGGATATAAGTTAATTGGAGCTTTTATATATCTAAATATTCAAGTGGTTAGGTGGCATAAATTTGGTCAAATAAAATGCAGGAACAAATATGGGAGATGCATAATAAAAAGGCACAATAAAATATCGAAGTCACTTGAAAGGTCCGGGAATTTATAATTAGCAACCTCGCACGGATGGCCCTCGCCGTGAGCTGAGGAATTTCCACTATACCCGTCAACTCTTTTAGCTTGGCCACGCTTTTATGTGGGTCTCGGACAATAATTTCTTCGAGGGATCCTCGCACCGCAATTGTCTCCCCAATTAATTCACCTCCGGTCAATTACATTCTTCAATGAATGCCAATAGTACGTTTGCCTTTCGCCCGGCCGTACTCGAGCCACCAGGAAACAGAAGGACAAGTGGTAAGGAACTACCAGGAGTACTCGGTCTATCGACGTGCAACAACTCCGGGAGAATGATGCCAGAGATTGATGCTCACCACTGTGGATGTCCTTTGTATTACCTGGTATGTGTAAGCGCCTCGCCTCTCGGCAATTAGCTTGGCGCCACCCTGGCTCATCAATTATTGCGCCGAGCTCAACTTCCACCTTCTTCATCCCTTCCTACCCCATTATAGTTTCATTCAATTGTTTCTTCCTCGATTTGTTGCTTTGCAACCCCCCTCCTTTAATTCTTTTTAATTAGTATACACGTTGAGTATGCATTTTTTTAGTTCTATGTTGCTATTTGGATTTCTATTTTATCACAAATGCTTCATTTTTACTTACATAATTTTTATTACGGCCTATGAATGTTATTGCTTAGTACACACATCGATCAGTCCTCATTTTCACATTACACTTAATTGTATTCTAAATTTAAAACAAAAATCACGTCTCCTGTAATGAGTTCATTTCAGTGTTTAATTAAAAACAGAGTAATTCGAACGATAACCTTTGGATTAAAAGAATTTATTTTTTTAATCATTCTGATTGATGCTTCATGATTACCGACAATAATCATAAAAAAAAAATAATAATCCTCTGCACAATAATCGAATGATTAGACTTTGACAAAAATACAAACTTGTTATGTGAGTTAGACATTTGTTCCTCCTTCAATCATTTTTAATCATAAAAATTACGCGTCTTCCTATGTTAAACTAATACTTGGCAAATAATATAGAATTTATAAAAATTAAAAAAATTTTATAAATTTTTTATCATATAATCATTTATTTAAACTTAAATGTGTTAATATTATATAAATATTTTTATAATAGCATAAATTATGCAACATAAGTTTTTATATTAAAACGAATATAACTATATATGTGAACATGTACAGATATATATATATATATATATATATATGGTCTGTCTGGAAAGTAAATTCAATTTATTATTTTTCAAGTTGTTATTGATTGTAGCAATTTGGGAAAGGTTTTAAAATATGCAAAGAAGTTTTTTCTATTAGTTCCCATTTTTCTTCATGATTTTTAGGAATGAGGATTTTTCTTCGAACGAAACATGTTTTCCAGTTTTGTAACACGGAGCCGCCATGGACCGCCTAGGAGAATAGCGTTATATGATAAAATTTGGTGCGTGATTTGGAAAAAAACACTATGGAGATTTTTAAGAAAGTTTAAATGTTTAAAAAGGTTTTTGAAGGTAATTGTATGTAAATTTTGATTAATTAAAAGTGTTATTAATTATTTTAATCCTTAAATGATGGTTTAAATTTAAAATTTTGTACATATGCTCGTCGTTAAAATCAATTCGGGGTATTTTTGGGTACTGAGAACGAAGCTCATTGGTAATCTTCATGAGAACCTTATATGATTTTTTTTAATTACAATTTACTTGCAATTTTATTTTTAAAGCCTTTTTTAATATTTAACTAAAATATTTTATCAAGTAACAAACGAATTTTTAATGTATTAATCTATTTCAACAGTCGTTCCATCGTATCGTGTAATAAGATTAAAAAATACGCTTAGCGCGAAGTAAAACCCTTTCTATCCGAATGATCAAAAAGAAAAAAATATAACAAATAGAAAAAACTTCCCTGCACATTTTAAAATCTTTCCTAAATCGCTACGACTAATAACGACTTCAATAATAAATTTGATTTTATTTCCGAATCTACCATGCATATACATGTATATGCATTATATAAATGACTTTACTATAATCACACGTATAGATCAGTCATGTATATGAAAAATTAGTAGAAGTATATATATATGCATGTACGTATAAATGTATATGCATGCTACAGTTATATATATTGTAATATCTCGGAATTTTAAAAACACTTCCTTATCTAATTTCGATTGTCTTGTAAAATGAAAATTATAAAAGTTTATTACTACGAATTATAAATCGAAACTAAGTAAGATAATAAAGATGAATCACTCTATTTCATCACAATCTAAGATGTATGACTGCAAAAATTGGAAATACTACAATGTTGATAAGCAACTAGTGGAAGCTGATAAAACAAGAGACGTGATCTGAACAAAAATATTATTAACAAATTATTACTAAATTGTTCAAGGTAACATAAATAAAATAAGGAAGCTCACAAATCAGGCGATTGATTAAGTTCATACACCTATGAATTAATATTAATAATTATAACGTATCATAGAGGGGATAAAATTTACAGAAGATATAAAAAATAGAGTAAAACACGAAAAATTGCCTTTTACTTTTGGACTTTGTATACTTTAAATTCAAGTCACTATTAAGTGTTGAGGACTCTCCAAGCCTAGAAGACATTTGGAGTGGTGACAGTCTTCTGACGATACAGAATTTGCCCACATCGTCTTTTCGGACAATGCGCTCACTAATCAACTATCGTTGTAAACATTATAATGCAAGGAATATATAGTATAGTTATCAATAACTAATTGTAATTCATTTTGCAATAATTATGTTTTATATATTTATTCTTAATGATTTTCTTAAAATTAAACGTCTAAATTGTATACTCATATGTGTATTACATATACTAAATGAATAAATAATAATTTTATATATAAAATATAATAAATATTTATCTACCTATGACAATTTGAGAAGTGACAATATTTTACGTATTATTAAAGTTATATATATATTTATATGTATTGTTACACTGAGACTACACTGTTGAAATTAAAAATTGTGAATAGTCTTCGCATTTTATTTTTTGCACTTCATTTCATTTGAAAGCGTAGAATGCGTAGACTAACGTTTCATTGATTTGCTACGATTGTATTGACTCTTTATTGATTGGATAGGATAGGAGAACATGGTATACACAAACAAAGGATCAGCACAAGTCAAAGTCTTATCACAAGTTTTCAACACTCCCTTCCCTTGGTAGATGCTATATTTAGTATCCCGTCTTTATAGTTATGTCAGAAATCTATTCTTTACTTTTAAAATATGTTCTTTCTCTCTCCCAGAACACATAATCGTTCGTCCGTTTTACTGAAATAAATAAAAAATAAAAACATCCATTAAATTTACAATTCCAGCAACAGTTAATTAAAGATGTATTTATTAAATATTTATGAACATGTTTAGGTAGCAGTTTTACGATTATATGCATTGTGACTTTTTATAGTATTTAGCAGACTTAAATCTATTTTAAATCCATACACTGTTTAACGTAATCTCCACGAGTATCTGTCATCTGTTTACGTACACCTGTTTTCTACGACCTTCTTATCTTCCTACAAGATTATCGAATATCTTTAAATTATGACATTCGTTCTCACTATTTAATATCTCAAGCAGATCTGTTATTGTAAGAGATTGTGGTAGATAGTAATGATTCGCCAATAATATTTCTGATTGTTTTATAAATCTATAGTAGTTTTTGATAGCCCTCATTCATAGCTAGTTATTCGGTTTGTTATGTTGAAAGCATCACATACGTTTATTAATGATTTCTTCAGAATATTATTTTCCCAAAATATTTCACAACATGACCTGCAGTTGACGTAAAGCTTTTGCAGTCTCTAAATCTAGTATCTGTGAATATTTCTAATTTTTCAGATAATTTGTATATCAGTTCCAATGAACAGTTTCCTTTAAGATATAGGACAATTCTATTAACTTCAATTCAATTTTCTTTTATGAGCTCACATTGTTTTCAAGCTAGGAAATTTACTACATAGTCCATGTCAGGTTTGGCTGCATTAGTCAAATATATAAAGCTTCTTACAGCTTCAGAGGAGAGGTATTTTATCATTTATCTTCTGTCCTTATTTAAAACTGACTATTTTTTAATCAGATAATCTGTTTTAATTTTGTATCTATCCAGTTATTAAAGGAGCATTGTAAGATTTGCATTCATCCACGTTGAAATTCTTTAAAATGCTTTTGATATAATTTTCTTGAAATAAGAAAATTGTGTTGTTATATTTTTATCTCTTCGAACAGTTATTCCCAGGAAGCTCTTATAAAATAGTCACATATTTAAATTCTATTCATTCCTTTTTCACACTATTTGCTGTCATCTAACTTTTTTAGTATTTCTTTAGAATTTTTTACATTGTACACCATCTTATAATTATTATAATTTAATATTAAAATTATTATCAATTGGGCTAAATACTCATCTTTCAGAATTTATGCAGATGTTTGATTAAAATGTAATCATTTTTGCCATCTATTATGTGCTTGAAATATTGACAGAAGATTTTGGGCCTTAACATTGCCTAACCATGAACAGAAATCTGTTTTTCTTCCTAATTTATAGTCAAACTGCAAATGAATTGATTTAAATTTGTCTGTGCAACTTTCATAACTTGGTATTGGTGTCGTGAAGGATTTAGAGATATTAATGATTCCCTATGTCGAATATTCTGAACTTTTTGTGAGATTCATTACTACCAAGATTTACCATGAACTTCGACACGCTGAATGAGGTTTGCTCTCTTTACTTCATCGAGTTCTAAACGTTTGAGCCTTTCTTTCTCAATATTTAGCTTTGCAATTAATTCTTTCGATTGCTTATTTCATAGTTACTTCAATGTCTAATTGCATTTATAAACCTTACCTTACAAATAATCATATTTAACATTTACATATCTAACCTTCTTCCTCCCTCTGCTTCTATTTTTGCTTCATATAATTAAAAAATATTATGACATTAATGTATGCAATTAGTTACAATAGGTTCAGAGTGAACTCTTCAATTGAATTACTCAGATTAATTTTATTTAATTAATTTAAATTTGATTATGTTAATTAATTATTTATTTATTTATTTGTATATATATATTTGTATGTATGGGTGAATGTGTATATACTTTTATATTTTAATATCAATAACTTTGCAATATTTTAAACTTTAATAAACTTTGTATAATTTAATTACAAATAAAATTTTATATTATTAAGTATCTAATGTACAAATCTATATACAATTATACATAGATTTTGTATATATAATTTATTATGTATTTTCATTACTAAGTTCAATAAAAATAATGTCTTGCTCTAAGTTATATAAATTAAATAAAATTATATTTATAGCTTTTATTTCAACTAATTCTAAAAAATTGAATCAATTAGCAAAAAAATAAAAAATTATTACACACATTTGTTTATTTATACTTTTTTTCTTAAAAAATTATCCCTAAAATTTTTGTCGCATACTGTAATAATAACAGACTTAAAATAATAAAACATATTTCATGTTATGTAAAATCACATGAAATGAGTGAAGAATGTAACAAAAAATATTTGTATACATATGCTTAATTTTATACATATATTCACCTGCATTCACACATATATTCTATTTAATTATATTATGCAAACGCATAAAATATTATTGACATTTATATATATATTATTCTTTATTAATTGTGTATATTTATTCATACTTATTATATATGATAATAAGTATATACTAATATACTTATTCTGCTAATAAACAGTACATACTATATAAGTAGAATTTATTTCTTATATCTGTTTCATAGTACGGTTATAATATTCGATATATTTTGATCAATTCTTATATAAGTACTTGTATATATTAAAAATAACATGTATAAAATATAGTATAATTATTATTTATCTAAATTTATATATTAAAAGATTCGACTAAAATTTATTTATGTCAATGTTGATTATAATTATTTTTAACATTGTTTACATATGTTTACATTTATGTTATACATATTTAAATGTAGTGAATTTACACAAAAGTTATGTTTTCTCATTTATCTAAAACTTTCTTTATATTTTGTGTATATTATACCTTTCATATATTTTAATAACTGCTATATTATATAATTAAAACAACTTTATATATATAAGTGGATCAACTTAAAAATTTTTCAATAGAATTAATAATTACTTTCAACTGTTAGTTTTATAATGATTCTTCTCAATGATTTAGAGTTAAAAAATTGAATTTAATTAAGCATAATTACAAAATTAAAGATACTCTTCCTGAGTATCTACATACTTTTCCTCTAGTTTTTCCTATATATATTATTTTCAATTTAAGTATTAGGTACTTAAATTAAATTTATTTTTATTTTATTTCTATTTTAAAAATAAAAAATATCAAATACTATTTCACTAGTCGTTTAAACTTTATTTAAAGTTTATTTTTAATGTTTGTATTTTGTTATATTTGATTTTAGAATTTCTTATGAAACAATTTTATTACTTAATATAAATTAAATTACTTTTTGATCAAATATATGATGGTTTGACGGATCAATCTTATAGAATTTTATTATTTTTTAAAATTAAAATCTTTAGTAAACAAATTAAAAAATGTTCTTTAATATTTAAAAAATAATTTCATTTATATTTAGAAAAAATTTAAAGTAGATAAATACAAATAAAAATTTTTTATTTTTGTACACTATTAATATTAATTTTTACATAATATTTCTACACATTAATTATTTTTGTTTAATTTGGATAAAAAAAAAATTTAATAAATGTACTTGTAAAATAGATAAAATCTAAATTTTATGATCGATATATTAATGCTTTTGTGTTTTTAATAATTAAATACTATATTTTTTGTCTTCTAAAATTTATAATATTTAATAAAAAAATAAATAAAATATGGTAATATTAAATATATTTAATGTTAAAATATCAAATCTTATATATATAATTATTAAGTACCATGAAATTTCTTGTACAATTCAGGTATAGTGTCGATATATCCCGGTTGCCATAACATTTTGCGTTGAAAAATCCAAGTTTTTACTAAGAGAAAGCCGGTCGAATAAGTTTTCGTAAGCATTAATTTGCGATATTTTGTAAATATTTTTCTCTCCCTCTCTCTCTCTCTCTCTCTCTCTCTGTCTTTCTCTCACACACACTCTCTGTTTCATAGTGGGCTTATTGCATGTCAATATATTTCTATATTTCTGATAAAGTTTACTCTATTATTTATGTTTACATCGATCACGACCGTTAAGTGTAAAAGCTAATGCAACGTCGGATCGCGATTGTATAGCCAATTTTAGAGTAGTGTTCGGAATTTCCAAACAAAATTCTCTTTATTACCGAACCTTCGAATCGCAATGATTTTTCCCGAAAGTTAGAGAGCAAAACTTGTCCATAGATTCGCGAAAAGTGTAATTTTGCGCCTCTGCGCTTATAGGCTCCGCCTCTGGGCCAATCGGACGTTGAGCCGATCAGCAGTCGAGCTATTGTGACGTCATAGTGGTTTCTTCTCCACGGGAACACTGGTAAAAGCATGTACCGATCCCGGATCGAGGCTTTTTGTCTACTGAATTGTCTACGAGCAAAAGATCTAAGTTGTCATCAAAAAACCTGTGTTCGCGTCTAGCTAAGACAACATCTTAGCCTTTTCGTCTCCTCACATCATGATTTTGCTTGAAATATCACTCGAAAAAATTTTTCTGCTTTTGGCTAGAACTATTTCGAACTATACAAACGTACAACAGAAAATCCTTCCCGAGATTTTTCTCATTGTTCCCTTTATAGTATTTTCCTTTCCAAAATATTTTCTTTCTCGTATAAGTCATTTTGAGCTACTTGTCACTGGATAGCAACGACTTATCTTTCCTTACCTCTTTTCCTATCAAATTGATGCAAGACTATCTTAAGCTAATCGTCATCAGGTAGTAGCGGTCGTATACTGATTCATCTTTCACCCATGTGGTTTAGTTTTTTCCTCTTCGTCGTTCGATCATTTATTCATCATCGGGCAACAACGGTCGAATACGCATGTTCCCTCACTTTTAAAATTCAAATAATCAAGCAATTATTTGTTTATATTGTTATGAATCGTAGCATGGTGTTACTCATTGCGAAGTGTTGTAGCAAGTATCCTTCATTTATTTAAATAAATTTGAAATCCTGATGAGGTACAGTTTGAATAAATCAATCTTATTCAATTATTTTTTTCTCGAAGTTTCAATAAAATATCGTTTTTCTTTGTCGAAGCTAATTTATTAAAAATTATTACACTTTAAATACATATGTTAAATGGATACAATTATTTATAATTTTTAATTACCTGATTTTTCGTTACAGGCATGAATTGATATTGTATAATGTATTAGTCGTAAATTCACAGTTTTGAATGTAAATATTACTAGAAAGAATATACTTAATACACATGTAATATACATGAAATTAGTAAAATTCTATAAAACGAGATCCTTAAAATTACAGAGTTTCTTTTCAACAACATATATTTTGGGTTTAACAAGAAATTTTATAAACAATTTTCGGTACTCCGATGGGCTCACTGATACCTCCCCTACTTGCAGATATAGTGATGGATGATTTAGAGTCCGATTGCCTAAATTCACTAAAAAATAAAAACAATTATTTTCCATTGTTTTATTATAAATATGTAGACGACATAATTTGATGTATTCATAAACATCATCAAGAGATAATCTTAAATACTTTTAATACATATATCAGTCGTTTAAAATTTCATATGAAATGAAAAATAATAATTCTAATAATTGGCTTGACCTTTCTATTATAAAGACACCAAATAATAGAAGTACGAATTGACATCAGATACCTACATAGTCAAATAGGATACTAAGTTTCAAATCCAATCACACACTGTTGCAAATTCTAACGAAAAATTTTTTCGAAATATGATAGATATATGATACCTTGTCGAAACGTTGGCGAAGAAATAATCGAATAAGATTGATTTATTCACACTGTACCTGATCCAGATCTCAAATTTATTTAAATAAACAAGATAGAAGGTGCTTCAACTCAAACTTTACAAAGTAGCCTTTATTGTTTATATGAATAATGATGCGATAAAATTATACCATTCTTTACGCTCAAAAAAATATTATTAAATACTATGTGACAATTGAAAAATAAAATCAAAATTTGTTTTATTTAGATAAATAAACGTTAAATAATGTTTAAACCATTTAAATTTTTTAATTAAAAATTTCAAATAATATGTATATCAATTTTTTCACATTCAAAAGATTAAAATTTAATTTAGGTATGTTTTTAAATATTACTTTAATTTGTTGGTTAAAATCTTTAATATTTGGTTTTATAATATTGTAATGAAGTTTAGAGTTACAAAGTGTTTGATTTTAAGATTTAGAATAAACTTTTTCAGATATAAAGAAATGAAGAAATTAATAAATGAAATTATAATATACATTATAAAGAAATAAATAATACTAAGGTGTAAATATTATACCAAAAAATATTGCATATAACCATTGTTATAATATATTTTTTAATATAATTATAATAGTTTCAATAATATACTAAATATATTTTTATAAATATTATGACATATGTAATTTGATAAAACTCGGAACTATTTAGAAATGAAATTGCTTCGAGGATCTAAAATGATTGCAGGGAAAGATGAAAAATGAGATATTAGTGCATTCTTTTAAATATATTTATATACATGATCGCGAGAGGAAAATATGTGTAAATTTGAGAAAAGTTCCTTTGACGTAGGTAATTACTTGTTAACTAAAAAATATGAATTAGTAGTTCAACTGTTCGATTGCTTGTATTGAAATATTTAATCTTTGCATTTTAATCATTTAATTAGAATTAAATTCAAATTATATTTAAAATTAAACATCTTGTAGCATCCTTCAAAAAATGCAATTTTTTTATTTATATTTTATATATATTTACTTATATATTTTATAATTATTTATATATGTTTGCTATTTTACATCTACTATAACCTATTATCAAACATTCATTCTACGAACCATTATAAAACCTTCGGATCGAACGTACAACTACTCATGAATACGCAGCATACGTGGCTATATATAATATTAAAAAAATATTAATATATTATACCATTAAAATTACATTAAATTTACAGTAATTTATATTTAAATTGTACAATTTTTTATTTCTATTAAAATCTGATTCAATAAAAACCTAATATGTTAGTCTTTCTAATTAATATAATAAAAATAATTAAAAAAAATTTTTTTTTTAATTTAATAATGTCTTATTATTTATAACCACACCAGCTAAATTAAGTTCTTAAAGTAGAATGTTACAGTAAAATTCCAAATCAAAATCGATGAAAATCAATTAAAAAAAGTTTTTTTACTTTGCTATAAAAAAAAGTAAAAATGCGTGATCATAAGGAGTTTTTCATTAAATAGTAAATATGAACATTAAAAGTGATAAATATTATAATATACTGATAATATAATTATTTTAAATAGTTGAATAAGGTACATATTTTTATTATTAGCTCCATACAAAACATCATAAATAATAATTTTTTATCTATATATTTCATATTGATTAAATTGAAATATTTGCAAATATAGACACAAGTATACTTAGCTCATTATTTATATTTACGAACCAAATATCGTATAATAATACTATATATATAAATAAATATTTTCTAATATTCTTATATATATTTGAACTAATATATTAACAACATAACATGTATCTAATATAATGTAACCATAATTAATGAGATGCATTCAAGTTTAATTTAATAAAGATGAGAATATCCATAATTATTATTTGAAGCACAATATTTTTAACAAAACTTCATGCTGATATTTATTAATTTTATTCCAAAACCAGTAGTTGTAAGTGCTATTTTTGTTGACCTGTCATTAATTTGCTTTATACATTTTTTCGACCTTAAATTTTTTCGTTTTATTTCAATTTTATCTCTTCTTTCGCCTACTTACCTTTCATCTTGAACTTTATACATTGAATTTAATGGCCTGGGACTCTTTTTTATGATACTTAAACTCAACAAGTAAAATAAGAATATGCAAAACCACATGTGTAATACATGAATGTGCATTAAGAGTGTACGATATCAGCATTCGTGGACTCCTATTTTCGCTATCAATAGGATATTTGCTTATTCAAGACGAATTAAACAATTAAATTCCAGTATTGTTATTATTGGCAGTATCAAAACCCAACCAATTCTTAGATAAATACACAATTAATGCTGCATACTTTGTTGATTTTGAACTTTTTCCTCTATATGTACGGTTATCATAAAATCCCTTACTCCAATTTTAGATCTGTATGTGCTGTATTTTTATTCTTATTAATTTTTTTCTTTCTTAAATTTAATTCTTAAACAATATAAAATATATAATATCCAAATACTGTGAATAATCGACATTTAAATGGCAAATACCATACTTGGAAGCAGCCTTAATCGTAAATAAAAAATATTCATTAAAGACATCAATTAAATTATGGTATGTTCAAAATTTAAGTCTTAGTTAATATTAAATTAAAAATCTTCATTTATTATTCAACCTGAAATATAAAGATTCAATAGTATTTCTAAACAATAAAAAAATATTTACACTATTCAACCAATATTTGACTGAATTTTTGTACAATTATAAACTTTTTTTTTTAAATCTATATTGTCAATATACATATTATTTATTAATCATTGTTAGCTAGTAATTTAAGAGAATTCATAATATATTTAAAAATTACGATATCTTAATTATCGTCAATACTTTTTGTTAATAAAACTTATTTTATAATTTGTATGTTCAAATTTGTACAACGGGTTTTCCCTAAATCCTTTATGAAATGTAATCAAAGAGTTTACGCTCGAGAAAACCTTCTAAAAACATATATCAGTAATATTAAAACTCCACTAAGATTTCTATGAATTGAAAGTAGTATTAAAGGATTGAATAGTGATGAAAAAACATGGAGCGTGGTGATTAGTCCTCTTTTAGGTAGTGGCAAAAAATATAAAGGAATTTTGTAAGTATAAATTTGTGCGTAATATTTTATTTTTAAAATGATTTTATTAAAAGTTCAAAATTATAACGTGTGTAAAGACCACGATTTGTAAATAAAATTATTGTAAACTCTACTTGTACAACAAATAATTTCTGTCTTGATGTTTCAAACGAAACGCCTTTCATTCAGAAAGACGGAAAACGTAATTTTATATTTAAGAAAATTCAATATAGTTCTTTGAGCCGGATAGTCAGAAGCAAGAAAGAATAAATAAAAAATTAACATAATAATTCATATATTATAGAAGATAAAAGAATGACACATAAACACAAAAATAATGTTAAATAGTGTAGTGATCTGTAGTGCGTTAATTCATATATCGTAGTCGAGTATATTGAAAATATTTCCAAGGACTTCAACTTATTTGGAAAAAACGTGTTTGTCGACCGACGGGAGGATTGGTTAAAGTATTCAACGTAATAAAGATTCATTAGAAGAGATCTGTCTAGAAAATCAGCAAAGGAACGATTATTACATGTACAAGAATATAATATCAGGTCAAATTAATCAAGGCAAGAAGTAAATTGAATTGAAGCAGTGCTTAGTAACTTTAAATTCTTTATATTATGAGATTAAAAAATTTTGGAAATCAGAGAAAATAGAGGATCTTATGTAAATATTTGAGGAACAGTTTCAAGCTAAACAGCACTTTCAAAATACAACTAAGCCAAATGCAATAATAGGCAGATACACGGTTATGTTGCCGGTTAATGAAAATATAAATAATATTGGTAAATCTTATCTAACCCCGAAAAGATAGTTTTTAGCTCTTGAACGTAAATTTTTAAAAAAATAAATAATTAGAAATTACATACGTTGATAACGTGTGCAAAACAATTAATCTAGGACAAATGATCGAGTTAAATGAAGATTCTGTAAAGGCAAAGCACTCTTTCTTGTTAGATTATCCAGTAGTAAAAAAATAATGAGTAGTACGACAAAGAAGTGTATTGTAAGTAACGCATCAGCTAAAACAACGACGGAAGTTTGGCTCCATAAATGCTTAAACATCGGTTCTGTCGTTTAAAGCATAAGCTTCTACATTACGCTTCGTTTCCGTATTCATCAAGTAGTTATGATGGTGAAAATCGAGAAAAATTACAAACAAATACATTTAAACGATAAAAATAGCTAATACCAGCTCGTAATGTGGTGCGAGAATGAGCAGGACGATTTAAAGGTTTATAAAATACCTTTAATACTGTTGGAAATTATGTATATTATTTAAAGCATTTTTTCTGCTCATGCGCTGAGTTCGAGTAATGAGACATAGGCAGTGGAAGACGGTAGTTTCTAGAGTCCTCGCCGCTTCGCGAGGCTCGCTTGCTCTTGCGCTGTAACTCGGGAAGCACGCGTTATTTATTTATTGTTATATTCCATTTTTATACAAATATATTTTTTTAATTGCAAAGAATACATCCCAATAAATAGGTTATAATTGGATTACATAATATATTTCAAAAGTACGGATGTCTTAATTATCGTCAATACTTTTTATTCGTTGAAAACTTATTTTAGAATTTGTATATTTAGATTTGTATGGTTAATTGATTTTTATAACGAGTTTTCCCTAAAACCTTTATAGGATGTAATCATAGAGTGTGTTTTATTTTTAGAGAGATTTTATGAAAAATTCAAAATTATAACATGTATAAATAAAATTACTGTAAATTCTACTTGTATAAAAAATTTTTGTTCTGACATTTCAAGCGAGGTGATATTCATTCAAAAAGACGCGAAACATAATCTTTTATTTAAGAAGATTCAACACTTTTTATGTAAGAAGTACATTACAAAAGTACGGCATCAAAGGTTACGTGTATGTTCCATATCTAATTTTGTTTTAAATTCGCTGTACAATATTACAAAAGTTAAAATTAAAATATTTAAAAAAAATTGTATTGGTTTTTCACGAAAATATTAAATAGACCAAGAAATAGAGCACTTTTTACGTCTTTAGATATTTTGGGATTTATTTTATCTA
Organism: Eupristina koningsbergeri; assembly: GCA_018907245.1. Lineage (NCBI taxonomy): Eukaryota > Metazoa > Arthropoda > Insecta > Hymenoptera > Agaonidae > Eupristina > Eupristina koningsbergeri. Next base: position 409,621 of record JACCHV010000074.1, read on the forward strand.
TAACAGAAGATTGGTGAGTATTAAAATACTGTTTAAAATTTATAATTTATAAAGTATATACAAACAAAATTTTTAAAAAAATTTTTTTTATTTATCAAAATATAGCATTAAAAAATAAATTTTATATGAAATATTTAATATAGAAGTAATTCTAAATTTAATATTAAATAAAAATATTTTGAAAAATTCTATTTGTGATGTTTTATTCGAACGATATTCACGGAATTTTACCTTCTTAATGTTCCGCCGAATCATTGTTCAACTGACACATTTTAAGAAAATCAAATTTTTATTCTTATTAGAATAATTTTTTACTGTTTCTATGTGCAATAATTTGCTGCGAATTAATTACTTATAATTTGTTTATTTTTTTATTTTTATTGACATTATTTAATATTTTAACATGTTTTACCTATTATACGACATACGCAAATTAACATTTTTTTCAAATTATATATGCAATTAAATCATTAGACTAAGCAATAGAGTATTTTTTAAATACATCAAGAATATAAGAGAAATCGTAAAAAAATCAATAGATTCTTATTTTTATTAACAATTTTAATGAAAAATTGTAATTTTTTTTTATTTATTTTATTATAAAATAAAAAGTTGTAATCTTAACATCATCATTTCAATAGAGGAATTGCAGCTAATAAAATGAAATAACAAATCAATTTTTATATAAAACCATTGGTAAATTAGAAATGGATAAATTTTTAAATTAATTAAAAAATTTCTAACATTGTCATTTTTTAATATTTTTAACTTTAATTTTGAAAAATTAAAGAGAGTATTATGCACTTTATTTGTAAAAATTTCAATTCCATTGGTTTTATTTTTAGTTTTAGCAAAATACTAATTTTAATTAAATTATATGAAAATTAACTAAGTTAACATTAGCTCAAAAATAAAATTGAATGAAATAAGTTAATGAAGCAAAGTAAAGAATCGACTATTCCAACTTGAAAATCTTTCACTATTTTTCAAAAAAATCTTGACAAAATAATAATTTAAGGAATAGTTTTATATGGCATATAAAATAAGAGTTTCAATTTTTTATTTGAATTTAACACAAATTAGATGTAAAATTTTAATTTCTTTAATCTTTCAAAAAATTGATTAATTAAAAAATTTTCCAGTTTTTGAAAAATATCTCCGTTTCTAATTTTCTGATCGGTTTATATAACAATGAATTTTCTTTATAATGTTATTGACTAAAATTTGTTATTCATTGATACGATGATGTTAAAATTACGACTTTTCATTTTATAACAACAAATATATAAAAAAAATGAAATTTTTCATTAGAATTGTTAATAAAAATTAATCCACTAAGTATTTTTAGTGGCATTTTAGGAAATAAATATACTAATATTTTTTCAATTCATAATGTGTGGCTAGTTGCTTTTTTTAACGACCTTAAAAGTGTTGTACTGCTGGTCTATGAAATAATGTTTATGATTTGATCGAAAGGCATTATTTATAATCAAGAAGAATTAAATTAAACCAAGTTTCAAAAATGCATTTTGTTGTAGCGGGGTGTGGCTGATGCGGAGATTGGCAGCATATTGCAATTTTTAAGTAATGTAAAATACATTTGGAGAGGAAGAATCGGAAAATCGCTTTTCTAAGCACGTCTTAGGATATATGGACAAGTGCGAAGTATGGCCTATGTATAGATTTTCAAGTTTTGCCATGTTGAAACAGAGGCACAAGGAGGCGAGGACACATATTGCGGCTCGTCTATGCTTCTGCAATTTACGATTGACACAAATCAAACATTATCAAGCATTCCGAGCAAGCGATAAAGAATACAGAGAAAGAAAATACAAAGAAGCCGAGATATTCGGAATTCCTCAGGGCAAACGTCATCGAGGGGTGAGATTCCGGGTTCCGGGCTTAATGCATTCACCTCCGACGAATCTATATTTTTACAATGCGACACGCATCTTTTGTACTACGCTCGACTGATTGTTTGCCACGAGTTATGAAAGAATGTGAAAAACCGTAAATAAGTTTATACGTATTGGAAACTTTTATTTCACCCCTTTTTATTCCCTTTCTTTACTCTATCTACTTACTGCTTAAATATATTCCAGGGGTGTTTACTTGGACACTCATAAATATAGTATTGAACATTTTTACTTTACTTTAATCCAAATTTTACTCTTATTTTACTCAACATTAATGAATTTAGTCACCCATTATCTTGATAAATTTTATATAAAATCCATTGATATTCAATAGTGATTTTAACATTTTCAAATTATTATTTCTTTAAAAAGTGTAAAATTTTAACGAATTATTTGAACATTTTTACACTTGATGGAATCTATTATTACGTACAATAATTTAACATTTAATTTATAATAATGCTGCTGATAATAATTGAATCTGCATTGTTGTATTTTAATTCAATTTTTAGTATTTGGTTATCAAACAGTTATTTTGATAACAGATTAAAATGAGATTATAATTTTTCACAAAATATTAGACAGTAGAAAATAAACTTTATTTTTCCTTAATTATTTTCTAATATATGTATATATGATATCAGAAACACAACACTAAATAAACTCTGCATTTGATAATAATATTTATATATATATATTATAATATTATAGATTAATAAGGAATTTTTATGAAAAGTTTTGATCTTTCAATTTTTTTATTGCCATTTAGCTGATTTAGCAATTATGTTAAAATGTTGATCAAATGAGTTTTACTCGTGTAGTAGAGGGTAAAATTTAGTACTTACTAATTTAAATGTTAAAAAAAATATGTAAACAAATGAAAATGTTTTTAATTTAAGAAAATATGAATATTGGTTATTTAAAAAAATTTCTGACCTATATTTTTTATTTCATTTAATGCAAAAAAAATAATAATTATATACATTTTTTGTTAATTAATAGAAGTAAATTAAATATCATCAAAGTTGAATATTGAATTACAGTTGGTCTAAACATTTTTTATGAAATTGATTATCTTATATTTTTGATGAACGAGAATACTTATAACAAGATGGACTGCAAAAAAAAATTGTTATGTTGGTTAAGTAATAAAAAAGTTAAATCACTATAATTAGTTTGCACCATAACAATTACATTTTAACAAAACCAGTCTTTATCAATAACAATGTAAATAAAATATTAAAATTTAATGCACGTACAATAACAGAACATGTAAAATGTGTGACACATGTGTATAAATGCTGTTTCCGACCTGATTTATATAGTCTCTCCAGAACCCCATAACTGTTTTTACAAACAATTTATCTCATGCGGCTGTCTATTGCTCCTGATCAAAACATATGTACTTTTACTAACATACATTTTTTTATTATGTGTAAATATAAGACTTTATAAAAAAAAAATGTACGAAATAAGAAGGTAGGAAAGATGGATAGAGGAAGGACTTCAAGCAATTGGGAAAGGAGAGTGGGAGATAAAGAGGAGGAATAAAAGGAGAAAAACAATTCTGACAGATGTAACAATACTATTACGAACTCTCATGCAAGGGTGCGAAATAAATCGCTCTGGTTTCCCTGTGGCGCGACGTGTGCAAAAGACGGATGGATCTCTCGGTGCGGTTGGAAGTTGAGAAATCCGAGATGGTGTGCGTGTGATCGAAGAGACAAAAAGGAAGGAAGAAAAAACGCTGGTCAGCTCAGCCCCAATCGAACAAAGCAGCTACGGATAATTATAGGCGGCCATAGGCGCGAAGCCATAGAAAGAAGAGGACTAATAGTAGTTGCAGAGAGGAGAACGCAGATCGGCCATCGGAATCCCTAAAATTTGCGAGAGTGAAAGCTTATGCATGCCATCTCCAGAGCCAGTGAAGCCATATAAAACTCCAGTATAAAGCGAAAGAAAAAAAGATAAAGAGAGATGAAAAGCCGAGGTTTCACTGGAGCCTTGAATAAAAATTTGTTCTTTTTTCACGGCGAAGAACGGGAAAGAGAAGTGAAAGAGCGCGGGCAGAGTGAGTAGGGGAGCGGGTGTAGGAGATGGTACACATAACAAGGGGAGGTGCAGCAATGCTGGACAAGGAGGACAAGGAGGACAGGAAGGGCAGGAGGAGAAGATATAGCGGAGGAAGCAGAAGGAGGTGGAGAGAAGGAGGCTCGGACTCGAGTGATTTAGGGGTATCGTTGCGTGTATCACACCGATTCATCCAACAGGGGTGGAGAGAGGAGGAAGAATAGAAGAATATCGGTCGGCGAGTATCAGCGAAGCATAGTCCAAGAAAAAAAGCTGTTCGAACGTTTGCGCATATTCAACATCGTGATACGAGGCGTATTGCTCTCCCATCGCACTTGACTATAGTTCATCTCAAGATTCATCCTTTCTCCTTTCTTCCTTCCTTCCTTCCTCTTTCTCTTCCTCTATTTGTTGACTTCACGAGAATAAAGTTCGTAACCAAGCAGCGTTTGTAGTCGATAAAATGTTGTATACAGAAGCACGGTACAACAAATTAAATATAATTTCATGATTGCTGATGACGATTTCCAAATAAATATTTTTTAAACTTATGAAATCATTTAAAAATAAATAAAATCTCGGAGCGAATCCATTATTATTCCTTTACAATCTTTTGCGCCGTTTTTAATATTGTTTATGATTAAAAAAACAATTATAATTAGAATGTACTATATGATATATGTACATATGTAGAAGCAGTTTTCAAGAAGTTGAATGGAAGTTCAAATTTATTCTTCGCTTAACCAAAGGTTCAATAAAATACTAAGACACAAATTCTCTAATATTCATATTCCTTCACTAAAATAATAAAAATGGACAATTATTTTTGTCAATGAAAATGGTGATAAAGGTTTGTCGTAAAAATTGTTCTCTGGTATAGCTCTTGTTTGGCGCACCGAGAATTGTTATTTATGGGGTAATTCAGTATGTTCTGTTTGGAAGAGTGGAGATCGTACACAAAATCGTCATCAATAATTACTGTTTTCTAGAGAACAAATGGTTGAGTAAAGTTGCAGCTGAGCACGCAGGCACAAGTCCCTCGGTATTTACGATCGGTGCAAGGACACTAATACGAAGCGCAGAGCGCGGCTTGAAGGAGGTAAACCACTGGAAGACTGGGGCATGGGAATTTGAAGTCCCAATGCGATTCAGTCGAGTTGATTTGCGGTTGGGCAAATAACCGCCGGTATTTTATGAATCGATCATCGTTTCTCTCCCCTCCCACTTTCTGCCTTTCATCCAAGCTTATATTGCGCGCATAGGCTCATAAATGTCTTAGGTTTTCGAGTAAGCTTACGGCATTTTATATGTGAGTTTTATTCGACACATGAGTATTGCCCCCTCGCGTGCAACTTGTACATAAATGTGACCATAGTACACGCCTTATTTTCGCATTAGCCTTTCTTTCCCCCTCCCCATCCTTTTTTCGATACATCTACCTATTCTGTTTTAGGGCTACATCGATTCTTACAACATAAATATGGGCTACATTTAGTTATCGGTGTTATCATGTCATCATACTGACGTCCCTCGCAGTCCCATAACTTATTCAAATTAATTTCATGAAATGTCAAGAATAATATTGAAATATTGAAAAGTTTTTTTTGTTGATATCCTATTGTACAGTTTTCAAAAATGACCAAACTACTACTAGTTATGAATATTAAATCAATAGATTTTCCAATGTAAATACAAATATTTTAATGTATCATATTTATTTATTCAATATATTCGTATTTTGAATTAGTTGAGTGAATATAAATGTGCACTTCCTTTTAACAGCTCCATCCGTTAATTAAATATTAATTTTTGATAAATACTAGAAATATTTTAATTTCAATATTTAATTATTTTAAAATATTATTCATTCTTAATAATTTTACTTTAAAAATATTAGTAAGCTACTACTTATAAAAAATATTAATTACTAAAAATTAAAGAATTAAAATCTTCAATTATTTGAAAAAATTAATTAAAAAAATTATTGACTTAAAATGAATATTTGAATTTTATGTATCCAACATTGAAAAACATAACATAACACATATAGTTGATATTTTTTAATTTTTTCTGTGGGTTTAGTACAATGGCAGCAAATCAAGTGCCGTACTTCAAAATGAGTTACCTAAATCAATTAAAATGGGCGAATGAAACATCTACATCTTATTTGGATTCAAAACTGTTGCTAAAATACAAAAAAGAACTTGAATATATTTCACAGAGATAAATCTAAAAATGAGGATTGAACCCTCCATTCGAGGCAAGGACACGGCGATCTCCAAGTTCCACGAAAGCGTTGAATGAAGTTCCATATATTCTAGTCTTGCTAGGAACCATGGATCAAGACAAAGTTGTATACTTGTTGAGTACGAAAGCAAAAGAAATAGATTCAAATGCCAAAGATCATCTCAAACAACGGCTTTGAGAGCATACGCAAACAATTGGTGGAGCTCCGCAGTATCCACAGTTCGACTTCACAGTGAACTAGACTATAGTTGCAATCGCAATTCCTTTTACATTAGTCTGATAATGAAAAAGGAAGGTTCAGCAAGCCCATCGATAATGGAATTAGATATAATTATATCGTTTCTCCTAAAATAGATAAACAGCATTAAACAGTAAATAAAAATATATTTTGCTTTTTAAAAATTGTTATTCAATATAATATGTGTATTTATTGTTTCAAATTAATTATTTTTAAATTGCTTTTAATTTATTTACAAGTATGTATATATTTATTTGATATACATGTTTAATTGATATATATATATATATATATATATATGTATATATATATACATAATTATTATGTATTACTTTTACGTGTGTGAAAGAGAAAATGCATATATGAATCCGACTTATACAAATTAAAATCAATAAAGTTTTACAAATATTAAAAAAAATTTAACAATTAGCAAGATTCATCAGAAAAAACTCATTTATATAAAAAGAGTCGTTTAATTTGTTTTCTATTTAGTTATCATTTACTTAAATTTTTTTTAAACATCAATGAATTTTTAATGAATGTTAAAATTTAATTCAAATGCCTTTAAAGTATTAGTCAGATATAGATCAGAGAGAATAATCATTATTAATCAATTCCTTCTTAAAAAAAACAAGCAAATACTTGAACGATTAGAGCTTTTTCAGTAGAAGTATATTGAATGATAATTTAAAAAATCTGTTATTAAAAAATGTTTTTTTTTAGAGATGATAAGATAAAAAAGATGCGTAAAAATAAAAAAATAATTGAATGTAGCACAAAAATAATACTGAGAGTACTCGACTTAAAATTAGAGATGAAAAAAAAGAGAGAAGCAAATGAAAGAAAGGACTGAAGATAAATAAGAAGAAAGTAAAAGACTAAAACAATAAACTCGTGCGATACAGGAATCTTATGTACAAAAGCGAGATTTAAAACAACGGCGGTAAAGAAAACCAATGGTCGGCCCTGCCCATTGGACCGTTGTCGTGCGCCTACTTTTCTCTCTTTCGCTCCCTTGCTTCCCTCTCGTATAATACATGCACGATAGAGAAGGATGTGACAAGACAGAGGGGGAGAAAGAGGAAGAGAAATGATTTTCAGTGCGATACCAACAAGGCGAAGTCGAAGAGATAGAGACTGTTTTGCGCTTACAGCAGCAAGGTTTAGAGGCTCCCGTGTACAGCGAAGAAATGCCGCCAGGAGTACACAGCAGCCCAGCATCGCTGGACCAGAGAACCGAGCGTGGATTTCTACGTAAACTCGCTCAAGAGCACTTGATAAAATCTCGCCGATGCCGAGCAGTGGCACTTATCTTCCTTCTGCTTCTCTTCTCGTGCCCACACCTTTCTCTCCGCCTTTGTTTCACATCTAAAAAGCCCAGTGTTCCTTAGACTCGGAGAACTTGGAGGCTGAGTCTGCGATCCCCAGCTGTATTAGCTCCAGGTTTGGTACAACTCATTGAGGTCCTCACGGCGGCACAGCCTTCTCGCGAACTTATTACCGTAGATTAATCTTCAGATTACCGAATACAGGAGCAGAGGCCTTGTTGTTTTTGTCTCACCCTCCCCGGGACAGCTATGACTTTTTTTTCCAGAATCTGCAAACAATCGATTACATCCGAATGCATTCAAAATATATCCTTCGACTCAACTAATTAAATACTTCACTTAATGCAATAGAAAATTAATTGCTGATATTCTAGATGAATTTCATTAACTCTAGATATTGTTTCCTAATTTTCTAGATTGAAGGTTTATGTTAACTCAAATTCTTTCTGTTATTGTTAAAAAGGCGTAACCACGTAATTTTCATAAAACCTTTGGGGACACTTTCTCATTTACGATATTTATCTAGAATTCTGAATTCATGGATCAAGTAAACAATAATTTTTCATTATAATAATTTAATAATTGTTTTAATGAAAAATAATAAAATGATAAATTAATATTTAAGGGAGTTCATTTTATTATTATGATTTAAATATAGTCTAATCTAAGTATCAAGGATAAATCAGATTTTTTGCAATTCACTTTTTTATGTACAGTTTATCACTGCCAATTCGTCAAAATATCTTTCAAAGATTAATTTACGGAAAATAACTTTTTTATTTCATAATAATATTGATTAAATAATAATAAAATTTTGTTCATATTTTTGTGTTTTTTCATTTTATAACATACATTTGTCAAATTGCAATTTAATATTTTTCAATGAAATAATAATCAATTCTTCTATAGTGTATAATTTATAATTTTCAAAGTAGTACAGAAAATGAGAATATCATACTTGTAATGACAATGGTACTGCGTCCGAAAGTATTCGCTTAATTCAATATCTGGGCAAGGGTCCATAAAACAGATAGTTTAAGGTCATAAACGTAGAACTTGAAAGTCCAATTCGTTTAACTGATTTATAACAGAGGTCAAAGCATAAAAAATGGAAACGTCATTATTTTAGGAATTGTGCAAAAGAAAATAAAACATTTTCGAAATGCATATTTCTTGCTTAACGTAAAATAAGGAGTTGCTACCAGTGCAGAAGCAACAAGTCAAAAGCAAATGACAATTTAATTCGACTAAAACAAATTTATGAATGTGCAGGTAATGTATAAAGACTCGGTACTCGATATTATCAACGTATGCCTTATAATTCCATCTGTTCTCTACGTGGGGTGACATTTTACCGATTACGTCAACTCACCAAAGGAAGCATCCTTACATGTATCAGGATATATCAGGTAACCGTAAAATGTTCACTCGGGTTTCAATGAAAAATGGATACAATTAAACTTGAATTCTCGGTATGAATATAAAAAGTTTTGTTCCCGAGAAATCGAGAATCGAAAATTTGTTTACAATTACACTACTTGGTTTTAAAGTGAACACGAAAACTAATAGAACTACCTCGTGATTTCTTCTTCTAAGACTTGAGTCCCCAATATATCACCCAATTAAATCAATAAAGCTACGAATATAGTCACACCTTCAATTCATCGACTCGACCACACTCAATTATCAAATTTGTTGCAATTATCTTTGAGAATGTGACTTGTTCCTTTTACAAACATTCTCGATATAATCGAATTGTACCTAAGAAATAATTGAAACTCAAAGCTCACAAGGACCTCTGACAATATTATCATCATTATCATCATCATAATTATTAATACTGTTGTCATCATTATTTGTCTCGTGTAGTATTTTTCTTCGTAATTACATTTCGTTTAAATCCAAACATTGTTGTATATATGTAATGTTATTTATTTATACCAATATTTTTATAAAGAAAACATAAAAAATTACTTTGAACAAGTTTTTGACCTATTGAATTTATTAATAAATTCATCAATAATAGGTTTATAAGAATTAAATTTTCTAATAACCCTTGTGTAATAAATAATCTAACAAAATATAAAATTGTAATTTTATTTCTTTTTACTGAATAAATTTTGCAATAAATATTTCAAACATATAACAATTTGATACTCGTAGTGTTATTATAATTTATTAAAATATAACTAAATGTATTTATTATGTTAGGAAAAAATCATATATTTAGCATACATATAATATTGCATGTAAAATTAACTGTTGTAATATTTATTTAATGTATTTTGTTTAAAAAAAGAAAAAAAACAGTTTAAAGATTAGAATCAGTGATCATAACATATTCACAAACAACAATTCGATAATGTCAATGTATGAACATAATTCAAAGACAATATTGGTTCAAACAATATCGGAATTATTAATAATTACAACAAAGAACCATTTTAGAAATAATATATATCAAATTTACTACTACCTAAATACGAGAAAATCTGTCAATTGCTCGGTTAACAATATAAATTCAATTTGAGCTTAAACGCATTTGTAGAAAATAGATAGAAAAATTATAATTAATAAATACGTTCTTAACATTATATATTTAAATGACTATTAAGTGATACATAATTATTTATTAATTAATATATTATTAATATATATTAATAATAAATTATAAATAAAACCATAAAGGATAACATAGGTAATATTGTACAATTAAACTTTGCGTTTTATTTGTCTTATTTTCATTTTTAACTTTTCCGTACAATAATTATGTACTTAATGTTATAAAAATAAAGGAATTAAAGAATAATAATTTTGAATTATTAATTGGTGTAATATAAAATTTTTTTTTTTATAGTTAACTTTTGTAAGTGACCATACTAATTAATAACTTATTTAATATGAATGGATTTATTTAAAAATAATAAACATAAAATATATTCATTTAAATTTCTTGTTCACTTTTATTCACTGTATTCCCTAATGGATCCGTTAACAAACTCTTGTATACTATTAAATTTAAAATTATTCAATATCTTAACAATAAGAATTCAAATTGAAAGTGCTAATTTGTAGAGCAGTTATTGTAAATTTTATAAAATGTATTGGGATGAAATAAGGAACAACATTTAGATTGCAAGCACTTTATTGAAGAAGATCATTTAGCGACTGAATGCAACAAAATTTTATAATAATTAGCACCAATGGGCTTCAGCCCCTCCCCTTATATCTCGATTTTTTTTTATTTTTTTCGCATCAAGGTTATAATTATCGCGCTAATCATCTTCGGAATTCTAGAATTTTCACTCGCGTACAATTTTTGATTTCCCGTACACACACGCACACTACCTTGATTTGATTCCTGGCATAAAAAACTTCCGGCTTGCCTCGGAAGAAAAAGCCATTACACTCTAGCTAAACATACTCGTGATTTTATACAATTTTGATAATTAAACATCGGAACTGCCTTTTTCTTTGGAAAGCTATTGAGCGAGAGCGAGAGAGAGAGAGAGAGAGAGAGAGAGAGAGAGAGAGAAAAACAGCGAAAGAATCGGCCGTTTCCATACACGAGAGAAAGAGAAATTGAAGACGAAGACAGTACGTTGCAACCGCGCAGGACATTCTTTCATGCAACACATTCATCCACTCCTTTTATACATTTTTATTTAATGTGCGTCCCTTAGAGCCTCTGTTCTTTATCTCAGTTAAGCACACAACACTCGAAATGCGCATTTTAATAGCCCTCAGTACAGTCGTCGCGGGCGTTCCTGCAATGCAAAATCCTGGACGCACATTTTCTGGGATAACTCCCAATCCGTCCCTAACAGTTATGTAAGATTTTAAAAATGATAATTATTTCAACGTTTCTATCAAGCAGACATAATATATAAATAAATATAAATTTATAATTTCTCAAAATATATTTAATATAACATACCAATAATTATTACAATACCTTAAGAAATCGTTTAATATGTTTTGTTAACAAAAAAAAAAAAAAAAAAAAAAAAAAAAAAAATAAATAAATAGAGAAATGAAAACGGACATTGATAGAAAAAATGAATTTTGATTTTTGAATACCAGCTCTATAATTCACAATATATATCTCTTTCTAATTTTGTATCCCACTATCTCTCTCTCACTTTTTCGTCTTTGGAAGCTATTTAAATGTCAAGGCATGTATATTGCAGACAGGTGTAGTTATCGATTAACATAACGTAATGCCACAAATAAAGACATAAAGGTCGTCTGACAGTTCCAGACCCTCTTTACTTTCTTCAATCTCTTTGGCGTTTCTTCTTTTACACCGATCCTTTTACTGGCATGATTAAGTAAAGGTTTTAAGAAGTAATTCGTGAATAGATGATTGGTATTTCGAGATCGGGATGCTGTATAATGAAAAATAGGAAAGGTCAAATGTTGAATAAATTGAAACTAAAAAGCATGAAAGATCAAGAGATTGCATATATACATGTATAATAATTAACTTACTACTGCCTAGTACGAATTAATATAATTTTTAAATACGCTTGCACTATTATCAAAACATTCTTCTTCTATTGGAATGATATTTTTGATATTTTTTGTATAAAACTTAGTAAAGACACATTTACTTATATAAATAATCTGCAATGTAATTTAAATAAACCTATATTATACATAATCTATTTAAAAAAAGATAATGTATATTGTATTTTATATTATCTATTTAAAAATTACAAATTTAATTGGAAATTATAAAAATTTCTTTTAAAAATATTAAAATAAAAATATTTTTAAATTTTTTAATTCTTGATGACCAGAATTATGTAACATAAAAATTAAAAACAGTATTCTAAAATAATTGTAACTTACATATAAATTTATTTAAAAATTATTAACAATTAAAAAACAAGTTTTACTCATTTTTGAAGCATCACATGTTTTATTTCATTTATTTTTTATATAATTTATCCATATTTTTAAATAAATAATTTTTTTTTATTGTTAATATAAATTAAGTAATGCATTGTAAGTTAAAATTTATAAAGTATATAAAATTTATAATTTAAAGTTATATATTCATGTATTTTAAAGAATTTCATGTAATTCTATAGATTACGAAAATTTATTTATTATCAAAGTTTTTTTTATTGATTATTATTATTTTTTATTTATTAATATCTTTCATACCTCTTTCTACTTCTATTATCAGAATAGATAATAGAAGTTTATATAACTATAAACTTCTATTATCAGAAGTTTATAGTTATAGCATATTATTTTTAAAAAATATATTTGATTATATGTTAAAAATAAATGAAAAAATAATTCATATTTTGATATGTATTTTGTTTATTGCGCAACAAGTATTTTAATGAAAGAAAGAAATAATTTTTGAAAGACTTTTATTTAGTACGTTTATGTGTAATTTTATATATTCGATTTATTCTTATTTATTCTATTTATTTAATATAAAAACATTGAACAAAATTCTTCAATTAAGATCTAATAAAAAAAAATTTAAACCATTGTATTTAATAATTTATAAATTCTAGAAACATAATATATTAATGGGTAAATTAAAATAATATTGAATGAAACCTATCTAAAGATAAAATATTATTCAAATCATTAATTTGAAATTAATTGATAGAATTTTTTTTTTTTTATTTTAATGAAATTACATTATTTCTTTTATTAATATTTTATAAACTACATGATATAAATGTTGCAAAGAAAATAAAAAAAATATAATAATAAATAAATATAAAATACTGTAAATTCTAAATTAAAAAATAGATATTAATTTAGATTATAATTTAAGTTAATTGTATTTTCATTAAATAGTAGCAAGTAAATACTGTTATTTTTATAATTAATTATATGTATTAAAATAAAAGTACTTAAACATAAAAATCAAAATATTGAGAATTTCATATAATGCAATATATTTCTAAATATAATTTATTAGATATATTTTATTAAATACATGCAAATCTATCATAATGTCAAAAAATTCGTTTTTTAAATAACAACAGTATTAATGTAAAAGAAATAAAGGAATAAAAGTAAATAAAAAAAATAAATATAAAAAAAAGAAAATTAAAAAAATAATTATGTGATTGTGGCTGAAATTAACATTTATGTTACACAGCAGTTGGTAGGTTTAGCAGTCGCTGATAGCTGTGGGTTCAAGGTCGTGTACCTCACTTTAAAATTTTTTGCAGTAACTTGAATTTATCGATTCTCTTTACTTTGACTGGAAGACCTGTTCATTCATTCTCTCTCTCTCTCTCTGTCTTTCTCTCATAAATATATATATATATATATATAATATATATATATAATTTTTTCTTTTAAAATAAATTATACTTTTCCTTTTATAAATTATTCATTTACGTTAACAACGGATATAATTGGCCTTAGATTACTTTACCCGATTCATGTAATTCTAGTTGAGAGTACACATTATCTGCTATTAATAATATAATTCGACAATTTGTAAATTTATTTGATTTAGAAAGTTTATATTTTTAAATTTTTTTAAAAAACTTTAATATTATTAAATTAAATATATAGTTTTGGATAAAAATTGTTTTGATAATCTTTAAATGTAGCATTATATTATGTAATACAGTGAATTCATTAAAATTAAACTTTTCAATTTAACTAAAATAAATTTCCCGAAACTGTATTATTATTATAATTATTTTTCACAACACTTCACTTTATTTAACAAAATATTATTAAATCAAATTATTCATTAATAATTGTTTTATTTAATAATAACCATCACTACAATAAAATCTTAGGGGAAATCCAGCGCCAAAAATTTAGATTTTCGGGCGAATCTCAATAACCCTTTAATATCCAACACAACACAATAATCAATATAATAATAAATATTTAAATATTATATATTAAAATCTTATGTTATATCAAAGTTATTTATGTATAATATTATTAATATTATTTAATAAATTATTTATTATATAGATTATATATTATTTACTATAATAATTTTTCATTGGAAATAATAATATTCTTTTAAGAATAATAATAATTTTAATAATCTATATTTCTTCTTTATTTGCTGTTATCTATTTACTTCAATTAACGATAATAAAATATCAAACAACACTATCAATATTATTAACTAAATATATTAAATCATTCATAACTACTTTATTATTTATATTATTATTAAAATATAACTATATTTTATTATTATTAAGAATAATATTAAACTATATGTTACTATATTGAATAATAATTTTCAACTGACTTTCTTTTCGGTTTCATCAAGAAAGTTCCACCCCCTCACATTATTAATTTTAATTTTTAAATCAAAATTAAACCAATAATTAAATTTACTGATTTTTATTTAAATTCAGAAAATTTAATATTGGTCGCATCACAGCCAACAAGTCCCTTTTCCTTTGTACCTGTCATGATTTAAATTCTAATTGGTTATCATTAAAATAGCCAATCAGAATTCTCAATTCATATATAAAAGAAAAGTATTATTTGACCGATAAGTATAGAAACTACACTTATCGGCCATCTTGTGGCGGCACAACATAAATCATTTTTACTACACTCACATCACTTCATTTATGCAATTCAATATATACATATATCAAAATACATATTCGCGCCTATCTTTATCTCACTCTAATTCAACTACTTAAGCGCCGTCTATGCTAGAAAGACTTCCGCTATTGTATTAAATCAAAGCAAAACATGGGTCGCATGTTGACAGTTTGTCAACAATGAATAAAATATCATTTAATCATATATAAATAAAATTTCATATTCATCATATCCGTAAGTACATTACAACATAAAATACTTTTAATTTTATAATATCATTCATTATTTATTCACTTAAAATTCAAACAATTACTTACACAAATTAATTTAATTATTTTTCTTTACAGGTTAGTAATAATACATATTTATATCATCACAAACCCCCTCCCTAAATCGATACTTCCTTGAAGTATTGATTTATTAAATAATAATAATCAATAAATTATTGAATAAATAAATGAACAAACAATAAATAAACAAACATATAAATAAATAAATAAATAAATAAATAAATACCTCAACACATCACTTCATTATTTTCACCTGAGCTACCATGTACCCAAACATATATCACAACACATCACATCAAATGATAGGAAAGGAATAGGATAGGAAATAATAATAAAAAGGTTAAGAATGACTCAAACCACTAGGGGAGTCATTTCCAAAAACACTCTTTATTATTAATGATTGAAGATCGGGCGGCATTTGCTTTATTTCATGCAACACCCTTAAAACCGTATTTAAATCCCCATAAGACTTATTATCTGAAGAAATTTTTGGTTTTCCAATAATTTCTTCAGATGTTACAGTTTCTGGTTCTTTATATACAATTTCTCTATTATACTTTTGACTGATCTTTCCTCTCGGCAATTCTCGCGAATTGGTTTCTTTTTGTTGGATTCTCCTCAGATATTCTCTTGAACATCGAGGACAATCCATCAAATTAACATCCTTTCGACCACAATTATAACAGTGAATGCCATTTTGGGTCTTAGGGCAATTTAAACTTCGATGACCGCTTTTCCAACAAATAAAATAAACTCCTCGAGGAGGATCAATCGCTGGCACTGTAGGAATCTTCATCAATCCACCAAACATTATTCCACTGGTAATGATGGGTAAAGAATTATTATTCTTATTCACCATCGTACTTGTGGATTTTCCCCTTTTGATTACCCTCCCTTCTTTAATTTTATTAATATTTTTATTGGTCACAATGGGAGCATTCATCACTTTCTTTCCAGCATCAACGGCCAAGGCCGAAACGGGAATCGGCCTAACCTCTAAGGTTTTAGACGGTCTAGCCGTCGAAAAGACATCTTCCATTTCCAAATGTCTATTCGGGCTACACCGTCTGGCCCTCCTTCGTTTCCTTCTTACAGCCGATGCTGAAATTTTTGGTGGTGCCGCTTGGAGCCATTCTGATTCTTCTCTTTCTTCTATAACTTCAGTTAAAATAGAATGAGACTGAATATGCCCTTTATCTATTTCCATATTTTCGGATGCATCAATCCGCAATTCTTGTAGATTCAATTGTTCAAGCATTGGGCTCTCTGCATTAACTACAGTTATATTAATATCCTTATTTAATTCGGATATTACTGCCACTACAGGTAGCTCAGGTTCTTCAATTATCTTTTCCAAATCAGATACAAATGAAACCGTTCCAAATTTAATTTTATTAATATGTTCCATGTGTAAATAAATGAAAATGATTAATTTTATTCCCATTACAAAAATATTTTATAAAGAAAGAATGAATTAGTTTATCCCTCCCGATTTAGGAATAAACCTCTTCAACTCAGAAATATGGGCCTTTGAGATTCGCCTTCCCTGATCCGCAATTTCTACCACTACCGGGGACAACACTTTTAATATCTCGAAAGGGTCTTCATATTTAGGGGCTAATTTGGCAGAGAACTTCTTTATCGCATTTGATAATTCATGAGTTCTTCTCATCACTACATCACCAACATTAAAATTTATATCAGTCTTGTTCTGATTATAAATTTTACTTTGCCTTAGCCTCTCTTTCTCTATAAACGTCACAACAAGATCGCGTAAAGCATTAAGCCTTTTCATACGATCTTCCCATACTTTAGGATCAATTTCCTTCACCACAACACTTCCTTCTACATCACTTCTTAAATTCTTCACCGGACGGGGATGTCTACCATAATTTAAAAACGCTGGTGACACACGAGTTGTCGACTGCACTGCCGTGTTCATTGCATTCCTAAACTCGTGTATATGTACATCCCAATCTCGATGATCTTCCTTAATGAACGTAGCAATCATGGTTTTTAACGTTCTATTTCTACGTTCAACCGGATTAGCCTGAGGATGATACGGAGGAGTTGTTACGTGTTTAACTCCATACTCGTCTAACGTGTTCTTCAACCATTTGTTGATGAACTCCTTCCCGTTATCCGTTAGCAAATATTTTGGAGTTTCCCATCGAAACAATATCAATTCTTCAAAGGCTCTCGATACGGCTTTACCTTCAGCTGATCTTAATGGTTGTACTTCTATCCACCTAGTAAATAAATCTTGAAATATTAGTAAATACTTAAATCTGTTCTTACTAGGTGGGAATTCCATTAAGTCAGCTGCCACCACTACCCACGGTTTTTCCACTATCCTTGATCCCATCAATCCTTCGAGGCCCGATTGTGAAACTTTATACTTCTGACATTCGAGATATTCATGAACGAATCTATTAACATCATACCATACGCCTGGCCAGTAGTATTCCCTAGCAACACGGTCGTATGTTTTATCCACTCCTAAATGTCCCGAACTTGTCTCACAATGTGCGTCCTTCATCACTCTACTTCTAAGTTCTTTAGAAACCACTAACCTCCATTGCTCTTCACGATATAAAATGGGATCCAACAATGCATCATTTCTGAAACAGTAGATTCTACCATCTTCAACTTTCCATTTGGGATATTTGTTAGGAGCTTCCCCAATCTCTTTCATCCTACGTAAATACCACTCATCCTGAATATTTTCATAAGATGAGACTTCCTCATCCTCAAACATTCTGGATAGGGCATCCGGGACGTGATGATTTGCTCCTCTGCGATGTTCGATTTCAAAATCATCACAATTATAATAAATCAAAATAAATATTAATTTTTTAAAATAATTATTTAATTATTATAAATTAATTTTTTTATTAAATAAAAATAAATAATATTTTTGATATAATACCTAAATATATTTTTTAAAAATAAAAAATTCATAAATAATAAATTTAATAAGCTTGTGTCGTACACATGTGGTTTTGAATAAATATAGAAATAATCTGAGACTATACTTACGAAAAATAAAGAACTGACGAATGTAAGCAAAGAGAAAATATTCGCTGATTTGAATTTAAAAAGTAAATGAATTGATGTTGAGGAGGTTAATGCGTGGTGAGCGACGCACAATCAGAATTCAAATTGTTTACCGATCTTATAGATACTTATATTCAGTTATCTTATGCAAATTGAGTTCGACATGATACACCTGGTGCCAAATATATACTACCACTACTAAATAAGTGTTTCCTTGGTTACTTTTTCATTGTTAGAAAAGAAAATTTGATGCTCTTTCACTTATTGCCATTGGTCTTTCTTATTTCTTTTAAAAAATTATAAGAAATTAATTTGATTTTTGTTACTAGATGAAATATATGAACAATAAATAGTTATAAGTGAATTATAAGAGAAATTCCCGAATGTGGGTCGATTTTCATGGAAAAAAATCCCACACGACCTTCCTCTGTCAATGGATTAATCAGTTATTCATCCATCGTCTCCTAGCTCACGTCAATTGAATTAGCTACATCATCTCCTATATTATATATTGTGTAGCTTACATCATTTATATACATGGTGTATAGCATGGGAGTAAAAATAAAAATAAGGTTAAAAATAAGGAGATAGGATATCACTTGCATAATTAGGCTCATCGTGTGTAAATTTCTTTTTATAACTTCATGTAAATGTCACCACACTTTTCTAGATCGGAATTTTACCTTGCCAGTACGTGGATGTCGTAGTAGATAAGACAAAATTGATTTCTTCGGATTAATGAGGAGTTTAAGATCCTGCCCTATGATCTCGATTTCCAGCATTTTATATATACTTTAGTACAATCATACCTCGACGAAGCTAGACATATATATTAGCATATACTGCATCCTTTCAGAGTTCAACATTCTCCGAATATTTAATATAACCTTTTAATTAAACTTATATCTCTAAACTTTTGTCAGTCCATATTTTCCTCTGTGCTGCTGCTAGAACTAGTCAAAGCTTTATTATCTTAGAGCTTGACGTTGAATCCCTTTCTGCTATCGACAATTTTTGACAACGGTAGTACGATCGTGCTCTTAGTTACGCTTTGGATTATTTACTACAGATTACATGGCTTATTTCGAGTTACTCAGTAATCTGCCTATAAATGTTATTACCTAACGAATGAGGTTAAGTTTCATTCGTCTGAGATCATAAAGTTGGAAAAAAGGGACCGCCAGTCGTCTCATCTTGTTTTAACGAATGCAGAATACTGACATAGAACATGCTCTATAATCTCCCAATTCTGTTCTTATCTGCAGATACTATCTATTTTATTGTTTAAAAACTGTAGATAATATCCAACTGGGCAGTGTCCTATAAACTATCACTCTTCTTATTTCATGTCTTCGCATTTTAAGTTTTGGTTATCATCTAAGGAATAACTTAATACCAATTAGTATTTTAGATTATCCGAGCCCTTTGATATTGTTCTATCTTAACATTCGTTTTCCTTTATAACCAGCAGAAGCTGACCTTTTTTAATTCTTGTTTTGATAATTTTAGCTTTAAACATCATCGCCTTAATGCTATTAGCGCCTCTTTTAGCTAGTTTGTTTTTTTTTTCATTTCTTGCACGATTTTGATGTCTTCGAATTCAGGTTAAGATTATGTTGTTATATTTTGTTAATATATTTATATATTATTTAAAATTAAGACCTCTCTTGAGCAGAATTTAATATTTTCTAAGACAAACAGTACCGCCTAAATATCTAAGCAGACGATGACGACAGACTACTTGGTGTTCCTATTTATCATTGTTTTTATTTATTATTATTTATCAGATGCTTTCAACTATGCATCTTATCACTTCTTGGAATATGAAAGCATAATTATCTAGAGTGTAAGCAAACTCTTTGAAAGTTCCTGCCTCTCAAACTCTTGCATCTATTCCGTGTTTCTTTTTGGTTCCATCTGTATATTAGATTATGTTTGTATTTGGAAGAAGTATAGTTACAATGTCCCAATCTTCCTTATCTTCGGTTATAACATATATTACTGATCATATAAATATGTTCTTGAAATTTCGTCATAACTTGTATTATGATGTTTATTTAATCCAGAAGGGATTTTTATTGTAGGATAGACTTCCGTTATTCGTAAGTATCTGTGAAGACTCATACAATTATTGTTCTATTTTGGAGAGAGAGGGCAATTTCAAGTAGAAATTTTGTTAAGATTTTTTTGTGGTTTTCATGGCGTTTTCCATAACTCTTACTCTTCGTTCTTGTATTTATAATCTAATTGAATGATCACATTGAAATTTGTCCTAAGTTCATTTCCGTGACCTTAAATTATGGCTCTTTGAAAGAGTCTGTATTTTATGATCGCATTCTATATTCATTTCAGATACATGGTTGTAGGTTCCAAATATTACCGAAAGCTCCACATCGAGTAAATGTTGATACTTTCGACACTTCTTTGTAATATGAGTATTTCAAATTATTTTTGAGTCCCATATTACTCTCTAATATATATTATTAGATATTTAGCCTAATTAATATTTTTGACTGGGCAGACGTTAATCTTAAGTGCTGTTATTGCCTAAAGCATATGCTTTATAAATTTGCTCGTATTCTTGAATTACTAGTGTCTATTCCTTTCAGCCTGGAAAAATCAAATTAAATAGAATTTTAATAATTAGAACATTAGGTCAACATAAAACGGGGATTTTTTAGATGTTATACAAATCGGCGTTTAGATACCTGTGTCGTTTTTAGCACTTGTAAAGTTGTAACTAGTTGGATACTGCCTGCCTGCTAACGAGAAAATATAAAGATTATTAAGAAGAAAATAAATATCTTTATTAATAATAATTGTTTTAATTTATTTAATTGTTAAAATACATCATCAAGCAACATCTTCAATAGACAATTTTATAATTCAAAAACATCACGTTACAAGTACATTTATAAGTTCGATCTTTTACTTGCTCCTTACCTAGGAGAAGTAGCAGTTAGTCTTACTTGAATTCACTGATAGGCTTATCATATAAATCCATGATTTCACAAACTTGAGAGCATACTGTGTGAGTTAGCAACCTATAGTCGCATATCCTTACTATAATTATTGTATCGTCTGGATATGCCTATGTACAGAAACTATGGTTACTGTACATAGGCATATCTAAGACAAAAATTGATACTTAAGCTTGACAAAACGTCTAAATTTTTATCAATATTTTCTTCGGAAAACTTTCCAAGGAGAATCCTTTAATAATTACATTTCCGAGTTGGAAAAATACTCTCGATCTTTTTGAAAAATAGTTCACTCCCTCCAAAATTATCCTCCCTCTCTCGACACATCTTTTATTAATAAATTCATAATTCTTTTATATGAAGACAAAGCAAAAAAATTTGTAGAAAACAGGTATTAATGCTCATCTTTCTTTTCTCAACCTTTCAGTCCATCAGTTCAATTTTCATTATTGGTTTCGAATACTGTCAACAAATTTTAATATTCCTCCACGGTTATTTTTCTCTAAGAGCTAAAGGTTATTATTAACACTTTTCTAACCAGAAAAGCTTTTCGGAAAGGTGGATTCCAAAATGTTATTCTAAAAATTCTTCTAATTAAATTTGTTGTAATACTATCCATCATTATTAAAGCTGTTATATGTAGCCGATATTTTCTGCCTTGTTTGAAAAAAAAACTTCAGTTATACATTGTTTGTCCTTGAAGTATCGAGTTTTTTTTATTTTGAGATTTCTGAATGTTGCGACTTGGGAGGGGTCTTAAAATGCAGAGAAAGCCTTTTTCCATTTGTCCCCTTTTTTCGATAATTTGAAGAGGTAGGATTTTACTTCGCGCCAAGGGTATTTTTCTATTTTTTGACACGGCGTGCTGAAGTGGAACAGCATTATGCAATAAAATTTTGTTTACAACTTAAAAAAACAGTGCGGAAACATTTAAGATGTTAAAAGAGGCTTATAAAAATAATTGTAGATCAAAATCACAATATGAAAAATGGCACAGAGCTATTAAAAAATAATTAAAAAATATTAAAAAATAGTAAAAAATAATCGACGAGTTTCGATCGGGATGCCACAAAGCTTTCCAATCGCTGTAAACACTCGCCACGTGATAAAAATTTTAAATTCAGACCGTCGATTAACGATTAGAGCAACCACGAAAAAACTGAATTTAATGCGATCTATGGTGCACAATATAGTGCAAAAACATTTAGAAATAGGAAAAATTTTGAAAAATATTAAACCTGAGGAGTGTTAGGTTACCTTTGAGAACTAGAAAACTCGCCTTTGTAAATGCGCGATGCAGGAGGAAATTATTTTGAACAATTTTAAATTTTTATTTCAAACTGTTTATAAGTTCAATAATAGATAATATTTCATTAAAAAAAGTAAGATTTTTCTTTTTTTTTAGAATCTTTAAACGAAATATTCTTGCATCGCGTTTTTTCACTAATTGCGTCAACGCGCCGTGTCAAAAAATCGAAAAACACCCTTCGCACGAAATAAAATCCTACCTTTTCAAATTATCGAAAAAACAAAAAAAAGGAACAAATGCAAAAAGGCTTTCTCTGCATTTTAAGTCCTTTTAGTCGTTACGACCAATAGCAAAATAAAAAAAAACTCAATACTTCGGGGACAGACCATGTATATCTTTCAGAAATAGAAAACCTCTGAGCTCTCCTTCAAGACCAATTAGTCTATTAATTTTCTTAAATAAAACGACTGAAGCTGTACTATTTATGCGTTTCCATAATATATATAAATCTATCTCGGCAAAATCAAATTTTACCAGATTTTCAATCAATTTACTGTAAAAATCATGGGGCATTGCATTAAATTCTTTATGTTACCAAATTCATCGCTGAATCAGTTAAGCTCAAACGACATACCTACACATTTTACTTAATTATTTCGTTAACAAGTAAAAAATTAGTTATTACGTACCTTTTTTAAAATTTACTTTATATTCTAAATCAATCTTATTTGTATTAATCCTACATAATTAAGAAATATAATTGAAATTATTACATTATATATTTTTTATTATAATTTAAGAATCTCTAAATATAAATAATTTCCTTTGAAGAATTTTAAAAATATCTGATAAATTCGTAATTATTAATGAAAATTATAAATCTTAAAAATATTTTTTTTTATTGTGTAAATTTTTTACATTATTATATGAAATTCTACAAAAAAAATGAAATACTAAAATAAAATAGAATTAATAATAATCTATTTTTATGATATATTTTAAGTACTTATTAATTTAGGTAATTGCATCAATTTAAAAATTGTACTATTTAAAATAATAGTTTGAATCAAAATAAGTAAATTGAAAAAATGATAAAAATATTAACATATTAAATATAATTTAATTTTTATATTATTTTTATATTGAAATAAATTAGGAATGTTACTAAAATTTTAAGTCACTATTTCGCTAAAAATGAAATTTAAATAACTAATAATTTAAATGTATGCAATTATAAAGGCCAATTGAATTGGTCTATCTATTTTTTATCATAATATTTATTTATTCATAAAGAGAATTATAAAAAAGTTATCCTTAAAAATATTTTCAATTGATTATAAAATGTAAAATCTATAATTTTATAATTTTATAATTTTATAATTTTATAAGTTTTAGGAACTTTTAATTTTGAATGTAAATTTTATATAATTGATAATGTTATATAATTCTCTTTATGAATAAATAAATATTATGATATTTGTTTAAATATAATAATATTATGATGATTTGTTTGTGTTGAGTTTTAATGTATTGCAAATATTTTAATGAATAACATGTATCTGAATTAGATATTAAAGAGAAAGTGATAAAATCGATAAATTACAATCTAATAAAAAAAATTTTTTTAAATAATTAACAGATGCAAGATATTTTCATTTATTTAAAATAAACTTAAAAAAATAATCATTAATTTGAATAGAGAATGATTTTTTTTATGGAATTTTTCTGTGATAATTCTTTTTGATTTATAAAAACATATAATAATGTGATTTGTTTCTATTCACTTGTGTTAAAATGGAATTTGATATGGTGAAGAGTATTTTAATCAAGATCGCAAGGCACCAAAATAAAATATCAAGAGATATTCCAGTGACATCCAGTAGCAGAAGAGTAAAATAATAGATACAAATCAAGTAAAGCAGGTAAGATGCAAATGCAAAGGAAAAAGAAAATGAAGGAGTGCAAGGGTCGTATATGGCGAAGGATAAAGAATATGAGATAATAATGGAAGAAGTGATGAGAATCCCCAGACTTGACTTTTTCTACTCTCAATACGTCCAAGATCGAGGTACGGCTACCAAGCCAGGCCTACCCCCGGACTCATTGCCGTGGTGAAAAAGCACCTGGTGTCCTTTTGCTTTTGCCGTACCTTTCCCTCTTTCATCTCGGCTAGTCGAGCTCTGTCTTCAATGTATTATAGTGTATTGTATACATACCTTTCATCTTGGCCAGCGTTTGCTCATTTTCGTGGCTTTTCTTTAATATGAAAGTCGGGTATTCATTGTTTTCCCTTCTCGCACAAACACATATGCATTTTTGCTGATGACCCTTTTATTGCATTACTTTTGCACTGCCTATATCTGTATACTTGGCCCTTTTCCCTTATCCTTTTTACCCTTTGCTTTCTAATTAATTTTATTGTTAGACTTTGACTCTGAATAATTTATCATGTCTCAAAATTATCTAGCACACTCGATTAAATTTGTTTGTTAACTAACTTATAACTAACATACTTTCCATTATTTTTTTGCAATTTTTTTTACACAATAAAAATCATATGGATCATATTTCAATATATATTGCCAATACTTTGATGTATTCAAAATTATTCTCTTCATTTTTCAAGTAGTGCCTTTCACAATATAAACAATGTTATTTATAAAGATAAAATATGTTTTACACTGAATATATTAAACTCAAAGTGCTTTCATTTATGTATCATTAGAAAATATATATTATTTTATTCCAATCATATATTTTTTTACTTATTTTTTAATTAATCAAGGAAATAATTTTTTGAATAATCACAAATACTTTAACAATTTTATTAAAAAAATTAGTAAGACTAGAGGACTTATTTTTTAATTATCACTGCTGGTAGGTTCATAAATAAAATATAATAACTGTTCAGTCATGTGTATGGTGAAAAAAAGAACGTAACTTAATAACTAGAAAAAACAAATGTAGTAAAAAATAGTAACAATATCTCTATAGTTGCTACATATTCTCACGAGTTTCATTATAAAATAAACTGGGCATTCTTATTGCATTTTTGACAATGAGACTAATTTTAAAACCAGATTTATATTCGAAATATTATATATTATAAGCCATAATAGTACACTTCCTCTCAAGAGGATACACAAAATTTTAACAGTAGATATAATTACACTCTTAACATTAAAACGTATAATAGTAACATTATAACGTAGTTTATAATATATTATAATATTATAAAAGGGCATACCATATCTAGTATTTACATTCTTATTTTCATTGCGACAATTCAATGTCTAGATTACAAGTATTCCTGAGTATTAATTTTAAATAATCTATCATGTATGTGTAAAAATTAATAATATTTTTATTTTATTAATAAACATCCTTGAAAAAAGAAGAGATTACTTATTAAAATATTGGCAAATATAATAAAAAGTTGTCTTTTTATTCATTTCGCACCTTATTGAATCTTGATTATCTTTTGTTTCTAATTCTAATCTCATTTAATCTATATTTGATTTATGATTTCCTAATTGAATTTTGTTGATTAAATTACTATCTTTTTTTTATTTTATAACTTTAAATATTGCTGTAATTGAATTTTTAGTTTAACAAAAAATAAAAGAAACTATTGACATTCTTCAATTGAAATAAAAAGCCTTCATGATTTTCTTACTCTACTATCTGAATTTCTATTAACATTTTTCCCCTTCAAAACTCTTCCATTATCCGATTAAATCATATAAATATTTCCATTTAGTAATGTAGTTATTACTAAATATACCTATTTTATGTGTATAAGCTTTTTCTATAAGATTTTTTAAAAAAGCTTGAGTGCATCTTGGGTTGAGCGTTGAATTGTAGGAGCATCCACAAACCTGTATTGAGTTTATAAGCTTTTAACTCTGAAAAACAATAAATTTTTCGAGGACGCCTCCCCAGAGAAGGATGCAACAATTTTTAAATATGCTGAAAAGAAGGTGCGACAAGGTGCACAAAATCGTCCTTAATAAACACTCACCTGAACGTCTTGAAACTAAATGACTCGTGCAAATTATTAATTGCGAGGGCATTACTTTTCCATATGTAATTATTAGTCAGCAATACATGGTCACGTTTTTACCTCGATCACCGGTCTGATATTTGATTGAAATGATAGGAGACTATCCTTCTCCTGCATCATTTTGCAAATTCGATACCCCGTTAGTTCCTCACCAAGGAAATTATCCTAAAAATATTTTCTTTTTCCGAAACAAGAAGTTTTTATGCCTTTTATTGGAAATATTGCAACACTTAATTAATTATTCAACTTGTATTTGTGAGAAAATTACAGTTCTATGAATTCATAGTTTAACTACATTCAACAATTTTCTAATTAGTTATTTAAATTAATTCTAAAAGAAAATGTAAATCACTTTTCTTCAGTGCAGACATTCAACCCATATTTTAAACAACTACTGTGCTAATTGCGGATGACTGCACATTATATCTATTTCTTTTAGCAATAATAAATTAAAAGTATAATGAATTTATATTAATTATTATAAATATCACCATTACATCTATTAAGGTATAAAAAATTTATGCAAAATTTTAGATTTTTTACTTTGATACTCTACATGTCTTGATATCATATTTCTAATAATACATAAATATTTTTTTACAATATAAAATTCAAGATTACAAAATAAGAACCTCTCAGATTGAAATACCTATAATTTGAATATATTTTAGAATTTAATATTCTTGATTATACAGGTTTAATGTAATGTCACGTATGTAATATTGAAAACGCATACGCGACGAATTAAATTGTACTCGCGTCAGTAAACGAAGACAAAACATTAGGAAAGTGACATTGAGGGAATCGAATGGAGTCGCGAGTAACATGAAACCCGCGAGTATTAAGAACTTCTAAGTTCGCCAAATTGTGAAAATTCAAGATCGGAGGCGACAATGAATATGCAGAGGTCAATCGAAAGACAATATCAGAGAAAGTTGACAGAACGATAATCAAGCAAAGGCACCCGGAGGGAGAATTCGCGGATTTTGCAATTCCCTATACAGCGCAAGTAATGAGTCAAATCGAAAAACCCGTAGGGGCATTTGATTCGGTCTTGATCCGATATTCGGTTCGCTTTCTTCTGCAGTCATACTTCGGTTCGGATTCTTAATATTTATTACATTCCATTTTATACAATCGAGACTTAGTTTTTTTGTTTGCGACACGAAACATTGTATTAAACATTGTCTTACTCTTTCTCTCTTGTTCGTTAAGAGATATAATAATGAAAATATCATATCAATTAACTCGCGTTTTCTTTATTGATAATTCCGAACCTTACAAAGGCCAAAGCGCTTTGACCGTTTTGGATAGGGTAGAACAAAACTTGGAGAAAATTTCACGATTCAATTATAAAAGAATAAATATAATCGTAACAGTAATTACAATTATTAATTTATAAATTTTAAATATTTTTTTTTATTTCCTTGTAAATTAATATAAATTCGTACTATTTAATCATATTTTCATTAAATAAAGTATCTATACCATCTGACCTCAAGTTCTTGAATTCTAGAAATTTTGAAAGTTGAAATATATCTCTATATTTTTCAAAAAAGTATAATTAATTCCAAATTTCTTTTCTTTTTTAGAAATGAATCCTAAGATCCACCTAATATGCATATTCCAGTTTATAGTTTTTTCTTTAAAAAATCCAGTTCTTCGTACATTATTTAAAATAATTGAATAAAGAGTATAACCTCTTAATATAAAGAATTTATACATTTTAATATATTTTACTGTAACATAACACTTTCAGTTTTGAAGCTAATGATTGTAAAAACAATGAAAATAAAATAATACATATATTAGGTAAACAATAAAATAATAGTGCTGATACATGTAAAATGATTGTCTAAATACTTTACAAAAGTAATTCAGAATACAATCCAAAAGGATAAATAATAAAAGAGATAATAATGGATATAAAATATAATAATGTTTAGGAAGTTATATCGTGGACGAAAAAGCACTACTGAAAAGAGAAATTTATATAAAAATCACAAGAAAATTTATGAAATCAATATTTGAAACAAATATTATAAAGAATATACAAAAGAACTTATAATTAAAAATACATACAGTTATTTTGATATGTGAGATCAATTGTACAAGAAACTATTGAAAAATTGATTCTAAACATGTACTAATCTTTTCCTTTTCTTTTATTTCTTTAGTTTATTAAAGAGAACTAAACAATATTGAATTAAAGCAGGAGTATTAAAGCCAAATAATTTTAGAATATTATTATCGATTATATGTGATATGCAGTCCTGAAATTTGTAATAAAAATTAATAATTCTATTATAATTTATTCATAAATAATTTATTATCTTCCCTTATTATATTATATATTATTATTATAGTGATTATAGAAATCTTGTTAAATTATAGTTTTTCCCTCTTAAAAGACTTTTTAAAATACTTTTGTTAATGTATTTTTCATAATTATAGGCACTTATATAATTTACATTTCTTTGTATGTTGACTGGTAATTAATTAATTTATATTATATCAGTTTAAATACATTTAATAATATTTTTTGAGCAACTGTTAAAAAATCTGTTACTGTTTAAAAAATCTGGCTTTTATACATATATGTGTATGTGTACATATATAAAATATTTAAAAAATAAATTTATAATTTTTGCAATAATTATAATATATAAAATAAGCAATAATTAAATATTTAAAATTTATCTACAAATTCGCTGACTCATCATTATAATAAAATTTATTTTTTTTTGTTGAAATCAATTTACTTAAAAATAATATTAATCATTTACTCGTGTATTAAAATATGAAATAAATAAATAAATAAGTGACTTACTTTTTAATAATTATTTTTATAATGTATTAATAATTAGACTAAATATAATATTATTGTATAATAAATTTATTAATGTCCTAAACTCTGATGCGTTTTGGTTACGAATACTTTCACGTTACTGGCTTTTAGAATAACGACAAAAAAATGCGTTGATAAAAATTGAGAAAGACGCAAAAGATACTTTCTATTTAGTTATTGTACGAAAAACTTTTAAAATTTTAATTGCATTTTGAAATGTTTTGTTTATATGAAATATTTTCAATGGCCATAGGATTATACAGGAAAACAAGTGGGTAAAATGATTTATTGTGATCCAATAAAGACTTTAATGTAAGATTCGAAATAGTAATAAACTATTAAGATTAATTTTGTAGCGATTTTGGGGAGATCGAAAAATGTATGGAAGAAGTTTCCTTATCATTCTTTTAGTATTCTATTAGTACTAGCAAAATTGTTTTCACGCGAAACGTGTTTTTGAAAGTTGTTACGCATCACGAACAAGTGTCTGTTAGAATAGCACTATAAGATAACATTTTGCTTATATCTTGGCAAATACACAGTGGAGTTACTTTAAAATTTTAAAAAAGGTCATTAAGGGTAACTATGTATAAATTACAATTAGGAAATTGGCATGAGA
This sequence comes from Eupristina koningsbergeri, assembly GCA_018907245.1. Classification (NCBI taxonomy): domain Eukaryota; kingdom Metazoa; phylum Arthropoda; class Insecta; order Hymenoptera; family Agaonidae; genus Eupristina; species Eupristina koningsbergeri. The sequence continues at coordinate 440,102 of JACCHV010000074.1, forward strand.
TTATCAAGGAGGACCATAAAATCTTTGTAGATATCTGATACCAATTCTGAGCGTCTAAATAAAATTTTGAGATTAGACTATTGCTAGAATATCAGAACAAGCGCTGATATACTGGATTTATTAATATTTGCAGATAATAAGATAATAATAGAAGACATACTAATATAAATGGTTTAGGCGATGCTTCTGATGTAGGTGTTACCAATATATATACGTACAGTTACCCTTGCTAACCTTATTTAACAATTAAGACTCTCCACTTTGTTATGCTAAGCTGCTCCCAAAATTTTACCACATACTTTCATCATCAAAAATAAAAAAAAAAATATATTAAAAATAAAAAATCACCAGTTACACCATCTGGCCATGTTACAAGATTGAAAAACACGCTTCGCAGGAAGACAAATCCTGTCACTGATTATAAAAAAAACAAAGATAGGGAAATTTCTCCTGTACATTTTCTAAGCTTTTCGAAAATGCTGCTATAAATAGAGAAAAAAAATAAATTTTGATACTTGATAAAATACACTATATATATATTTTAACATGTCAAGTAAAATTGTGATCTAAGAATTTTGATTGATCCTCGTAAAAACAATTAAAATATAATCGTTTAAAATAAGAAATCTTAATCAGTTTATGATAATAGCATTTTGAATAAATTAATTATAATAAATTCTTTGAAGTGATGATTACGATTGTGACTACTTATTATAATTAATATTAATATAATACAATATAAATCTACATGTAATTAGTAAAATATTACTTATAAAATTTACTGATTAATTAATAATTATTATATTAAAATTATTTCTGTCTTCCTTTTATTTAAATACAACTAAATAATCAATTTATTTTTCTAATTTTTAAAGTTCTTTAGACTAAATTTGATGATTATTAATATGTATAATATAATTATAAAAATATATAAAAAAAAAGATTGTATAAATATTTAAAATTTTGTATTGAAAAAAATTGTAAATTATTCTTTGTATTAGGTGACATATTATAAGGTTAGAAATGTCGAAATAGAATGTTTGGATAAAAGAATCTTTTTTTTTTTGTACCAATAATCAAGAACAATTGTTATTAATTATGTTTCATCTATTACGCTTGGTAATGCTATTTATTTATAAAACATTTTTACAAAAATCTTGATATTTTTATTATATATATTCTAATAATATTTAAGGTGTTTTTTATAATAATAATAAAAAAGTTGAAATATTTATAATAATAAAAACTGTAATTTTAAATGATGTTTGTAAAAAATGATAAAATATTAATACATTGTTTCTACAACATATCGTTTATTTAAAAATAACTACAGTATAAAATTACAAAAAAGTTGTTTGATGTATAACTATTACTACAAAACTATTGTATTAAAAATAATATTTATTATATTAACTTCAAATGTAATTAGTTACAAAAGTTTAAAAAATTTGATCAGATTTTAGTATTGCAATAATATTTAAATTATAAAAAAATTTGATCATTATAAACTTAAAAAATATTTTTTATATTCCATAGATATTTGTTAATATTGTAACGAAGTTACTCTTTATCCCAACGGATGGACCGCCAAAGCCGGCGTGGGGAAGTCGAGTTGCCCCTCTGTGCGTGGGGTGCAGGAGGGTGCTCGATACCCGTGGAATCCTACAGCTAGGATAGCTGAATGTTGGGATTTCAGGATTCGGGGAAGTGGGGAAAGTGACGGGATTTTTGACTAAGCATGAATGAATACTTTCAAAGAACTGAGTTTATGTATGGGCGATAAATAAGGCTGTTATAATAGTGTGAACGGAGCTTAGTTATCGACTAGTATAATACGGATTTGCAGATTGTATAGTGTAAACAAGTCATATAGTGTAATATAGGTTGGATGGTTGCATTGTGTAAACGAGTCTTGACAGTTATGTAGTTAGTATAATATGATCATGGTGGTTGCTTAGTGTAAATGGGCCTTAGCCATTACCAATTGTAATAAAGTCAGTTACTAGTGTAAAACGGTCTGTCGTCGTTGCGTAGTCTGAAACGTGCTGTCGTTCTTGCATAGTATAAAACGAACTTTGATGGAGATGGGGGGCAATTATATAAAATGGAGTCAGTTGCCCCGCATATGCTGCTGCTAGCAGTAACAGTGTTTGCTTGAACAAATACTACTGTAGTGCAGTAACCTTCGTATAGCTTAACTGCTATACAGGTCCCAGAAACATATTCCTACGAATACAAAAGGGATGCCATCTTTGGACCAGCTGGATTAGAAACTCCTCGTATACGCTGCCAATGATGGTACGAGTGTATACTAGAACAAGATATAGCTTGGCTTCTATGTAGGCTCGAAGAGCATTTTTCTGCGAAAACAGTGGAGATGCTTGCTCTGGATTGGTTGGAGCAAAAACTCGTTTTTCTGCGGTCTCGGTGCTCTTTTATATCTGGAAAAATATATTATATCGGCGACAAGATGGTGTCGGCGGCATGCGCAGTTTAGTTACAAAAGCATATACTCATGAAGAGTACAATAACTTGCCTATCCGACTGGGGTAGATGGGGGGGGGGTGTTCGTGATGTTCAGGCCCAGTCGCGAGTGAGCGTATTATTTTTCCTTATCTGGTGTTTTACAAGTTTCCTTAAAGAAAAGATTGTACTAGAATGATTCATTCTGTTTTGAACTGCACTTGGTGGAAGAGTTTGATGTTTGTTTGAAAATAAACTTGGTAGTACCTTTATTCGGTTTATTTGATTTATTGCTAAAGTATATATAAATTGGATGACGTTCTTTTACGTAGGTTTGTTTATTATTTTATTGGAATGTCTCTAGACTTTATTATTAATCAGCTACTTCAACCCATAAAAATTTTAAACATTTTCTTGGGTTAGCATCAAGTATTGTATAATTTATCCGTGGGAAAAGATTCGGTTTGCAATTCAAGTTCATTCTAGTATAAATCGGGTAACAGATTTCTCTGCTGTTAGTAGAATAATTCTTGGCTTGAATTTCTTCTTCTTGAAATCTTGTATAATGAAATTTGAGATTAAATGTTTTTTTTATATTTTGGCATAGATTTCTTCTTCTTTGACTTGCTTGTGGTAAACCATCTGGATCAAGGCTGAAGTCAAAAGTTTTCTCAAGGTGACTTGTGGTGGAGAGTCCAGAGATGCTCGATAAGGTTGACTTCTAGTAGCTTAAGCTATATCTTAGTACGGCTTCAACGGGCGTTGAACTGCTTAATCCCAAATGTCATGTGGTGAGTATCTTTGTGTACTAGCCCCAGATCTGAGTTGTACATACTCTAGCCAATCTCTCCCCAGTAGGTGCTGGCTGCCATAAAGAGATCAACTATATTGAAATCAGGAGTTAACACCTTAGACGTGTGTTTCTCAAGACTGACAAGACTGAAAATCTTTATCTTTTTATTTTTTTGCCTTTGCCAAAACCTGACCGGGCTTTTCTGGAGTAGCAAAGGTGTATCCTTTTTTTCATTTCTCTGTAATTTTCCATCTCTTACATTTTTTGTTTTTCTTTTAGATAGCTACTTCTTACTTGCTATATTTTACTTTCTAGTTTCCTTACTTGCCAGCTTGTAGAGTTATTTGTGAACTTACTCATTAGCTTACACACTAGCTTATATAACTATTATTATCGTGCTATTCTTATTTGCTAGTTTTCTGCACTAATTTACATAACAGAGCTGCTCTTATTTACTAGTTTACTGGCTAGCTTACATATTAGTCTTATGTATTATTTTATTTGCTAGAGCTATTTTTAACTAGTTCGATCCTGCTGCAGAGCAACTTTCCATGCCTTCATTGGTTGTTTCCTTCATCTCTCACAAAGGAGACCTAACTCCTCCAGTTCTTCTTCCTACATCATTTCCGTCCCGTGTTATTTTAGGCGATTCTGCAGAGTCATCCTCAAAATCGGGTCGATTCCATCAAACGCGTGTACGAAAAAATCCTCGTTTATGATTACGCTACGTGAAATATGGAATTTGCATTCTCATGCTCTAATGTAACCGATGTATCTTTTCTTTGTTTTCAGGTCTCCCTGGCGCTTCATCAGTATGCCCACGGCCATGACGTAAGATCTTATTGATTTATTTGGTCATTGCCTGCGATGAGATATTTGTACGGACAGATCTTCCTGCTCTTCATTTGATAGAAAGAACTTCTTCAACACTCTGTTTAAGTATCCCTATTCCTTAAATTTGACTTGGTTAAGATACCAACCAAGGACATCGCCTTTTAATGGTTCTGGAATAGCTCTCAGAATCTGTTTTCTGGTGAGTCGATATATTTCTCTAGCTCTTCCAATATGTTCAATAAAACCAAAAGGGCTTTTTCCGTCAAAGTGACAATTCCATTTTTGTACTATCTCACAAATTTTCTAATCGGCTATTAGATCCATGACTTGAGTAAATTTTAGTTTCACAGATCTAGAGGTAATATTCTTGATTAATTCCTCCAAGGGTCTATTGGTGATTATTGTCAAATAATTTATTAGATTGCGCAAGACATCTTCTTCATTGTACTTAGCAGGGTCATCTTCTTTGTCTTCTAACTTCTCAAGGTGGGCTCGAACGTATTTTATCGTTGTCTAGCGACTGTGAATGTTTCTTCGGTCGATATTTGATATGCACCCAACTCCCTAACGAGCTCGGCTTTCCGCAAACCGTATCCAAGCAACTTTCATTTTTCTTATAGAAAATGATTTCTTTCATTTACAGGTATTCACTCATAGAATTCGTGACATATTTTAATTGCCTCCCTGTTCTGGTACCATGTAATGTTTGTATTATCTGATTAATTATAATAAGTAATAATTATAACAAATTAATTTGAAATATAGCAATATAATTTGAAAATATAAAACTCAAATTTAAAATTATAAAAAAAATTTATAATTTTAATAACGAATTGTTGTAATATGAAATTTAATTAAATTAGAATATGAGTCATAAAGACTAAAGAATATGATATAACAGTAATTATAAAAAAAATCATCAAGTGTGCAATAAATTGAGGTATTTAATAATAACTTCTGATATAATTGATAGCAATCGAGTTAAAATTTACATCTTTGAATAAAATTTCTTTTCAATAAGTCATCAATAATAAACAATGTTTTAATAAAAATTTGTATTACTTCAAATTACTTTCCTTAGAAACATCTTTTTATAAAGTAAATTAAAAAATTAAACTATGTTATTTATACTTCACAAGTTACTCATTGGTTGATACGATTATTTTTATTTTGTAATGTTAGCAATAGTTTAATAGGTATTTTACGAATATTTTCGCAAGAATGAGTTTCACCAAACGTTTCTTTGTATCTCCTCTAAATTATGCGAATCCTCACTTATGCATTCTTCCAATCCCATGATAGAAGAGGACTTCCTCTAGATGAATACTAATTTATAATTGAATTGTCTTTTAATCGTTCATATCACTGAACTAATATATAACTTAATGCTATCCATCGTATCATCAGCTACTACTCTATTTAAATGTGATCTTTCATTCTCGATCGCAGTAAGCAATTTACTAAATAGTTAGAGCTCTTTAGTTTAGTATAATATTTACCTTTAAGGATGAAACCCGCGTTGTCCTTTAAATTAAGTAATATGGATAACGTGAAACTCGAGGCATATTATGAACTTGCCTTGCCATCTATTGACGAGGCCAACAACTTTTCGGGAATCTTAAGATAACTCTCCCTACTTTTCTTTTATAACTTATGATAATTTATATACATTTTAATGCTTTCAAATTTGAATGGTATTTTAGTCCTTGTTTAAATCAAAACAAGCTGATATAACATTATAATTTATTAAATAATAAAATTAATTTATCAGAAGTTAAGTTATTCTCAAATTTAATTGACTTTTGTTTTGTCACTGCATTAACCAGATGCTTGTCTATCATCTAATATAAATGATGTGTCCGGAAAGTAATGCCTGTTTTTTGTTTTTGAACTTACTATTTTTATTTGTTTTTCAGTTTTGTAATACGGTGTGAGAAACTGCCTGGTGGAATTTCGTTATACGATAAAATTTTATATATAATTTGAAAAAAAAAACATTGGACAGATTTTTAAAAAAAAGTTAAATCTTAAAAAAGGTTATAAAAAGGTAACAGTATGTAAAATTTTATAAATTCAATGTATTATTCATTACATTGATCCTTAAATGAAGGTTTGAACTTAAAATTTTGTACACATGCTCGTCGTTAGAATTGATTCAAACAGTTTTTGGGTGCTACGGACAGTGCTCAAAGATGACCTTCATGAAAACCTTTTACAACATTTTTTTAATTGCAATGTACATGTAATCCTATTCTTAAATACTTCCTTAACGTTTAAAACTCTCAAGAATATAAAATTTTTTCAAGTCGCAAATAAATTTTTTAATAAGTAAACTGTTCCAGTAGACGATCCATTTCAAAATTCAAAAACACGTTTCGCGTAAAGAAAAATCCTGTCGCTTCTACTGACCGAAAAAAAGGGGACAAATAGAAAAAAGTCCCCCAAGCATTTTTCAACCTTTGTGAAATAGCTACAACAAAAGTGGCTTCAAAAATATAAAAAGGCATTATTTTCTTGATGCACCATATATAAATTAATTTATAAATGTTTTAGTTTTTTTTTTTTTTTAATTTCGTGTCAAAGTGACATTTTATAAATCAAAATTTATTAATAAATATTAAAAGATTATTTATAATAATAGTACATGAATTTATATAAACAATACAAATTTATTTTGATTGATACAAAAAGTGAAATTAAGGCATAAAATTGGGATAAAAGTAGGTTCATTAAAAAAAAATATTATATAAAAATTCGTTATATATGTACATATTAATGTATTTTGATGAATTAAAAATTTTCATTCGTTTAAATATTTTTTAATTTTCAAATGTCTAATTTTGAAATATAAAAATCTCTAGAAACATATTTTATTCAAAAAACATGTTATAAGTGAGTTTAAATATTAAGTCGACAATATTTGCTATGAAAATTATTTACATATTTTTTATTTATTTATTGTTTTTCATATTAAACGTATTATCGAATTCATTTAAAATAATAATTAAAGACATAATAATTTATACAAATATAGCATTATTTATTAGTTGTATAGTTCTATTTTTTTTAATAGATTTTTTTTTCAAAACTTTATAAATATAAGATTAATGCTTAAGTTTAAGTTGCAACTATCTTCTATTAAAATAACTTAAAATTGCAGTAAATCTATTTCGTAAAGACCAGTTTGCACGTTTTTATTTAGTTTAGGACGTAGGTAGGTATACAATAAACGTTAAAAAGACGTTCTGAAAATTCCTCGGATCGCCATAAATCAGTCCCGTGTACGGCTAAAGCCTTTCATCTCTCCCTCTCCCCCCTCTTTCTCTCTCTTCCTTTCTTTCTTTCTTTATCTGTGTACCTTTCAGTCGCTTGTTCTCTTACTTTGCATGAAGCACATCCAAAGAAATCGGATACGATGTGCAAAAGGCTATCGAAACTCACCAGCAGTCCGTTGAGCTAATGCATAAATGTGCGTTTGCGCTTGAATACTTATACTTGTGCGTGTGTCAGCACGCAAAAATCCCTTGGGATGTGTAATATACACATCCATTGAGAAGGCGGGAAGAAAAAACCCTAAAGATTTTGTCCAGTTCATTTCGAAAAAACACTCGATCTCTCTGTCATCTGGTTAACGTTTTTTGCTTCGATTTAATACTTAAATGTATACAATTATTCAAGTGATTTGTTCTTTTCTGTAGCTCTTCTAATTTATACCTATACTGTTTATAAATAAAAATATTTGGAAACAATGTTATTATTTTTTTTTGACTAGCGCTTACGATGATATATACGTATTGAAAAAATTCAAATTATACAAATTATAATATTTATTCATTCCAATAAAACCAACTTGATTATTCGAATTTTACTCAAACTATATTTTCTAAATACATCAAAACATATATATAAAATTTTAAGAAATAAAAAGTGAAAATCAATAGAAAAATTCAATCAATAGGTAAAATTTATTTATCTATCCATTCCTGGATTTTCCAGCTTTTCAAATATGTATACGTAAATGCATCTCTACATATAGATATTTACATATATGGTATGAAATAATAGACGATATGTATAAAAACAAGTAGTTAAATTTTTGTGTTTTACAATTATTATTTAATGTATTATGGCACTATCGCACAATGCATATAATGATATACATACAAATCTAATAAGTTAATAAAAAATTACTATTTATAATAATAAATTAAAAAAAATTTTTAAAATAGAAATAATAAGTTTTATATAATTAATATAATTCACAAATAATTGAAATCAATTATCTTTATACGTAAAATATTTATGCAATATTTTTATTATGTAAATTAACGCTTGTTAATATTAATTAGTCATAATTTAATTGAAATATAATTTATATATATAAATATTCATACATTAAATAAAGAATAAATTCGAATAATTAAAAATTTAATATGTATATGAAAATCAAAGAATCGAAAAATTTTTAATTTGTTAAAAAAAAAATAAATATAAACTTTAATAATGAGATAAATTAAAATTTTTTTTATTTTTTTTAGTATATTTAATCAGATAATTGAAGTGTTCATACTACAGCTCGATTGATTACGTACGAAGCGCTTTAACAGCTGAAAGTTTTAGTTTTTGGGTAATTAATTGAAATCGAGAATTTTTATGTGTAGAGCTGTACAAATGATTCGATATATATTGAGCAATTCATTTATGTATTTAAAAGCATTATATATCAATATAAAATCGTGTTTACAATCTTATTTTTATATTTTGAAATTAAAATTTCACAAATTATTTCATTTCCTTAAATAATTTCATATATTAAAGAACTTAATTTAAACCTTGTATTATTTTTAAATAATTAACAAAATAATTTGTAATTATATTTTTAGTTTTATGCTGATTGTAATAAATACAAGTATAGTAAATAAACAAAAATATAATCAATATAATCATAATACTGGAATATTAAATAATAAGTTATGATTATTATTATATTTCTATCGATTCACGACGTATTTATTAATCAATCACAGTGAATTACATTTCAAATATCTTATTGGAAATAATCAATGGAATAAAAGTGAAAATATTCTTAAAACTATATAAAAATACAAAGAGTTTTTTCTTATTATTGCAAATCATTTTTCCAACGCTTAAATTCAAGTAACAGCCACTGCTTAATCATTCTAAACTCATAGAATAATTCACATTACTGTTTAAAAATTGAGTTTGATTAGATACTATAAAAAAACACCCACGCCCGATCTCATCACCTATTATTAATACAGAAGCAAAACTCTATAGCAAAAAATTAATATTATGAATAAACGTTTAAATGAATCAAAGCAAGTGAATGAATCTGTTCTGTATGTATAAATGAATAATAACGCGGATAAATACTTATGAAGATGCAAGGGCTCATAAAAGAAATAAAGGGTAGAGGTCAAATCTGGCACTCGTGATTCTTATAGGTATTCATTTAAAATATAACTCTGATCTCAAGTATTTGCAAATATTTAAATTTGCCGATAACAAACTACAGATTGACGCACACAATTGTCCCCTCCAAACTCCAGGTGCCGCTGCCCAAGGTAGGTGGAGTTGTAAGTCATATAATTGCTCTAATTGGAAACTCGCTATCGATGAAGTTCGCTCGCAATTCCACGGAATCGTGGATCTCGCACAAGAGCCGCTCAGAATCTACCTATCCCCTGATCGTGTACACAATGTGTATCGACCTATGAAAAGTGTGGGTTCCACCAAAGATAATGTGCTGGTAATGAGAGACAGCCACTGCGTTTATTTCTAATTTAATTGGGTGAATGTGTCGTTACTGAAAAATTATGCATGCATAGTGACTTTTGGAGGACAAGAGAAATGGAAACTTGAAGAAATGGAAACTTTGGTCACAACATGGAAAAATAAGAGGAGACTAAATAGCCGTTGCCAGAGAAGATGAAACTTTGCTTAAGACTCATTAGAAAAATACACTCCCCCCCTCTTCAAGAAGAAAAGGTAAAGTTTATTGTGTATCCTTAATTTGCTATTTTTCAATTTTCATTAACTATTCATTTCATTTAATTACATGAACTATAACTTTTTTTTTAAATATTTCAAATTTATTACTTAATAAATATTTTAAGCGTATAACGATTTTATTTTTATTTTTTAGAATATCTGCGTTAAATTTTTTTTCTATTTTTGTCAAAACAAATATTACATAAAAATTTATTAAAATGTATTATATAGTTATATATTCCACATAATAATATCAAATATTATAATGATTATATATACAAAACTATTTATTGGTTTCTATCATTGGTGAGCATAAAATCCAAAAAAAATTTTTTATTTTTGTTGATTAAATGAAGCGAAGTTGTATATTTTACTGTAGTATAATGTTTATTTTAGGTAAAATTTACATGTGAATAATAATACATGAATTATGAATGAATATTTTAAAACATAAATTAACAGATTATAATGTGCGTAGAGTATTTTTACAGTTACTATGAGGCATTCATTGGTAACCGTCGAGTACGATCAGGTCTTTCTTTCCACTGTAGCAATAAAATAATTTCACGTATAAAAAAGACAGTATCTATCTAATAAAACATTCTTTGTATCTAAGTTTATCTGCATATTAATAAATAATTTAAATAAATAATCTAAATAAATAATATATAAATAATTAATTATAAATTAATATATAAATAAATAATACAACGACATATTTGTTGTACACCAATATCTTTCCTCAACACAAGTGCTCTTAATTATAATTTATTTATTCACTTTTCTCGAAAAATATTTAATTTCTGTTTTATTGAATGGTTTTGTCAGCATGTATTCAATCAGTTCTTAAGGAGGGCAATACACAAAATCTTTTAATCCTTAATTATTATTTCTTTTATAAAATGATATTTAGTATATATTTGCCTTGTGCGATTACTGCTTATTTGGTCTTCATTTAATTTTTTTCCGATTATCTTAAAAAATGGTAGCGTTAATTTCTGTATTAGGTATAGATTATTTGATTAGTTGTAGCAAAAATATAAATTATGAAAAATACAAGCTTCTGAAATGGAAATGTACTCTTCTCCTGTAGATGATAAAAATGCGTAAATTTGTTATTTTACTGACTACTGTTTGTTACATTCGTAGATTTAAATGATTTTTTTGGACTTGTAATCATTTTAATTCTTAATCCAATTGACATCAGCATAAGCAATTAGTTCTTGTGAACTGTGGCTTACAAGCACAAGTTCATAATTTTTATTATTTTTCAAGTAGCGAACTAATCTATTTTTCTTTGTTCAATTAATTGTTCTGAGCTGTTTGTTTGTTTGGGGTACCAATGTCACACTTGCACTTATACCTGATCTTGTGTTTACGATTACATATAAAAGTACTCCAATTAATTACTCATAGTTCTTAATTTTCCATCTGAGGTTGATAATAACATTTTAATATATCATGTGTCCAACGATGTATGATACATTTGCATTTTTCAAGCTAAATCTTCTTGAAATTTTTTCAATATAAGTGACTTGATTAAAAAAATAAAATTTATTATTATTTTTTCTAATTCCCAAAAATGTTTGTAAAAATGTAAGTCGATTAAATTAAATTTTTTTTTGTTACAAAATTACTATATTATTAATTTCCATAAGTTACTTGATGGCTGTTAAAATATCAATGATAGATGCTGAATAAATGATAATTTACACATGATGTATTGTGAAAGTATCGAGGTTTATTATTTTTTTTTTTTTTACTCAATTATTTGGTTATTATTATAAAATATTATAAAAATATTATTATAAAAAAATATTATAAAAAATATTATATAACGAATATTATAAAAAAATTTCAATATTTCCCCAAGATTATTTTTCTAATAACAGCTAAAGGTCATTATTGGTACTTCTTTAAAATAGGAAAACTTTTAGAAAAGGTATATTAAAATGTATTCTAAATGGTATTATAAAAATTCTTCTAATTAAATTTCTTATAGTCCTTTCAAGCATAATCTATACTATTAAGCATACCAAATATTTCCTTTCTTGATGAAAAGAAGCTTCAGTTATATGTGTTTTAGAAATAGAAAAATTTCTTACTTTCCTTTCAAGTTATAGAATAATGAGTGTAATAAGGTTCCTAAATAAAATAATTGAAGCTCTATTACTTACACGTTCGTTACTCCAAACATATGTCAGCAAAATCAAATTTTGCGAGATTTTCACTTTACTTACCGTAAAAATCATGAGATAATGCATCAACTTCTTCAGTTAGCGAATAACTCTAAACGGAGCACTTATTATTTTTACTCGATGCTCATAAGCTTTCGATTATATTTCGTACGATGAATTAATTTATAAACTTATACCTCCCTATGTTATCGGCGTTATTCGTTTTCCAACCAAACTTTCACTGTAAACATTGATAATCATTTTTCTCCTATTTTTCTCAATAAGTATAGATGTACAAGGTTCAAAACTTTCACCTCTGCTATTTAACCTTTTGCCAGTGATATTTCGACTGATAGGAAAATCTGTATAGTTTAATATGTTAATAATATAACTCCTTTTCAGTATTTATGTACTATTTTTCTTGATTTATCACTAATATATAAATTTTTCACTTTCTTGCATATTTTTTCATCCAAATGGATTCTTAGTATTAATTAATGTAAATCCAAAGTTATTTTATTTTTGCATTTTTCGACTACGTTTTCCTGGTTTTAGTAGGTATATATAACACTCTTCAAAATAGAACCATTAAAGACCTCAATGTTACTTTTGAACATTATTAAAATAAAATCATCTAGTATCTAAAACTTGAAATTATTAAATTTTTATCGCTTACCATCTCTTGCATCTTTTTACAGCCGATAAAAGTATCTTTTTTTAATATTAAATTACTAAAAATGAAAGCCTTTGAAGTCATTACTCAGAGTACGAATATGTTATCTTAGTCTTATGCTCATCAGACCTTCCAACTATCAAAAAACTTCATTTAGCATATCATAAAATCCTCCAAATTTTTCTACATTTTATACAGTTTGTTAAAATTTTAAATTTTATAAGAGGTCTAACTTTTTCTCCTTAATGATTTAGCAATAAATTTAGTAAAATATTTACGTGAATTAATACTAGTTTATCCCAACACTAGCATTAACACGTTAGCTTAAGTCTTCCCTAAATTTTTCAAACACTTTCGAAAATCCTGTTCCTTCGTTGTATAAAATATCGAGTTTCAAAATCTATACATCAGATGTTGTTTGTTAATATTCTTACTTGTTTTTTGCGGTATTTTATTTTATCTTTTTTTTATTCAGGTTTCTCTTTTTTGGGTTGTCACTTCAACGCGGTAGAAGGGCTTGGTTGAATAGATTTGCGAAGTAGTATGCTTGAGACCAGCTTGAATAGATGAATGAATGGTTGAACGAATGAGAAACCCACTAATCTGGACACTCCATGTAAAAATGAGTATGGATAAATGAATAAATGAACCGAAGTACCTAAAAAAGGCACTCACAATGAATGAAGAGATCTACATGATCCAGGCATGACTGTGGTACTTGTAGGAGCTATATGAAGATCCTAGATGGTCTTGCACTAGATTTCCGAGCTGAAGCATCCTCTTTTCTGGGGGCTGCATGAAAATACTTTGAACAACCTAGTCTAGCGACTCAGAACAACTCCTTAATGTATCGAATGCGATAGAGACAATTATAAAACCCGTAAAATATACAATTACGCGTCTTCATACAAATACAAATACACATACATATCAATGAAGGTATCAGGGATGTACGTGTTCCGGTCAGGTGCAGAACGAGGCGGCGAAAAAATATCAGAACTCCAAAGGGTAGAGCTGAAAAACTGAGGCTAGTACACTTAGGTCACCAAATAGTATAGAGCCCTGGGACACACCACCTATCCATCGCTGGATGCCTCACCAGTTGGTGTATAATCCCTAATACTGCTGGTTGAAAACCGAATTGAGTCATGCAAATCGACTTGAAGAAGTGCTTCTCTGGAGTTAAGAGTACCTCGTTCTCTTGCTTGTTGCCTTCAACTATCGGGGGCCGAGTATCTGGGATCTCCAGCCATCTAAATCTAATCAACCATATATATCTGAAAAAATATTATAGATATGTTTATAGAAAAAATAACGGCCAACGTGCTATTAAATACCGATTTTTCTACAGACCCATAACTTTGGTTTTTTCTTTCTCTATTTTTCTCTTGTTTAGCTACTTTAGTCTTTTTTCAGTCTACTTCCTAGACACTTTTAGTTTCATTAGAGAGTATCATGACCATAGCTATTGCAACTACCAAGCTCTTTACTATCGGATATGATTCTAGATCTCCTTCTAGAATAGATTAATCGTGTGAATATTCTAGAGATCCAACGCGCGGCCTGTGATCACCAGTAGTACCAATAACGGTTCTACACACCATCAACCCTGCTATCTAACGAAGAATTCTCAAATTTTATCAATGCTAAGGATAAATTTATCCCGGTAAGACCAAGAAGAAATCAATGTCAAGCTAAAATTCTATTTTTTTTCAACAATGAAAATACCCCCTCCCGCAATTATTTTCATTCACGATCCTTCAGAAATCCCCAAATTACCTCAAACTCTATTTTGACCATGAAAATCTAAAATCAGTGTTATTCGTTCTAAAACACTTCTGTTCTGCCTAAATCTAGATCTTGGCTCAATATTAATATTAAAGATAATAAATGATAGTCATCGATTCAGGTCAGTATGGCAATGGCAAATAATTCCGTCAAGTCTAGACAGGCTTTGAACACAACATATTCAATAGGAGTCTATATCTCAGGAGTAGTAGATTTTAAGGCTATTAATAACATTTTATAGTAATAAAATTGATTATTTGTCTGAACAACTTGCAAAAGATAAAAAACTCACAGCAGTTCTCCGAATGTTTTACAAGGTCTCACGAAAGGAATCTTTCAAAACCTTGAATTTCAAGGACTTTCCATTAGCCGCATTCATCATATGTACCATAACCATAAAATATGGCCATTAGTTACAATTAACTAGATGCGAAATCCTCACAGGCAAGAGATATTTTTACTTTTCACCACGTCTGAGAAACCATCGTAGAAGATGAGTTTTAAACGTAAATCTAGTCTAAATCTTTAATGCAAACGCTGTTTACAGTTCCAACATACTGAGAAATATTATAAATCTCCATTTATATGCACCTTCTACACTTCAAATCATTCTACCACTGAATGTTCGAAAAAGTACAAATCTAACGCGACTCTCATTGGCTACAACTTGCAAAGAATCTTACAAAGTAACTTACCGTAGTTGACCCAAGGTCCTAAAAATTAATCTATGAAACCATTTTCCTTACCCTCGCTTCAGAGCACCGATCCCAACTACCTCTTTTTTTCATGAAGCTTCATTTTTCAAAAGAGCTCCTTTATAAAAAATGTTTAGGCACCTGGTAGCAGCATTGAAAGCTAAGTCTTTTTTTCCTCTAACCAACCTGGTTTCCCAATCAACAAATCAACTAATGTTCCAGGCTCATTACTACCCATTCCACCATCACCTTTCTCGTCCTTAATTAAATCCATTGTTCGTCGCGTAACTAACGAAGTTGTTTCACTTCTACGTTTAAACCAATTTCAATCAGAATAATGGCTATTTCATCCTACAATTAGGTCCGTATCTTAAACTGGGATGTCAATAGTATTCTATATAAAACATAAGAACTCCCTTCTTTTTTCGAAAAAGAAGAGATTGAAATAGATTGCATACCCGAAATTCATCTATACCTTTCTAAAAATTTTTTTATTCCGTAATTTTATTGCTATTTGCAAGATAACCTATAGTCAAGTAAGGGTAATGACGTTACTATAACTGCTCGCAAAAATCTTAGACATAAATTCATAAGCTCAAATTTGAACATTGATGAATCTGTAGGTATAGAAATTGCCATAACTATGAATCCTATTCGAATTTTTTCTTTTAGCTCTCTCCCAATTAACAATTCACATATCTCTGAACTTCTGGTGTTCTTCAACTCATAATTTCCAACAATACTAGCTGGCGATTTTAATGAAAAATACACTTTTTGGAGCTATTTATCTAATTCTAATAGTAATTCTAGAGGTAAATCCTTTCTTAATATCTCCCTAAATCATTGTCTTAATTTTGTGACTCTTAACTCTCTCACTCACTTTCTTACCTGTATAAATAATATCCCAGATATCCTTGACATATTTTGACATCAACCAGTAATCTCAAAGTTTTCTAATCACTTTCTCCAGATACTCTGTTATTTTAAAATCCTATTCGTATAAATAAGTAGCACCCAACTCCTCCGTAGAAATAAATAATGAAATAAAAGACCTGATGTTTTAAGACCATGATTTGCTAAGAATTTAAGAATTCTTAACCAATCATGGATAAACACCCAAACTTCATGGCCTTGCCGATGTAGCAGTGACCTTGCCAAAGAACCCTCTTGAATCAATATTAGTTCATACCAATCCTAGCATTAACGCGTTAGCTAAAATCTCCTCTAAAACCTTCGACCACATTTGAAGACCACGTTCCCTCATTCTATAACATTTAGCTTCGCAATTAATGTTTTTAAGGCCACTTCTTAGTGGTCTTACTCTTTCTTCTCCGAATTATACTTTTCCTTCTTTTTATTCAGTTTCTATAATTTTCGTGGTCAATGATCTATCTATTTTTTACGAAGAAGGTTTTAGTTGGTCAACCCACGGCGATCGTCAAGTCAACCCAACATCTCTGCAAACTTTTTGTCAGAACTCTTTTACTAAAAGTTCTAAAAGTCTTCCTGAAGATTTTCTTTCCGCGGAAAAAGCCAAAAACAACAAACAAAAAAATAAATATTGTAGCCAGATATATATTTAATATTTATTGTGTGGTTATTCTATCCTGTAAATAATACATGTAAAAAGTGCTGATACATTTAGCGATATTCACGTATTGGTTATTATTAGTTTCTAACATTTTTACATGTGTTACAAATTTACTGCATAACTCTGTTTATTCGAAAATAAATAATGATATTACTTAAAACACGCTTTAAAAAAAATTTTATTTTTGAAAAAAAATTCAGATTTCAAAATGAATACACATTATTATATCACGTTCCGTGGACTAGGAATAACTATCAGTCATAAATGATAAAAAAAATATGAATATAAAATTCGTATTTTCGTTATATTTATTATATAAAATCATTTGAGTTCTTGAGCATCATGGGTGAGAGAATTATTACTGAGCTATATTTTTTGATTTATCTTTTTCTCAAATTTCAACCTACAAATATAATTTATTTTGTATTTTATATTTATTTAACTATGAATTTCTGTATTATGATGGGAAAATTTACAATAGTTAAAATTCTATCTAAGTTAATTATAAGATAGCCGTTTAACCTCTCCTTATCTTATTCAAATATTTTTACTGTAACTTTTTAGCTAATCCGTCGTTCTTCTCATTAAGAGATGGAAGGAATATATTAACTGTAGACAATATTAATGTGTTTCTTCAAGTACGCATAGTTAAATAAATATTTGATTTACTATTTTTCTCTTGATAATTTTGTCTTTACGATTTTATAATTATTATTTTCTCCCGTGTAATCACCGGATCAGATAATGTTACAACTTCGTTAGCCCAAATTAGTATAAATACGATGGCAAAAATTAGTCACTTAAATGCGTTAATTTTAGTACCATTTCACCACTCTTTTAATTCCTTTTTCAGGCACTTAATGACGTCAATATTGCAATCCCATCTACTTGACTCACTGTTCCAGTCACACGCGAAGTGCTTAATGATTATTCACTATTTTTAAAAGAAAACCATTTTGCCGAAACGGCTCTTTTTAAATAAAAACGAAATTTACTTTAGTATAAGCTAAGATTTTCCAGGTGAACGTTTTTCTTTGCGGTTTAGTGATGCGGAAATTTGTAGTAGTTATTTTCATGTGTTGACAATAATTTGATCTAAGGATGCAAATCACTTTGCAACACATAATAGAAATATATTATATCAATTGTTGTTACACTTAAAATTTAAAAGAAATCTGATGTTACAAACTTTTTGATTTGGTGTAAAACTTGAAATAAAACGATGAAGTTGATTGATATTTTTTGACTATGGACATAATTATTGTAAAATCTGTGCACATGTAGGTGTAAACAAATTTCTACATTAGCATCTATTGATTCTTCTTATATTTGTGAATGACTGCAACTACTAGAGAAGCATACTGCTGAAGATCGATGATTCTTTTAAAGATCATTAATCTAAATGTAATAATTCTATAATATTTGCGTAATAATTTTGTCTTTCTTTTCATACTCTACTTGGAATTACTTTTATTTATCTGCAATATCATAAATTTAACACTTTACAAAATTCATCTCTTAATGTTTCGTAAATGAAATTAAGGTTTGCATTATTTAGTTAGTTAGTAATAATTATTACTAACCCAATTAATTTTTTATCCTATTAAATCCATTATTATTATTATTATTATTATTATTATTATTATTGTTTTCATTTAATTATGATCTTTTTCTCTCCATGATTATTTATTTTATTTATCAATTCCTACTATATATATTAGCTTAAAAAGTTAAATTATTTAAATAATATTACCTAAATTAAGTAAAAAATTAATTTTCAATAATAATTTATATCATCGATGCATCATTTATATAATAAAATTACGTGTTGTTTTAAAGCAAATTTTTAATATTTTTATAATATTAATATATTTATGTAAATATCAATTTAATTTAAATTAACTATATAAGGCTTACAAAATATAAATGTTTAAATTGGTATTATAATTATTAAATTTTTTAATATTATTAAATATTTTGTAGAAACGATTAAGCGTTATATAAATTATAAACGTGTATAATGGAGCTAGTATGACACGTGTGTAATAAATTCTGTATTTAGCAAAAACTTTTATATATTTTTAACTATTTATATATTATAAACAATCTTAATTGTATTATAATTTATTTGTTTCTAAAAAATTAAAATATAAAACCAAATCTTTCTCAAAAAGAAAAAAAGAAAGAGGAGCAGTATAATGGTGCATTTTCGATAAAAAAGTACATGTTTGTATTTAGTATTGAACTTTTTAATAATCTTAAATAAGGTATAAAAGAAAATTGGTTGGATTATAACTTATTTTTTGCATTTTCTCAAGTTAAATACATTTATTTTATATAAAAAAAAAATTCGATTTAATCAGATGACAATAATTTTACTTCAAATGTATACGTTTGAAAATTTATTCACTTTGATAATATCTACAACATAGGGTATAAAAACTTTTATATAACAAAAAATTAATATTAATATGTAGGAATTTTAAGATATAATGCTCAATATTAATCATATAAAAGGTATATAAATTGAATAGGAATTTTACGATATAATAAGTGACATAAATCAAAGAACGAAATTTAATAAACTTCTCTGTCTTTCTATTATTTTATTACCGATTGCTTATCATTTTCTAAATCAATTTTGTTTAAACATGAATTGAAGGAATAAATAAAATTAAATTTAAAAAAATTTATTAAATGTTACTTAAATCACAATTAAAAAATGGCAATGACATTACATTTTAATATTCAATAAAGCTTATTTAATGAATCAAATAAATTTTATTTGATGTAATGTAGATTCGCTTAATTACAATAAAAAAAATATTGATAACAATGAGTAATTATTGAGAGTAGGGATTGTCAGCTGTCGAGAACTAAAAGTGAATAAGCAAGAGCAAAAAGAAAAAAAGAAAGAAAAAAACGAGATGTGCGAGACAAGATGAGGAAAGTGTCGGGATTTGCGTGCAAGGTGTGTTCGAATTGAAAGAAGCGAAAAGCTCGAGTGAGCTACGAGCCGAACCGAAACGAGATGTAAGACCTGAGATAGTAGGCGCACACGCATGAAGCCAACAGAGGGATTTCAAATGAGCTGAACGCGGAGAGATGACGAAAAGCCAGAGGACTCAGGAAATACGGGGAACCCCCGGAGTTCCGACCGATGGGTTCTTTCTATCTCCGTCCTTCTCGCTTATGGTTAACCTCAGGTACAGCGAATTAGAAATATGGCCGGCGCACATGAGAGTCGGTGGGGCATCCCGGCGACCGAACCCCGGTCTTGCGAGAGTTACATCGGCCATCACCAGCTTAAATAGGATTCTATTACCGACTCATTTTTTTATGTCACTGATAACGAGGACGATTCTCAGGACATTCCTTCCTTCCTCAAAACAGAACCTGGGAACACGAGGCCATTAATCGCAAGCTATTTGTGGCTCGTTATTACCGCGGGAGCATTTAAGATCGATCCTTACTTTGTACAAACACGTATTTACTCGGGAGACACGAACTTGGATTTGTACGAGAACGCAACCGAAGTTGTCTTGGACACCAGGTTGTGCTGATGTTCCTTTCAAAAGATTTATTCTTAATCAAAAATATTGTATCTAAAAGATCTGTGATCGATCTAAATATTCTAAATCGACCAATTATTTTCATTTATCTATTTGCTGAACAAAATTTTTTAGACAATTTTTAATGAATTTTTAAGATTTTTAATTATTTGCATTATTATTTACTATCTTATTTTTATTATTCATTGTTATAAGAATTAAAATAAGACTCTATGCAGAAGATTCTTAAAAAATAAGTTAATTGGTAATTTTACAAAATAATTGCGTGATTTTAATTAAAAAATAAGCCACATAAGATTGCGTAAAACAGCAGAAATTTTTTATATATTTTTCTGTAAGATTCCTTGCATAAGATATAGTGAATAAAAAATATAGATACGATGAAAAAATTTTTTCACTGATGTGTCGACAACAGTATGGCATGGAGCTTAAATATACAATATATTAAATATCATTTATATTATGGTGTCTATTAAATAAGTCGTTTCAACAATTATACAATAGTATTTTATAGAAAAAATTTGTTCATCGTATCCATATTTTTTACTAAGCACGTCAGTTCAAGGATCTAACAACAAAAAATATAAAAAAAATTCATTTATGATTTTTAACGTTTTTATTAATTTGTGTTAAGATGTGTGCGTAAAATATTTTTTATCTAATTTAAATATTTAATAAATTATAAAAGTAAGAAAAAAATATTGACAAGTGTTGTTATTGATAATTTTATTTGGTTCACATTACAACAATTTTTATTTCTATAATATGAATATATAAATACTAAATATATACATTTTTTGTTTTAAAATATTAAAATAATCAAAAATGCATATAAATAAAGTTCGCTGAGTAATTTTAAATAGTGACAAAAATTAAGGTATTATCATTTATCATCGTTGAAAGAACATTAAAAGTATAAAAAATTTTATTTTTACAGTTGTTAATTCTCATTTTACTTCAGTGGTTTGTATATATTTAATTATCATTATTATTTTATATTGTTAATTTTAATAAAGTATTATATAATTTGTTCGTATAAATATATCGATTAAAACCATAAATTTTTTAATTATAGTTTTCGATTTCCATGATATCGAAAATATTTTGAAATAGTCCTAATTCTTTTTAAGAGGGTTTCATATAAATATTTTATCCTAGAAATTATTCATACAAGTTTAAATTTAAGAAATCTATATAAGAATACTAATTATATATCCTATGTAATTCAAATCGCAATATATTGAATTTTGTTCTCGATTTGTTAGAAGAGACAATACATGAAACAACTATAATCAATAATTTATTAGATAAAACACTTGTAATTTTTTAGTTTTTCTTTTTTCAAACTTGTATTCTTTACTTTTATGCACAATGTTATTAGAAATTTATCAATTATTATTATTTTATGATATTCATTTTTCACTTTATATTATTATAATCTTTGTAATATCTACGGCTTTGTTCCTTCTTCACGGGTAAAGGAGAGAGACGAGCGCTTTGCGAAAAAAGATAGAGAAAACGCCGGGAATAGCCGCCACCGGTCTGCTAAAGATGCAAATCATTGTTCACAAGGTAAAGTTAATATAAACAAGATTTAATTTTAAATAAATATTACCAGGTAATGTCTATTAATGTCGATCAGATTTTTTTAAAATATAAAAAGAAATATAACAGTCAGCGCATGTAATTAGAAATATCAGGTAAATATATATCCATTTAATTTTTTAAAAAAACATGTAACCGTTTAAAAGTATAATTTAAAGTCAATAATTAAGAGTCATTTTAATCATTAATAAATATTTATATAATATTATAATATTTGTTTGCATTTTTAAAATAGTTGAAGACTGTAAAGTGTAAAGTTTTATTTGACTTTATAGAATTTTGTCATTATTTCACATGACATTTCAATCATTATCCAGTATTATTATTGGAGGAAATTGAATTCTTTGAAAAACATATAATAATCGTCGTTAAATAATAAAAATTGAAAGGTCAAGTAGGCAATTATAAGGATATATAACTTTCAGTAATATAAAAGAAGGCTATAAATAAATTTTTCTTTAACAACATCTAAGCCTATTGAGATATTTAATTAATACTTACATTTTCACCGAAACTAACTCTTTTATAATTCCTTATTTAAGATTTGCATAATTTATATACATATTTATAAAGTATCGAGTAATATAGTTAAGATATAGTTTATTATACATTAGTGTATTTGAGAATAAGATAAGTATGTTGTGACATTTGTCCATCCCCACGATCTCTTCGGTCTTGACAACTGTTTGAAAAATAAGAGTTAATAAAATTCTTACGCATATCACTGCAGTCGCGCAATTCAAACTCCGCGCGCTGTAGTAGTACCTCTTTCAACCACTAGGTGGCGAAAGCTAATTTTAGTTTTCCGCATATGAAAAAGCTAGTTGAGGTGATAAATACAAGTCCCTTACGACTCAAAAATACTTGGCTCTCAATCGAGGGCGAGGCGGCCGACCTCACTTACTCCCAATTCAGTGAGCTCATTCCCACTGTGAATGGATCTGGTACTCGGTCGGCACATTGGGTCATCAGATCTGATCTTCTTGGCACTACTCTCATGAGTTTTTCTGTACTTGCATACACAATATATTACAATATATTATAATTTTAACACTTACAACTAATCACATGTGATAAGTGAATAAGTGATTGGGTGAAGTTTTTTAATTTTTCTCTCTGTTTCTTCTACTTTTTTTCCCTACACTTCTTTTTATTTCTTCCCTCTCTTTCTTCCTCTCCTTTTCGTCTCTTTTCCTTTCTTTTTCTCTTTTTTTCAGGCTCTTTTTTCAAGCTCTTCACTCAATGAATGTATCATCCACCGTCTATTCAAGAATTTAATCAGCAAGGGGCCCTCGAATAGTCTTGTTAGAAAAAAAAAATGAACAGTTCCGGGTCATTCTCTACCATCGACATCGAGAATCTCACCAATGAAGGTACATCAAGTGACATGGAAAGTATCCAAAATACCCCTAATACGGTACACCTTGATTCTTCTAATCTTAATTTCAAAAACATTTTCAGCTTACAGACTCTCGGGCATCTTTCGGTAAAAGTGAAACACAAGTTCTCCACACAAATTATCCTGCAATGTAAATGGTGCCTACGCTTTCAACATACTTTCAAATATTGCCGCTCAGACTTTTGTTGTGCATTTTGTTTCGAAAATCACGAAACCTCTACTTGTGACAAAAAAACTCTAAAAACACTGCTCCTAAGTGCGTAAATTGCAATAGTAATCATCTGGCCATATACCGTGGATGTCCCAATGCCCGAAAACCTATTATTTCAAATTCCAATCCCAATCAAGCTTCCGTTACCACAAGTCTCTCTGCTAAATTAAATCCTAAGGTTTCTTCCACTGCTTTTTCTCCTCCTGATACTATTTTAACTAGATTTTACTCTAAAGTTGTTGCTCAAAATAAAAACCCCACAAGTGCGGTACCAAAGCGTTGAACTCCTTCAACGCTTTCCTGTTTCCTCTCCTACTTTCCTCTCCTACTCAGCTTTGTTCATCTTTGCCTCTTCAAATAATGAAATTAGCCATGGAATTTCTTCACGCCCTCTGAACTCTTTACATCACAAATTCTAATACCAAATAATGGCTATTTTTCATAAGCCTTTAAACATTCTGAGCTGAAATGCTAATAGCATGAGGCCAAAGCTCGCCGAACTTACAGCATTACTTGAAGAAAAAGTAGTTCAATTTGCCTGTATCTCAGAAACTAAACTTGCCCCCACATCCTCTCTTTTTACCCCCGGGTATACCATACACAGACAAGATAACTCTTCTCACTGCAGTGCTGTAGCAATTATTGTTAAAAATACTCTTTCTCACAATCGAATTTATATTTTTAAATTTAAATTTCAACAAATAGGCATAGAAATTGAAACACCCCCCCAAACCTATTCGAATTTTTGCAATCTACTCCTCACAAAAAGCGGATAATGATCTTTCTAATATTAATCTGTTTTTCCCTGATAACAATCCCACTATAATAGCAGGTAACTTTAACGCTAGACACACTTTTTTGGGATGTTCTTCTAACAACCTCAAAGGTACTTCTCTAATACGTCTTTCTCGTAAATATCATTTTTCCATTGATTCTCCAGAAGATCCTACATATTACCCTGGTAACCGTTATTTACCTGGTATTCTCGACCTCTTCATCTCTAAAAATATTTTTCTTCCACTTTTTCCCGTTACTCTTAATCGACTTTCTTCAAATTACCTTCCAGTGATTCTAAATACTTCTGCCATTCCGCGAGATCTTCCACCTAAAACACTCGTTAATTGGTAAAGTTTTATATATCTTCTTGAATCTAACCTTCCTGCTATTCTTCCAATTAAATGTCCTTCTGATATTGACTCAACGATTTGTTCACTAAATTTTCATATTCTTCAAAACAAATCTTTGGTGTCTTTCTCTATTCAAACTAAACCCCATAGTACCTCATAGAGTAAAATCATAGAATCAGTATTTCTCCAACGTATGACAGTTTTTATCGACTCGCATAAAATTATTCCTGATTTTCAATTCGGTTTTTGAAAAAGCCAAAACACTGAACACCAACTTCTGCGTATTACAGAAAACATATTAGACGCAACTAACAGAGGTTTTTCTTCGGTTCTCACTCTATTTGATGTATGCCAAGCTTTTGACAAAGTTTGGCACGATGGACTAATTTATAAGCTAATCAATTTTAATTTCCCCCCCACATACGTTTGAGAATAAAGAGTTAATTTTAACTTTACACTGGATCTACTTAGTCGCGCTTAATAAGCTCAAGGATAATTAAAATTCAGTGTCTTACATTAATGCAGCGCTCAGCTACCATATGAATCCACACGAATACTGCGAAAATCGATCTAATCATACATTGAACAGGGATTCATGTTTTATTCATGTATAGTATATACAATTTTTTTAACGTTCTCTGGTTATAGTTAATAACAAAATATTTAGCATAGTATACATATTAGACTACGATTTTTTAATTATCTTCTTTTTTACATGGCCTATGTACCGATGGCTGCCCTCGTGATTGAATCATAGGCGCTGCCGTCAACTTCCGTAGTGGATAGTATTCTTCAGTTGTTTTTTTGGTAACTGAATCTTTAAAGTTCCGGTAGTACCTTAAAGTTTATATTTAGGATTGGCCGATGGAAATATACTGGCTACAAAACGGTTTATGGCCCTTGACGAAGTGGATGGCGTTCATTCCGATGGTGTTGCATCTGGTGGCGACGGCCCTTCACAAAGTTTGATTCGGCAGCATTATCGGACTTCGGAGTAGTGCTAGCGGCTCGTGGATGCTGAGCAGTACCCGTGATTGATTGGCCGAATATTCGGATGTGTCCCTATGACAATAAAACGTACAATTAAAGACGTGTCTTTCATAAAGTTTCGTACCCGTGAGAGCTTTCTTCCTCTACTACTAGAGCTTTCGTCAAGCTCAACTCTATCTATATGCTAGTTGGCTTCTCGCGTTATTGTTGTTACCTTAACACATGGTGTCTTTGCCATTGAAATACTATTGATGTAAGGTGTGGTAATGTGTGGAAAAGGAAAAGGAGTAGTTTTAGGTTAAGATTATCAGGCTGCCGGAGTAGCTAATTTCCATTGCTGTAAAAATTCTGAACCAAATAACGTCGTCAGTTTGTCCGATGATTACCAAGATAGTGACCTCTACATATTGTTCGTATACCTCACATCTGAATGTTACGGCTCCAGTGCAGTAAATGATCTCCCAAGAGTGTTCCAATTTTGTTTCTTGCTTTTTATAATTACATCCGACTTTCGTAGGACATGATGCAGCTCCCGAACTGATGATGGAGAGGAAAAGCTTTTCCAATATCACTGTCGAAAATTTTGATAGCGGGGTCCGTGTTACGATTATGAAGCCTGCTGGGTTGGTCTACACCATTTATCTTCGTATAATCGTTTAAAATCAACAGTAGGGGTTCCCATGCCATTTCGTAGCTTAAAGATAATAGGTGATAATTGATGGACGATTATTAGTGGTTATTTATATTTCGGAGCCAATTTAGAATTTATCTTATTTGTCTTATTGAATAAGATACGGATTCTCCTTAACACTCGTTTGCCTTTCTCTAGTGTCCAAGTTCTACGGTGTTTATTATAATACATATATTTTTTATCGAAGACTTGTACAAGATTTACTTATATAAATTGCCTTGCATATTTCAGATGTATTAGATGGTTCAAGTTAATATCACAGCAATCATTTCAACTCAATTGAGCAAGGCAGTAAATTCTCTGCCAGTATTTAAATAGACGGGAGAATAACTGGTGGAAGAAGAAATGGCGGTGTCATAGACTAAAGCAGCTTCACCCAAATAAGCATTCCATTCGTAATGCTTTTTGCCCACACTTTTTGTTTGAATCAATTTTATCACTTTATTAACCCTTTCGCCGAGAAAATCTTTTACCGTTGAACTGTCAACCGTTATCATTTATGACAGTTTGTGGATAGCCATGGCGTAGAATCATTTTTTAAAATTCATTCGCCATTTGTTTATTTATCGCCTGTCTGAGAGCAGCTAACTCTATTTCAAAAAACGATCCTGTACTATTAATAGCCAAGTATTTTGTCAACTTGACTGTTGATGTTATATCGATGATACATCATTGATTGGCCTTATATTGTTGATACTTGGTGCAATTCCTTACGTGTTTCGTGGTTTAAAAAGTTGAACAGTCCTGGAAACAGTGTTCAAATTATTACTGGTAAAGACTTAAATCAATATTAAAATGGTATAATGTAAAACATAATAATAAAATTGGGTAGCTGATTTTATTGACTAATGAACAATTTCGACTAACCAAATGACTAATGACATGATTCATTAAATTTCTACCTGGGAAGGACGGATTCATAAAATCAATTGCTAAATTAACACTCTTACTTGTTCTATCAATTACGACAAATTAATCATCAACATTTTACTGATGCCATGGAGTACTTTCAACATCTACTTTGAAAGTACTACTCCTAATATGAAGAATAAAATGTTTTTTAATAGTTAGATGGCGATAGTCAAAATTCAATGATCTCTATACTGAATTTTCTAGTCGAGGTTATAAGTATAGTTATAAGGATTAAAATAAAAAATCGTCCTACTTGATCAATATACGCGCCTGGTGACTTCTATTTTTCATCATATGGTCAGGAGCCTAACAACACCCTTATAAACACATCGATCACATAATAAAAAAAAAAATAAAAAAAAAATTGAGTGTTATTTAAGTATTGAAACTAAAACATAGAGTCAAACACTCTTAACATTAAATTTTCAAGAAATAAAAGCAGCCTAATGTTAAGTAAAGGAAAATGTATTCAGTATTTTATTTACAAGTATAATATGAAATATAAAAAACTACAAAAACTTTAATTGAATTAAAATAAAAATTCATTGAATTAAATGAAACATTAAAAAAAGAAAATAATATGCCATGATAACTGTTTGAAAATCTAATGTATTAAATTGTTACTATTCATACTATTGTTATACACGTAGAAGTTATATTTGCTATATAAAATAATATTTAGAAAAGAATTACACAAATGTTCTTTAAATCAAAAAGAAAATAGATATATCAGTGAAATAAACATCAGATAGGAATCTTTTAAAGAATGTGTAAATTGGAAATGTAATACAATTGATAAGCAATCATATACAGCTTAAGTTCCTTTTGAATCATGCTTTAATTAAATGTGAACCTAATAAAAGAACAAATTATTCTAGTATCTATATTGGATGCGTATATGGTCCTAACAAATAAATGTATAGCGCCTTAGTATCAATATTAGAGATTTTTTATAGAATTTGAAAAGATTAAATTATACAGAAAATAATTTGTAATTTCAGTTTGAGTTACAAAAAATTTGTTTAAAATTGAGTATTTCATATTGAAACAAAGTATATAAAAATAGGATATTATTTTAATTGAAATCTTTTATTTAAAAAACTGTGCTAATTAAAAAATATCTTTTTAAAGAAAATATAACTGATGTTGCAACAGAAGTATTTTTTTTCAATATACTCTTTTATATGTATTAATTAATTAGTTTTAATTTGAAAACAAAAAAGATTTTGTTATAACTTTTCTTGTATATTGAATATAGAAATTTAATATATCAACTGAATATTTGAATTTATGTAGATTATTACAGATATAATTGGTGTTACTTTTTATATCATATTCCTGCTTTTCATTCTTTTATTTGATGTAGCAACTAACACACTAATTTCTGTTATGTTTGAGATATTAAAATCAAAGAATTTTTTTTAAATATCTAATTATATAATATAATATATATATACATATATACAACTTCTACGTCCATCGCAAATAAATACAAAAAATAATATTTACATTTATATTATTGGATTATTATTTTATATTTATTAATTGTAAATAAATATAATAAGGAAACTCAAATTTATAGTAAAATATTTATTAAAATTACTCTATTTAACTTAATGCGTTTATCATATAAACAAAAAATTATGAATATATTATAAAGATATAAATTTTTGTAATTCTAAATGTTTAAATATATTTTTATCAAAATTTCCTTGCAATATTTTATACGATAATCTTTCAATTATACAATATATGCTTATCCAACGTCATTTCCTTATCATCATTCGAGTATGTTTAGATTATGTACGTACAAAAATTTGTAATGAAGTCTATAATCGGTAGTGCAGATTTCTGCGTTCATATAATGTTTCAATCCGAAACAATGTCTAATGTGCGTGTCATATTAACACTGCAAGTGTAAAGGAATAAATAAAGCATAAGAATTGTATTCAAATCTAATTTGAAAAAGAAACAGTATGATAATTATAAAGACGAATTAAGGGAATTATCAGTGTAAGTGTTTTAACAAAAAAGTGAGGTTATAATTTACGTTATTTTCGTTTCTCTTTATTAAAACGACAGTCATAACAATTACACCTGAGAATTTTATTATTTTCTTTTTGCGACGTAATTTAAAAACATATACAGTATACGTCATACTTAACGCATACAGTGGATCTCCTTTAATTAACCTCATTTCAATAATTTCGAAATACGCATAAGTACTCTGAGGGGAAAAATAGTTCGATTAATTTTTTATTTTGTAAATAATCAAAGCTTTTCCAAGTTTTCATAAGTGCAGTGTAACAACAAAATCTATTAAATCGTAGCCGGTACTGCGTGTACACCAAATCTTTATCGAGAACGATGACTCGAGCGAACATAGTCATCATCTTGCCTATTGTTACTTGTTCAGTATTGCAACTGTCGTTCTACCAAAATCATTAAGATGAGTTGTTGAATTATCATTTTTTTTTCACGGTTTTCTTAATATGAACGTTTGAGAAAAAAAATTAAATTCACATCCAATTCGTAAATTATACAGGTACATTACCAATAATCTTTTTTTTTATTTATAACATAAATAATACATTATTGTAATGTAGAAATTTTAGTTATTCATATATTTGTAATTTTGATCCTGGATTTTAATTAACTTACCTATTTATTACGTAAATTTATATTTTATGATTTTTTTTTAAGGTTAGTGTCATTGTTTTAAATTTGAAATTTACAGGCAAATATTTGAAAAACAATTATGGATTTTGCTACTCAAGAAAATTGTGAAACAAAAGGGGAACCAGAAAGGGTTGTTGACAATTTAGGTGATGAATATTTGTTAAAAATAATGTTTATCATTAGTTTACATTTTATATTAAAAAATCTTTACATAAATTAAGTATCAATTATTATGTATTAATCACTAAATTTGACATACACATTTTATTTAAAAAGAATTTGATTTTTTTTTTAAATTTTAGAAATATATGAAAAGGTAAGAAATTTAGAAGCAACAAATATTCAAATTCGAGAAGAATTTGATATGCAAAGAGCAAAAATGAAAGAATTATTTTTACAAACAGAAGGTAATGTTATTTTGTTTTATAAATTATGTATGTATAATATATATGTTTAATTATTATTTTATAAGAGGATGCAAAAAAAAAAATAGAAGAAAATTTAAGGTTACAAGAAGAAAATTCAAAATTGCAAGAAGAATTAAATGACATTAAAAGCCAATTAGTGATCATCAATATAAAAACACAAAATGATATTGATTTGGAGAAACGTAAAACAGAAGATGAAATTGCTTCTTTACAACAAATTATAACATCAACTGTTCAAGATTCTTTAACATCAAGGAAAAAATTAGAAAGCAAAATAAGTAAACTTAAAGAAGAAAATAATAATTTAAGGCTACAAACTATGCAAAATTCAACGCTCGATGGATCTCAAATTTCTTTGTCATCAATGACAAAAACTTTGGCAAAAAAAGTAGTTTCTCAATTAGGTGCTGATTCTTTATCTCTTAGTTTAGAAAATGAAGATTTATTATTAAAAAATAAACGTCATGTATGTAAATAAATTATATGTTTAATAGTATAAGTAAATGTATTTTTCTATGTAATAAAAAAAAATTTATTTAGGCAGATGAAGATGCTGAAGTACTACGTTCATTGGTTGTGCCATTAGAAGAAGAAATAACAGCCTTAAAAGAAAAATTAAGAACAACAGATGATGAATTACAAAAATGTAAAGAAAAAGAAGAAAAATTACATAATAAACAATTGAAAATTAAAGATAGTAGTGGTCCTTGGGAAAATACATGTGATATGTGTTCTAATTATGAAGCTCAACTTCAAAGAATGCAAATGGAAGCTAAAGATCTTAGGAAGCAATTGCAAGAGTTTGAACAAATGTTACAAAATCAAAAACAAGATTTAGCTAAAGAAGTAGAGTTTCGTAAAGGAATGGAAGAGAAGTGGAATGAAAAAAAAGAAGAACATAAAGCTGAAGTAACAAGTCTTTTGTCTTCTGAAAAAATAGCAAAACAAACTATAGATGAATTAAAACTGCAATATAATTATACAAAACAAAATATAAAAAAAAAGTTATCTCAGTTAATAAGAGATAGAGAACAGGTGCAAAAACATTTAGAAGAGTAAGTATATTAAGAAAAAAGCAGTAAGTTAAAAAAAAATATTAAAAAATTAAATTCAAAGTATTAATTTTATATAAAATTAATTTATTTAAAAAGAATAAAAAATTATATTTTGAAACCTATATCTATTTGAGAAATGGGTTCTAAATTTATATATAAAAATTGATTAGTATTAATTAAAAAAATTATTTTAATTTATATTATAAAAATTATATAAGTTATATATATTAAAAAATGCGAATTTCATTATATGAAAATCTTTCTTTTTTAAAAATTTAAATTTTAATAAAGAATTGAAAAAAATATTCGAGTTTTATATTATTAAGTACATAGAATTAAATATTTGTTCAAATTTTATAAAATTTTGCATACATTAAATTTAAATAATTCAAAATTATTATAGACTTCAACAACAAAATGAGTACTTAATGGGTAAATATAATAAACATTCTGAACATTATCAATATGAACATATAAATATGCCAAATACTGTTGAGGAGTTACACCTTAGTATTCTTAAAATTCGCGAAGAATTAATAGTAGCAACAATTGCAAAAGAAGAAACTGAAAGAAAATTTAAATCATTTGAATGTGAACTTGAATTATTACGTGACCAAATACAACAGGATAATCATGAAAAAGAAAAAAAAGATGCAGAACTTAAAAGTATTATTGAAAATGCATCTAAAACAGATTTAGTTATAATAGAATTAAAACAACAAATAACAAATTTACAACAAGAATTAAATACAGGTGAACAAACACAAAAAGATTTCGTTCGTTTAACTCAGTCATTGCAGGTATTTATCATTATTGTTCATTTAAAACTTTTTAAAAATAAATGTAATTTAAAAAATATTATACAGGTTCAGCTTCAAAAGATAAGAGATTCCGAAAAAGAAGTTAGATGGCAATTTGAAGATGATGTTGATGAGTGTCCAACCTGTCATACATCTTTTACATTAACTAAAAAAAAAGAAAAGGTAATTTATCCTACCATTATATTAGGTATAAATATTCAATTATGATATTTAAAATTTTTTCTAATAAAAAAAATTGAAACAATATAATTGTTATTTATCATAATATTAATTTAATTTGTAATGGAATAATTTATAAATATATTTTAAAAAAATTTGTACTAAAAGTTGATGCTAGTATGTTTTTTAATTGATAGATGCATTGTCGACATTGTGGTCAAATTTTTTGTCAGTTGTGCCTAAATAATGTTGTAAAAAGTGGACCTAAACAAAGACCATCAAAAGTATGCAATGTCTGTCACACACTGTTGGTTCAAGAAACTGCTCCATATTTTAGTCGAGATCCGCCATAAATCCAATTGGAAACTTAAGTAAAGTGACCAACTTAGCGAATTAATAAAGTGCAATATTATTTCAAAGAAAATTATATTAAATTATTATTGGAAATAAATTTTATTGCTAATTATTTTTCAAATACAAGACATTATTAATCATTATTAAATCAAATTGATGAATTAATTTAATAATATGTAATTAGTAATTAATTAATATAATATAATTCAATACTTTAGTTGTATAAAAATGATTTTATTTTATGAAATTATATGAAAAAAGAATAAAAAAAATTAATGTTTTATTTTAATATTTTTCGTTTTTTTTCATAATTATATCAAAACAACTAGCATTAGATTAATAATTCAAAAAATACTTAGTTTTCACATAATTTTATTTAATAGTTTTTAAATTTTAATAATCAATGCTCAATTATAAGTAAAAAATAGGGAATAAATAACTTGAGAGAAATATAAGAAAAACTATTAATATTTATTCTCCATATAAAAAGGCTCAAGTTGTAAAAACAATAATTGTTAAATATCTTGAAACACAATGTTGTATTAAGTTAGAGTTTTTAAAAACATTAAACGTTTTGAATATATTTGCAGTACTGTTTACTTTTCCTTATAGGTCAATGAAACTAAAAATTTCGAAGTAAAACTTCTAATTCATATATTAAAAGTAAAAATAACAGAAATAGGATATTTATGATGTTAAGTATATAAAATACAATATAAATCTCATAATTTATTTATGAAATTTATTTAATAAAGTTTACAAACAAATTTTTAATTCCGTATCACAGTTCCAATTGTCACAATGTATTATTTTATTATAATAGTGTTAAAGAAAATTATATTAATAGAATGTATATTTCTATGACTTAATTATTTATTTAATTATGAAAATTTGGTTTTATCGCAAAACAAAAACTAATAAAAATGTGATCAACGTTATAGAATGCCATGCAATTCTCGCTTTCTATTTAATTACAAATATATATTTATAAAATAAAATATGTATATACAAATAATATTAAATCTAAAATACAAGTTTAGACGCGAAATTTCTGATTTATCAACTAATTACTTTTGATCAAATTAAGATGTTAATTTTTTTAATTTCTAAAATGTATGAAACAATTTTTTCTTTATATTTAACATATAGAGTCTGGTAATATCAAATTATATTTTGCCATGTCTGAAACAAAATTTTTACAAAAATAACAGTAATCTATAACCCAATATATTAACTTTAAATTTTTAATAAATATTTCAAATGTGGAGGGTGTTCTTCGAAATTCCATAATTTAATAAATATTATATTAGTATAATTTGCTCAAAATAATGTTTAATTTTGTGTATAAAAAACAGGATTTTTACGCACCAATTTATTATTATGCTTACAAGTTACAAGTAATGTATTTTGCTTTTATCAATAGAATTTCTATGATTTCAATTTTTTTCATATTACTTTCAATTAATGTATTCAACATCTTTATAATCTCTTTTTATTCTATAAGATAGAATTTACTCCAATTCTTTTGCTTTTTTATATGTCAATAAATACATGAAATACTCAAATAAAATGAAAAAACAACAAAGATAATATTTTAATTGGTATCAAAATCAGTTATTCAAATATGTCTAACGTATACAAATAAAATATTTTTATTTATAAATTTTAATAGACTAAAATATGGGTGTTGTAAATTTTTGTGAATTCTATTAACTTACTATATATTCTGCTCGAAATTATTTAATTTTATGATAACATAAGACTCATTAGTTAATCAATTTATCAATTCACTGATAATTTTCTTTTTAATATAACCAATATACTTATTTATATATTACATAGAAAAGAATGTGTTTATTACATCTTCTAATGGTTGGGGACATTTTTGATCAATTGGTGGCTCTTCTAATTCGGCATGTTTGTACCTTAATTCTTTCCAGTGATTCAATGCATCCATATATTCCAGATATTTATCATGTTCTTCAAGTTTTGTATAAACATGTAGTAAACCTCTGTAATCATATTCTAAACCACTGTAACTTCTACCAAATAACTTAAGACCTATGATAAAAAATATTTATAAATAAGTGTTCAAAAATATACTAAGTGTACTTATCAAATTATTGCTTATATCATTTTAAAACTCACTTATGTGAATACTTCGATAATACAATTCTTCAGCATCTCTATATCGATTCATATGGAAATTGTAAAGAGATGCTAAATGGCCTATGCTCAAACCAACTTCATAATCATCAGGACCTAATAATTCTTCCTTAATTTCAATAGCTTTCAAATGCATTGCTTCAGAATCCTATAAAATATAATTTTGTCGTATAATGTCAAAAGAAAATAATACGTTTAAATTGTTAAAATAATAACTAACTTGAAATCGTCTCATGCTTTGGTATAATCTCCCTAAATTTCCATAGTGTTTTGCAGTTTGAACATTTCGTTCTCCAAATGCTGTCTTTGCTAATTGTAAGGCAGACAAATGAAGAGATTCTGATTTAAATAATAAATTTTGTTCCGTTCCAGGCGTTGGTGCATTATCCAATGCAATTTCTTCTAATATAAGTGCTTTCACTCTTTTTACACTGGCTAGCATTAAATGCTCAGCAGGTAATAACTTTTCCATAATTTCAATGGCTTTATTAGCATGATCACTATATAATTAAATTGAAAATTTTAATTTATTTATTAGATAACTTCATTTGTTCGATTTTATAAATTCAATAAATATTATGAATAATATTTAAAACATTAGAAATAATATAAAATATTAATATATTTTAATTAAAATGATAATATAATAAATTTTACTTCATCCTTAGTGTTAATAAATAATCATGTACTTATTATAATTTTAAAAAATTTTAATACTTAAGAGATTGATACAAATAAATTAAATCAATTTTCTGTGTATATTATAAATAAAAGCAACGTCAAATTAAATACC
This sequence comes from Eupristina koningsbergeri, assembly GCA_018907245.1. NCBI lineage: Eukaryota > Metazoa > Arthropoda > Insecta > Hymenoptera > Agaonidae > Eupristina > Eupristina koningsbergeri. Next base: position 476,090 of record JACCHV010000074.1, read on the forward strand.
TTGCTAAATGAAATGTTCCAGAACTGTATTCTTGAACATAAAGTGCATAAGCTAAATCTTCATGAGCTATTGCTACATGAAGATTATATTTACTGAATATAGCTTTTCTTATATTCAAAGCAAACTAAACAAAATATATATTTTTAATACCATTACAAAAAATTATTTTTGATATATTTTAATAAAAATATGTACCTCATAAACTGAAACACTATTAACAATACTATCTGAATTCAGTAGGTAAAAACCATAGTCAATAAGAACATCACTATATTTTGGATGATCTGTATCAAATATTTCTCTAGCAAGATACACTGCTTGTTTAATTAATAAACCTGCCTTTTTAAATTCTCGTTTAGCTACACAAGATTTAGCAGTCTGCCGAAGAACATTAATAATAATACGTCCTGGAAGATTTGGCTTTAATTGTCTTAATGCTTCAACACTCCATCTAAAAAATAAATAATCCATTAATAATTTTTTATGAATATTTATATATTTATTAATTGTAATAATTTAATATTAATTACTTATATGCTTGATCATATTCACTTCTAATAAAAAAAAGAACACCGAATTCAGCATAGAGAGCAGCATGATTTGTATTTTTATAACCAACGCTTTTAAGTTTTTCAATCATTTGTAAAGCAAGTTCATGTGTTTTAGCTGCTCCATTGAAAGCGCAGTATGCTGATTGAGCTCGAAGCAATCTATTTAGAACAAGATATTAATAATAATCATACTTTCTATTATAATAAATATGAAAAATTATAAAAATTATAAATAAAATAAGTACATAATTTAAAATCCATTTTATAATTTTAATAATTGTAAACTATTAAAAGTTTTAAGTAAAATTGTTTCTAAACTATAAGTATTATAAATATTGATAATTTTTTCATTACAAATATTAAATATATGAATATATATATCATATATCTTTATAGTAATTTTCTAAAAAATGACAATTTTACTTTATTCAGAAAATATTATACAAGCATTTATTACAATTACACCAAAAAATGGAAAAAAAACTTTTTAACAAGAAATATAGATATAAAATACTTTTTTTATAATTATTACTCATAAATTAATTTCTATCTATACTTATTATATTTATACTACATACTTGTTAATATATATTATTTATTATTCATATACATTAAAAATAAAGATTAAGATATAATACACGATACATTAAAAAAGAATTAAAACACATCTACAAGAACATTAAGTAAAATTTATTAAAAATTAATTTATAAAAGAAATCTGGAATAAAATTTATAATCAATTAACTCACTTATGACAACAGTCCAAAGTGCGACACCAATTATCAGGATTTTGTGAACCTGAGATACAAATATTCTTACATGCTAATAAAACTTTTTCACTTTCTAAATACCATCCAGCATCGCTCAAAAATCCTCCAAGACGTAGACCTAAATTAATAATTCTTTCTTGTGCAGCCAAATTTTCTTTATTACTTAAACAACAAATATTATAACTAATAGCTAATTCATTTCCAACTTTTGTTCCATGATCTATTAAAGCCTATTTATAAAAAATAAATTATTCAAAATATTTTTAATAGAATAAGAAAGTTTTTAAAAAATATTTTTGAAAAAATTACCTGAAAACTTTTAAGTAAATGTATACGTCTGTTTGTTACTTTAAGCATACGTGAAAATTTGTTTAGATCTATTAATTCTAGGCCAAGAAGACATAATTTTTTATCTTGATATAACTAAAAATAAAATTTTAATCAATAAATAAAAATGTATTAAATTCTTTTTATCAGCACTTCATTATTCTTTTCTTCAGTTTATTATTAGAATAAAAAAGAAAAAATATGCTTCAATGCAATAGTATATGTAAGATATATGTAGTATATGATCTTTTATATAGATATAAAATTATATATATGATTGTTCATACTAAAAAATTAATATACTTTTAAATACGAATTAACACTTCATATATTAATAATAAATTATCTCCAATGACAACCAAGAAGTTTGAGTTCGGATTCCATCTTATGATAAAACTAATATTAACATGGTATTAAAAGTACTAAAACTTTCCTAAAACCACTTATTGGTTTTCCTATCTTAATAAATTAAATCTTTTATATATTATGATTTTAATATTTTTTTAATACCTTTATCTTATATAATGTTATTATCATCATATATTATAAAAACTACTTTTATTTCAGTAAATAACATGTAATTTAATAAATATTAAATGTAATTGATTTAACGTTGATAAGATACCTATGCTAAATTAATTAAATTAAAAACAATTTTCCAATGCACTTAATGCTTCTACTTAATGTTCAATATTTTAATATATATTAATAAAAATATTTATTATATCTATTTTTATCCATTCATTAAAGTAAATAAGATGTATAATTAGAAATTAATTAGTTTTAAAATTAATTTAATCATTATTTCATTTGTTATACCTTCGTACTACTGTAAGAAGATTCATTCAGTATTTCAGAAAGAGCATATTATTATTTAAAACTTAAATGTAATATAAAAACATTAAAAAAAAAAATTAGTATTAATGACAAAAAAAGTTAAGATTTTAAAATAATTAATAAAATTAATAAAATTAGATAAAAATAAATAAAAAATTTGATCCTTTACTTTTATTTTTTTTATAATATATTAAACAATTATATTATATTCAATATATTTTTAATAATATTTTAATTCTGAAATAAAGCTTTAAAACTTTTAATACAAATATTGTGCTACTAAAAGTTTAAATACATTATTTAGTTTTTATATTGTTTAATAAATTAAACAAAATAATATTTATTAACTTTTAAAATTGAAACTAATTTGATTTGGCTATTTAAGTAATTATTAAGCAGCAAGAAAAATAGGATTACAGAATTAAGAGATAAATTTTAAATGATTAATATCAGTTGAGTAATTATAATGAATATGATGATGATGATAATGATAATAATAATAATAATGTTATGTAAAGATAAAAATGATTAATATTTTAACTAAATATGTAAATAATGTTATTAAGTTTTAATTAATTAGATTAATTAAATTAAATGTTTTAACTAGTTTTTATAAAATTATTTTATAAAATTTCATATTCAAAGTATTTCAAAAGCTTAATCATAAATTTAAAAATAAATTTAGATTTGCAGTAAATGTTACTGGATTGAATAATCAAGAGTATATAAGTGTATTATACATGTATGAATATATATATATACATATATGTATAAACTACAAAATTATTTTAATAATTTCAAAACATATTTGTGCACAAAAACAAAGTTATTGAAAAAATATCATTACAAATAGATACACATGTCTGAAATTCAATTATTTTATTTTATAAACATTTTTCTTTTATATTAAAATTTAAACATATTTTTACTTTCATCATATTATAATTATTAAATAAAAATTAATAATTATTACATCCTCTTTATTTTATTTTATCTATTAAGATAAAAATAAAATAAAGACGATCTAATAATCTAAATTGTAAAAAATAATATAAAAGCGTGGAGAACAATAATTAAATTGTTTTAAAAAATGTATTTAAAAAAAATAAAAAAAAAAAAAAAAAGTCGTATTTCCATTTCTATTTCTTTCTCGCTTCGTAATAATGCGCGCAATTATAGAGTAAGCGAAATAGCATGATAAAGACCTACGATGACGATTTCAACGACATCAATGAAACCAACGAAAACGACGACGATGTCAAGGACAATGAAAATGGCAACGGTAAGTGGCAGTGACGAGAACGGTGATGTGATTAATGTCATAAAAATTATTTATAATTCAAAAGGAAAATTAAGTATTAAAGCAAAAGTAACAATTACCTGATAATACAAGTCAAAAAGAACGCTTTCGGGCAAAAATATTAGATACTTCTTGTAGGCGAGGAATTGCTCGGCGACTGCCGATACGCTAAACTCGTAGAGGCTCTTCGTGTTGATGATCTTGGAGTCAAGAGCTTCGGCCATTTTCCGCGGCAACGAGTCACATACGCACACTCTCATACACACACGAGCTAGCTCGTCTGCGGAGGTCTGGTTTTTTCCTCAGGGCCCGCGCTTACGCACCTTAGGGCCTCAAATTTCCTGGACCTCTCCACGTCTTTTCCTTTTTTGACGCACCCGAACAATTTTTTCCTCGCACGAGGAGGTTATATATACAAACACGCACACACGACAGCGACAATAAGCCACTGCGACCACACAGTGGCCGACGAATGACACACACGCGTACCTTTCCTCGCTCTTTCTTCCATTTACACACCGATTACACGACAGGCGATTATACACACTCCTCTATTGGTTGCGACGTTGGTGCTCTCTGGCAGACAAACATCAAATCTTCCGCACGCATATGCTCTGATTGAGCAATGATAAATAACTCCATCAGTGAGCGGATCGCGATGTATCAATAATAGTTGGTTTATCTCCCTTACAATTAATTTTCTAGATTCCGTTTTTCTACTTTAAAATGAATACTCTTAATTTTTTCCGAAAATTAAAATTAAAAAATTTTATTAAAAAAAATAAATTACACATTAGATATTAATCGTAATAATGATATAAACCTTTTAAAATTTAAATAAAAAATCGAAAATTATTATAAATTAATTCAAATTTGTTTACAGAGTAATTGCAATCTGTAAGAATTAATAATTAATGTGATTTAGTTATTAATACGAGTGAAATACTGATACACGATAAAACTATTAAATTTTAAGAACTGATAAAATAAGTTATTACAAATATTTATTTATTAAGAAATATAATTTATTGGGTGAAAAATTATAAATAAAAATAGTTATTACTAGATTAATATTCATAAATTGACATAATTAGTATAAAATTTATTTAATAAAATTTAAAATTATTCTTAAATAAACAAAAAATTTTGCACGTTTTGTAATAAATTCATCGGGGTGAGCAACGTCACCTGGGAAATCCTGATCCTTGACTCAGTTTGACATTGAGCAAAACGGTTTTGTCAAATTTAACGCGCTTAAGAAAAAATTCCCCAGGTTGAAAATCGCAGTGGCACTCGGGGGATAGGGTGAGGGTGGACGCAAGTATAGCGCCGTTCGTAAGTCATTTATCACGCATATTCATCCTACTTCCCGCCAGCATTTATCTCTCACGTCACGCGAGACTTCGGTTCGGTATTTCATCGCGGACAGACGTGCTTACGAGTAACTCTTCGAATTTTGAATTTTGCTGTGTTAAATTGTTTCAAGTGTAGTTTCAATAATTAAATATGGAATTATAGCTGCACTACATTGCAAGGGGAGATGAATTCAGAAACTGGAGGTGATGCCTTAAGATGTCGTAACGTACAACAAATAATTAACCCAACAATCAAACTGCACAACAAACAAACAAAATGTTATATTCAAAAGTCACTGTACAAAGAAAAAATACGCCTCAAAGGGAAAATGCTATTATCATAGATTCAATATAAGGACTCACTATAAATGATTATTTAGACGGGATCGAAGAAATTAAAGACATATCTAATGTAAGATACATATCGAAAATCCCTGGAAAAAGAGTTTGTTTTTATTTAACCGATCAGAACCAAGTACAATTATTGAAGAATAAAATTATAGTGATTAAAAATTATTCGCTACGCATTAGGACTCTCATCAATATTAACAAAAGACTGGTGATTTCAAATGTGTAGCCTATTATCCCTAATGAATTGATAATTGAAGCTCTCACATTAAAACGAATAACGATTGTGTCTAATATTCTGGAAATACGTGCAAGCACGGCCAAACCAGGCCGGTCACTCATACTATCATTTAAATGCCAATCTACCTGAAACATTATAGTTCACCGTTAATGACACAACTTACTGGACATACTTAACTACAGATTCAGCCTTATGCTATATATATAAACAAACAGGACATATAGCAAAGGCATGCCCACAAGAAAATGAAAATTTAACGCCCCTTGACTTATAAATAATAAACACTGACAATGTCAACAAATACGTGAATAAATCTAACAATGAATTGCCATCAATAAGCTCAAATCATTTATAACAGCTGAAAAGAATTCATTCAATAACTGATACACAAATATCCAATAAGTCTATTCCATGTATGCAACATGAAGCAAATGAGCACGAAAATAATGAAAAACAAATAATAAAAACAAAGGATATAAATACAAATACTATTGAAATTGAAAGGAAAAAAACTGAAAAACGGAAAAACTCTCTAACGAAAATGCAAATGACAGAAAAAATGAAAATTTCGAGGTAATAAATATTTAAAAAATTATTAATAGAGTACGTGAATTGTTTGAAATATCTACAGAAGATGAATCACAAGAACAATTCCTTAAATTTTTTAATAATAGTTCTACTCACGCAAAAAGTTATAAAAAAGATCAAAAAAATCTATCCAACTAAAAAAAAAACATTGATAAAATCATTGAACAAATCTATCCGTTAATTGATGAATCTACAACAAAAGCAAAACTTACCAGATTAAAAAATAACTTACAAAAAAAGTATAAAACAGATAACACTATAAATACAATGGAGCATGATACAGAAACTAATAGTGAAACAAAAGTGGAAGTTGAATTATCAAACATCAGACAGTTAAAATAAAAAAAAATGAATATCAAAAATAATACAAAACTAAATATTTTATACTAATTATAAAAATTCAACAAGCAATGAAGGAAAGAAAAGAGCTCTTCGCTGTTTTTCTTGATGTATGTGGTGCATTTGACAATGTAGGAAGTGACATTCTAATACAAAAAATAGCTTCGATTGATTGTCACATAAATTAGATTTATAAAAATTTTAACTTATAAAAGAATAGTATATAAAAGCTTAACGAATAAAAAAAGACGCGCATACAAGGATATATCTCAAGGTGGAATCTTAAGCCCCCTATTGTATATAATATATGTTTCAGATATATTGAAAAATATTCCAAAAACAATATGTGTTTTGCAATTTACTGATGATATTGCACTTTATTCGAAAAATAAAAATTCACTATAAAAAGTTATCAGCATCCTAGAGAATGAATTAAAGTATTAAGGTATAGAATTTACACCATAAAAAACAGTCTTTGTAAAATTTAATAATGAGAATATAAAACCAGACGAAAAAAAATAAAAATAAATGAAAATTATAATATTGAATCTAGCAAAAATGTTCGATTTCTAGGAATAATCTTTGATTTTTAACTTAATTTTCAGTCAAAAATTGAAAATATACTTGAAAAGTGCAATTGATCCCTAAACATTCTTAGATATTTACAAGAGATATGGTGAGGAGCTGATTCAAGCGTATTAAATAATTTTTATAAAAGTTACATCCGTTCTATAATAGATTATGAATGCTTTGTACAGTATCCTCTATACAAAAAGTTAGCAAACAAACTAGAACAAATTAAATATTCAGTAATACGAATAGCTCTTGGATATCGAAAAACTACACCTTTAACTATATTATTAGTTGAATCAAGACTCCCCACTATAGCCGAAAAAACTAAATATCTATGCAATACTTATCTTACAAAAATACTTAGCAATCAAAGTTTACTCATGTTACAAAACATAACAAAGTTCTTTTTTAATTTCTTAAGTAAATGTACGGGAAAGCGTAAAAGATTATTCGAAATATGCATTATAAATATAACAAAAAATTCTCCTTTTTTTACGAAACAAATAACTATAATATATATAAATTTGGATACGACGTATTTATAACAAGTATTCCATATGAGATAAACATTATTAATAATATTAAAAAAATTGATAAACAAAATACAAAATATAATGAATTTGAAGATGCCAAAAACTGCATCGAAATTTATACAGATTTGTGTAGTAAAGATACAAATAAAAAATTTGTTGGATCCGCTTGTATAGTCCCAGCATTAAGTATTAAAATTCAAAGAAAGCTAAACCACAATATTTCCATATATAACACTGAAGGTATAGCCATTAACGATCCCTAGACATTGTACGTAGAATGACAAATAAAAACATCTTAATGATAACCGATTCATTAACCGTCTTGCAAAACTTAAGTAATTGTAAATTTGATATTAGAGTAACCCATTATATACTTGAAATTAAAAAGAAATATTGTGAATTTATGCGTAACCAATATAAAAATGATGTAACCATTAGATTTATTTGGATTCCTTCGCACAAAGGAATTATAGGCAATGAATTAGTAGATTTAGCTGCTAATATTGCAAGTAATGAAAGTCCTATAGATTTAAAAAGCGTTCTATTTACTTGTTTAAAAGAATACTTCAAAAAAATATGATGTATAGTTCTAAAGAATTCATACGTAAAATGGTCATTGACAAAGGAAGAGTTTTTCAAAAATGATTACAATGAAAGTTCTACAAATTGGTTTCATAATAAAAGTCTTCATCGGAACTTTACAGTTGCAGTAAGTAGATGTAGAGCAAACCATAATGTGGCTGCATCTCTTTCTAGGATAAAACTAACTGATAATTCAAGGTACAGACATCAAAAGTACGACGATGATCTTGATCATGTGATTTGACAATGTCCTCTTTACAATGAACAACGAAATGCGATGTTGATAAAGCTGTACAAATTAAAATTACAACTTCTCATGAAAATATAAATTATATTAACTGAACCAAATATACCAGACTGTAAATATGTAATTTCCTTCTTAAAAAAGTATAACCTAAATGTGTAAAAATATTATTAAGAAAAAAAAAATTATCACGCGAGATAAAGAAATTTGCAAAAGGCAAACATGAAAATGGGCATAAAATGAAATTATATTTTATTGTTTTTTTTGGAAATATTTATGTAAAAACATAATATGATGTATTCAGTTGTAAAATAAACAGATTTTAATTCTAATTCTAATATTTATCATTTATAATGATATGCGTCTAATACTATTAAATTATAAATTATTATTATTTGATAGCATAATATTACAATTAGATAAAATTCTTACCAAACAAAATGTAATTCTTTCAATTCATATGAATGCAACTTTTAGAAATAAATAATGTGAAAAATTTAAGCATTTCAAATACATTAAAGATTATTCATATTTTATTAAAATTAAATTTTATGTGTAATGATTTTTAGAATACATTCTGTTTTATAGTTCATATTAATTTCTATATTAATTATCTTTAAGTATGATTGAGTTTTATATATCAATACATTAAAATTTAATTTAAGACAATTTGTATTAATATTTAAATTTTATTCAGCTTAAAATAATTAGCGCTGATAACTCCTATGTATAAGAAAGGTGACTCCAGCAACCCAGAGAGCTACAGAGGGCTATCCATACTGTCTACGGCATATAAAATATACACAGGAGTGATAAAAAATAGACTGAAGCAAGAAACAGAAGAAAAGAAAATATTACCGGAAGGATAAGCGATCTTCAGAAGAGGAAGGTCGACCATGGACAATATATACATATTAAATCACAGAATAAAAAAGACAATAAGGGAAAAAAGACATTTTATATATTGTTCGTGGATATAAAAGTGGCCTTCGACACAGTGAACAGAGACAACTCTGGAAAAATATGGAGGAAACGGGCATAAGTAAAAAGACAGTGACAAGGATTAACAAGATATATGAGGAAACGAAGTGAAGAGTCAAGTACAGGAGTCACAGAGGAATTTTGGACAAACAAGGGGTTAAGGTTAGGATGTAGCCTAAGGATGCCCCTGCTGTTCAATATATATATATATATAGCAGAAATAGAGAGAAATGAAAAAGACAAACATAGGGGGGACAAAAATAAACGGAACAAGGGTATGGTCGTTAGCATATGCGGATGACATAGCACTGATAGGCGAAAACAAAAAGGCAATGCAGGGAATGACGAAATTGAAGAGCTTCCTAGATGAAAGAGAGTTACAGCTGAACACAGAGAAAATTAAAATCATGGTAGTGAAAAAAGGGAAGAGGAAGAAAATAGAGATATGGAAATGGAAGAGAAAAAATATAGTGTGGGTGCGAGGTAAATATATATATGAAATTATTATAAACAAATTCAGCGTATTTGAATAATTTATTAAACAAAGCGAAGGGCAACTGTACGAGGCGACGATGTGCACAAGAGTGAGTTTTCCCTTGCCTCGAGGTTCTCTCGTACCTAGGTTATCATAAAAACATAAAATTTTAAATCTACGAACTTACGAACTCAGGTACACAGTACCTTTTTCATTTTACAGTACTGTACGCTACAATAGAAACAGTAGACAAATTTAACTACCTGGGATTTGTGTTCAGAAGAGACGAAAAATATGAAAACCACATAAGAAAAAGGGTATACGAGGGCAGGATAACAGCGAAAAGGATATCTGGGCTGGCAGAAAGAAAGTGTATTTCTGCACGCCAAAGTATATTGTGTATGAAAAAACTAACGAAGTAAAGATGAGCGGAGAATAGAAAATCAGAGTATAAAAGTATGAAAACAAAAACAAATGAAATGCAGAAGGAAAAACTGGTGCGGAAATATTATAAAGAAAACAGACTGGGAAACAAAACAGAGTCTAAAGGTTGTATCGTTCCTTGAGGTATTGAGGAGGAAACCACAGAAGGATAAGTAAAATCTAAGATAATTAAGTCGAGTCATTTGCATGATATATATGAAAATCTGTGTTTAGCGAAACACGTGTTCGATTTTAATCAATTCATTAAAATCAGTGCTTCCCGTAAAATTTTCGAATCTTTAATTTTGAAATCGTTTTTTTTTGTGTGTCGTGAAAATTTCGCGTAAAGCGTGTGTAACTAAAAATTGCGAATTTGTTATAAACAATTAGATTGTTTATTTGCTAAAATCAGTGCTTTCCGTAAAATTTTCAAATTTTCTAATTTTGAAATCGTTTTTTTTGTGTGTCGCAGTAATTCTCGCGTACGACGTGTGAAACTAAAAATTGCAAATTTGTTATAAATAATTCAATTGTTTATATTGCTAAAAACCAGTGTTTTCGTAAAGTCCTAGAGTTTTCCATTTTGAAATCGTTTTTTTTGTGAGTTGAAAAGATTCGCGCGTAAGTCGTGTGAAATTAAAAATTGCGAATTTTTTATAAACAATTCGATTGTTTATTTGCCAAAATCAGTGATTTCCGTAAAATCATAAAAATTTTTCCATTTGAAACCGTCTCTTTGTGTTAATAAAAATTTCTCGCGTGTGTCATATAAATACATAATAATCAATACACAACAATAAATAAATAACAATAAATAAATAAATTAGTTGAGTGCGAATAATTTCGAGCGTTAATTTGACGACGCATAGCGAGTGCGGATGAATAAAACGGTGCGGGTGTGAGGAAAAGCCTAAGTCCCCCGTGGTCTAGTAGATAGCGCAGGGCCTCATAACCCGCTCGGCCGAGGTTCGATTCCGGGTTCATGTAAATTCGGAATTTCGCAAAAATCGTTTTTTTTTCAGGGTTTTCGGATTCGGGACGATATATCATCTGCATACGCGTTCGATAAATTCGCGAAAGTCGATAAATAAATAATTTAAAAATTATAAAAAAAAAAAAAAAATTTTTTCAGACATGTAACGAAAAAGAATTTAACTGTTTGAGAGAGGTGACAAGCGGGGAGAGGGGCGATCTACGATAATATTAAACTAGAGAGCAACCATGAGGACGAGGTCGACAGCCGCCAGATCCCCAGGTCAAGGAAGTGGTGCACCGGCACCTAAGCAGTCGCGAGGAAAGTCTGTTAGAAGGGGGAGACCGCCGATAAAGAGGGACATCGCAACATCGCCAACCCTCCCGTCCGGGGGGGAGTACGGGTCGACGGAATCAGAGGCCCGCCATTACCGCCAAACAGTTGCCGAGTACAGTGTCCCTACGCCCTCGTCAACGTCGTCGCCGTACCGCCGGGAGGCGGTGCGACAGTTCACCGGGTCTTCACCGTCGGCGATACACGATTCAACTTCACCACCGGGTCAGATGATATTGTTCGAAGGAGGAACGGCACAGCCATCATTGCCGTCGTCATCTTCGGCTGCGACGCCCCCCTCGCTGCAGTCCTATCCAGCAGCGGCCGCCATTCACGTCACCACCTTCAGTCTGCAGCCGTCGAGCGATTTACCGACACGCGGTCGGTAATACAGCGGAAGCCAGCGATGGCTGCGAGTGAACCTAACGCAAGCGAAGAATTGGTAACGGGTGAGAGAGAGACTGCGGCGGCGATTGCGCTTAGAAGTACTCCAACGACGGTGAGTGTCGAAAATAAAATAACGTTTCCATAAAATCGATGATGTAAATGCGGGGCTAATAAAAGCCATCGATCGGATATCCTGGAGACGTTCCGGGAAACCTCAGCGAGCAAACCACGGCGAGCGGAAAATTTGCCTTCATTTTCAGGGGAGCCGAGCAAATGGTTGACGTTCAAACAAGCGTTTGAACGATCCTCCAAAGGACGAGAAACGGAACTTCGAGACGACGATTTCGACATTTCGCGTTTGTTACAGGCTTTGCAGGGCGAGGCGCGCGAGGTTTTGAACGCCTCCCTAGCGGTGGAAGATGACGCGAATGCGATCATGCGAGCGCTCGAGGTTAGGTTCGGAAACAAGAACCTCATCGCGAATAACATCATTGCAGATCTACGCAAAATCCCGGAACTAAGCAGCGGAGAAACCAGTCTCTGGCAGCTTGCGTCGAAACTAAGAAACGCGGTTGCCACGTTCAAAAGACTAAATCTTATAGGACACTTGTTCTCCCCATATTTGATTAAGGTTTTAGGGGATAAGATGCCGTCGGAAATGCGCATACCAATCCTTCAGTACAAGCGGATCAAGGGCGAGGGTATTTCGGAACTTGAGGTGATGAGCGAGTTCATCACTGAACAGGCGGAACTCGCGGCGGGGTCTTGCGTGGATTTTTTTAGCAGTCCCTCCGAGAAAACGCGTAAGTTTAAAACTGATCAAACGATCAAAAAACCCAAAGCGCGTTCGTTTGCGGTGACTTCGGAAATTGAATACGACGGCCTGCGCAAGATAGATGATGATACTGATAAAACTGACAAATCGAACGAAGAAAAGGTGATATCATCGGAAGAAGAGTAACTGCACGATTTATGAAAGACTGCGTGAAAATGTACGAAATGTTGTGAAATGGATTGCGAGTATTTGGATTAAAGGTACAAACGCGAATGGTTTGTACGGGGGGGAGGATGTTAGGGATGGAATTGGGCATTGGTCCCAAATAGACGTACGTCCTGGATGCGGGGACGCCCGCAAATTGATGGAACATTAAAAAGGGCCTATAAAATGCGCAGTTTTGTTTTGTGCGCTGGCCGTGTGTATGTGTGGAGCAAAGTGGCTCATAGGACGTACGTATAGCTCCGCCGTTTGTGTGAAATGGGCATGGTGGGTTTTAGAATGTGTACAGATGCGTAGGAATGTGTGTGTGTGTTCGGAAAGACGTACTCGTGGACGTCTCCATCTTCTCTCTCTCTTCCTCGCGAGCATGACTCGGCCGAGCCCTACAATCTCACTATCTCTCTCTCTCTCTCTCTCTCTCTCTTTCATTCGCGTTGCATGACCGGTTACCCTTTCTCGCTCTTGCTATAATTTCTGGAGACGAAGACGTACCGTCATTTTTTTACATTGCATATTGTGTCAATTCATGAGGATGTGAGTTTAGATTATTTCGGCTTTTTCTCCCGTCGGCAAGCCGGGAGTTTTTTATGCCTAGGGAAATGTTCGAAGTGTGAATGTATGCGGACGCGGGGTCGGAAAATATGTCCGATCGGAATTCGAGACTTCGTAACGGTTGAAAACAATAAGATCAACCGCCCCTTTATTCGGGGAAATAATAGATGAAAATCGAGTCGCGAGGGGCGGGGCCAAGTTCGGCGGCCTAATTACGCGACAAAAATTATGGTAAAATCAGTTGCGCTGACACCGCGGTACTATGCGATAGTGCCATTGTGAAACATTGTGATTTGATTGTAAAATAAAGTGTTCGTTGTGTCTTGCCGAAATCAAGAGTCTTTTTATTCAATCCTCCATTCCAAAAATAACACAGAGAATAGGCAATACAAAACTTTTAATTTTTTTAAAATTAATATTTCAAAATTTGATAAGTAATATTTTAGTTTTATAGAAAATGTTTAATATTTGAAGTACGCCACAAGTTTTTATTTTTGAAACGATTTAAAAAATAAACAATGTCAAAAAATTTTTTTGTCAAGATTAAAAAATCTATTTTGTCAATTACCTTTAAAATTATTTCTAAACAGTACTTTTAATTAATATAAAATTTCTATTTAATAAATATAAATAAATAAATAAATAAATATTGTTTAATTCATATTTTTTATAGCATATCAGGGTATGGCTAAATCAATTACATTGATATTTGAAAGTTAATTAACATTATATTACTTACATATAAAGTTTATGTATGAATTATCATTACTTTAATAAAGCATATGTAGATAACTATTTTGTACTAAACAAAATTGTGGTTGTTGATATTGTTGTTATCATTATTAAAATTGTGAAAATAAATTAAAAGAAAATTAAAATAATAAAATAAATTATCTAAAGTTTGAGAGATATTAAAATTTAGAATTTTAAATTTTCAACAATTAAACTCTTATAATTATAATTAAAATTATAAGATGTAATTCTAATTTTATAAGAATTCCATACCATTCAGATCAAATGACATAAGTATATGCACCGTGTCTTTATGTACGTAAACGTAGATTATGATTATAGAAACACATGGTCCATTTTAAAAGTAGAGAGAGTTAGTTGTTTTTGAATTCGTATTAATTTTGAGATGGCCAAAAAATGTGAGAAGTAGTTTTTTCTATTTTATCCTTTTTTTTATCATTACAAATGGCAGGATTTTACGCGTAGGATATTTTTTGGTCTTGTAACACGGTGGAATGGAGCGATTGTTAGAACAGATTTTAAATTTGTTTATAATTTGATAAAATGTTGCAGACTTTTAAATATTAAAAAAGTCTTTAACAATAAAATTTCACGTAAATAGTAATTAAAAAAAATCATATAAGGCTTTCAAGAAGAGTACTGATGAATCCCGTTCTCAATACCCGTATCGATTCTAACCCCCAAAGTGTGCACAAAATTTTGAGTTCAAACCTTCATTTAAGTATCAGGGTAATTAATAACCATTGAATTCATAAAAAATTGCATATAGTTACCTTCAAAAATCTTTTTTAAAAATCTCTACAGTGTTTTTTTCCAAATCGCACACCAAATTTTATCGTATACTATTTCACTAAGCGGTCCATCGTGCCATGTTACAAGACTGAAAACATTCTTTGCGCGAAATAAAATTCTGCCGCTTGTAATAATCGGAAAAAAGGATAAAACTTCCCCGTACATATTCCGAGCTCCGCGAAATCAATATAATAAATAGCGGCTTCAAAAATAACTAACCCTCCCTATTTTTCAGATGAACTATGTATTTTATTAAAATGCAATTATTAAGTGAATATATTATAAACCCAATGAATTTGTATAAATCTTAATTTTAGAAACCTTGATGCAATTCACGTAATGTCTTATGATCTACGTGAAAACTGGGCCGGATTTGCAGATGTTCATAGTCCGTTGTACAAAAGGCCTCACGACCAATGGGTCTACGAAAAGCTAAATGTGGTTCGTAACCAAATCCAAAATTTACATTTTGTAATTAAAAATTCTTACGTAATTTCAACTGTCTTGATAGAAAAATATAAATATCAAATAAACAGACCAATTGAATTTTACATTTTTAGCAACTAACTTCAATTTGAAAATTCTAATATTTTCTTAAACAACACACGCAGTATTATAATAGTAATAAAGAAATGTTTGATTTCATCTCGAGTAAACTCGGATGTAAAATTTTGTTGAAATTATAAAGCTTCTGTTTCTCACTCATTTCTTTCTCCTGGAGTTCTTTTTATTCTGAAACGGGCATTTGGACATTTATGCATTTGTAGAATGATGGCCTTCAACTCTGGGAGGACATGGGATGCCCCGCCAACAAACTCGTTGTCGGTATTCCATTCTACGGCCGGAGTTTCACTCTTAGCAAGAGCAATAACAATTACAATCCTGGCACTTACATTAATAAAGAGGCAGGTGGCGGAAACCCCGGCAAGTACACCAGTGCTAAGGGATTCCTGACCTATTACGAGGTAACACAATCAACTTTCGAGTTTTCATTTGTGACTTTTATTAATTAATTATTAACTCCAACTCATCTCATTCAAACTAGAAAGTCTTCTTATTGTAAAATGTAAAATTCAACCTCGAATATAAACATTCATTATAAATATTTTTTATTTATGATTCTATCTTGTTTTCTCAATTCTGTAAAATGACTACTTATCACTCTAATTACCAAAAAAAAAAAATATCACAACAACAATTTTGTTTAATTTATTGTGACCATCGAAATGATTATTTATAATATCAAAAGGTGTTCATTTTTCAAAAAATTGATTCCAAAAACATTCTAAATGCATCATTTCAATATTAAATAAATTAAAATTTATATAAAGCCCAAACAATTAAAAAATGATTAAAGCAATAAACCAAAAAAATAAAGAAAAAATCTTCCCACTTGATGTGTATATAGAAAGAATTCATGTAAAAGCGTCAGTAATTGAATATTATTTAATTAAGTTGTACTACTATTATTATTATTACTTACAATAGCATATACATGTATGTGTAATAATTAAGTCTCGTATTAAATATTCACTAAAAATAACTATAACTTGAAATAAAATTTATTCAAATTAAATCAGTTGTACAATTTCAAGATAATTAATCGAAATTTTTGATAAATTTTTAGATATGTACAGAAATGAAAAACCCGAATTCTGGGTGGACAAAGAAATGGGATGAGGGTGCAGAAGTTACTTATGCCTTCAAAGGTAAGTGTTGTATAACATTTCTCAATAAATTATACAATATTAAACATTTACATATAATTTTTTGAACTATAAATAAATTCAAAATTTAATAACAAATATCATTATATTATTCAAATTACAATATTATATTTTTGACATCATTATTTATCATTAATAGGAAAATACTTGAGCAATTACAAATTATACCTAAGTGTGATTTTTATAACACATATTTTTAAACAATTAATTCTAGTACACTGTACACTGATCACATACATGTAACGTGCAATGCAATCTGTAAACTATAATATTTAGAGCTATTAACATACTATTGCGAAAAATAAATATAAAAAAATATAATAAGAGAAAAAATACCATAGCCAGTTAAGAGAATAAGCTTTCATGTGCAAATAATTCTTGTGAACTCATTTGTATACGTACACTCATCGCCGAAATATGAAACACTAGGAAGTAGTTGGAATAAAAATTTAAAGAAACTTTTAAAGAAAAGAGAAGATAAGAATAATAAATAGAATTATGCTTACTAAAATGCATGGATATATTAAAGATACAAAATGCTGTAGGATAGATAGAAGAAATTTTTACAAGAGTCTAATACAAATGATGATTTCGTGTTATTGTTTATTCAATGTCAAATTTTATTAAAATATCAAAGTTTATTTCCTGTAGCTTAATCA
Organism: Eupristina koningsbergeri; assembly: GCA_018907245.1. NCBI lineage: Eukaryota > Metazoa > Arthropoda > Insecta > Hymenoptera > Agaonidae > Eupristina > Eupristina koningsbergeri. The sequence continues at coordinate 493,730 of JACCHV010000074.1, forward strand.
ATATGGCAGCGTTTAATTTCCACTTTTTAAATATTTGTTGTTTTTTAATACTGGTAAAAGGAGTAAATTTAATGAAAAAAATGTAAAAATATGTCAAAAATATGTAAAAAAAATGTAAAAAATGTAAAAATAAATCAAAACAATAATTATAGACTTAATAACAGGTCATAATATAAAATCTGATATCTTAACAAATATGCTTCTTAAGGAGTATGAATAAATATTGTAAAAATTGAACTTGCATCCCCTTGACATGATTAAAATTTGATCTTAATGAATAAACAAGTGATTAAAATAACTAGATTAAATGGAATTTATAATAAGATTTAAACGTCTATGGTTTCGTTGGTTTATTTTTTTGATCTTGTGACATGTAGGAACACAGTGGGTAGGCTACGAAGATCCGAAAAGCGTGCAAATAAAAATGGATTGGATCAGGTCAAAAGGTTATGCAGGTGCTATGACTTGGGCCATCAACATGGACGACTTTCATGGACTGTGTGGGAGGAAAAACGATCTCTCGCTTATCCTTTACGAAAGCATGAGTGATTACATAGTTCCTAAACCACATTATAGTACTACACCTAGGGTAAGCCTTTTTCTATTTATTCTGTTAATAAAACAATTTCTCGTTAAAACTTTGATAAAATGTAAACAAATTATTGAAGCCAATATTAAATCATTATTGATATTAATAAATTCGATTTCAACAAAATTCTATTTTATCTTTTTGTAAAATAATATTTTTTTATGAAATTTATCTGTCATCTGACTAGTATCAATATTATAATTTTTAAATTCTTTAAAAACAAATGTTCTATTAATTAAGAGTGAAATTTAATTTATAAAACGACTTTTTACATTGCTAGTGTAGTCGAGTTTCTTCACAATTTTACTTATAAACATATTTTAATCAATACATTATTTTTATAAAAATATTTATAAAAGTGTAAGAAACATTGGATTTTTTGGTGCTATAACGTTGGACAAGGATTAAGAAATTATAATATTCAATATAATAATTATATTTATGAAAATGATAAATCCAATTATTACTCAATATATTTTATTTTGAAAAAAATTTGAATGATGAAAAAACAGTTTTTAAATTAGGAAATCAAATCTCAAAATATTTAAAACATTCTGATATTTACTAATATTATTTATAGAAATTATACATATATGATATTTATAATTTAAAAAAAAAAGTAAATAAATAAATAAATAAATTTTCATAATCTTATAGAGTTAATGGACTGTGTTAAGAAAAGATAAGAGTGAATGAGTAAAGGATATGGTAATATTCTGCGAAAAAATACAACTTCATGTTTATGAAATATAATACAGTATGAAAAATTATTATTATTACTCTATTTTGCTTAGTAGCATGTAGCACAATAATAAAATTAAAAATTTTGATAAAATATATAATTATTTGAATGATAAATTAGAAATTTGTAAAGTAAATGTAAGAAGAAGTATGAATGGCAGGTGAGCTTAAACTATTTTGCAGAGCACGTATTAAACAAGACTAAAGCAATGAAAACAATTTCAAGATCATTATTTTCTGTGATGAAAAATATTTAAAAAAAAATTTTATTAAATACATTTACATATTTGCTAAATATTCCAATCAATGCCGAATACTTTAATAATCATTTAATTACTTATTTCAGTAAACTATACCTTTTTGTATAAAAACTTCTACTATTAAAAATTGTTTTGTGACTTTAAATTTAAGAATTTTGATTATTTTTTTTATGAATATGTGATTATTTTCATTTTAATAATTAAAATATACTTTTCTAAATTATTTATTGTTCAAAAACCACACGTAAAAAAAAAATGTAGATATGCTTTATGTAAAATACTGAAAAATATGATTAAATCCGCATTAATTACAAAAATTTTCTTTTATTTGAGATATAAAGTATTGAAAATTCAATCTCGAACTAAAAAATTTCACTAACTCAGTTTTCCAAATATCTTTATTAAATTTTAACATGTCAACTTTAAATCTTATCAAATTTTACAGCAAAGATGTACGACGTAAAGGAATTTTACAAACCTTGACAGATGATTGAATAAATATAAAAGTTAAGAAGACATCTTTTTTATTTAATTGGGGTTTCATTTTGCATTTTGTTTTTATTTCTTTTTAGTAATTTTTTAAGAAAGTAGAGACAATATCAAAATAATATGACATGTAATTATTTAAAATAACCAAGTAAACTCTTTAAATTTCCTTATAATTATTGGCGTTATGCAAGAATATTGGAGAAGTGTAAGATATAAATATAGAGATATTTTTTTAATTTTATTTATCTTTTTATATTTCTTTTTTAATCATTTTTCTTTAAAATTATCGATTTAGTGTTTTTAACTTTTTTTGAATTTATAATAATTTATTTATAGAAAGTAGCTTTTTATTTATATTTTTTTATTTTTGATTATTTATATATTTAAAATAATTACTGGATAAATGTTGACGCAACACATGGTATTCAGGAAATAGGCTTATTTGATTTTTTCAATGTATAAATATATATATAGTTCAATTAGAACGTATGTTGAAAAAAATAGTTAAAAAAAAATAATACTTTCAAATTTCTAATGTTTCAACATGATAACTATTTACCCTTCCTTAAGCCTTTAATTTATTAAAATGAAATAACAAATTATTCTAATTTTTTCTAATTATTACTTGCATAACAGAAAGATTTTTTAGAATAATTACTAATGAATTTGAACGCTAAAAAGACGAATAAAAATTAATTACAATCTATAAGTCCCGACATCAGCTTTGAAAATGTGAAAAATCCAAATTTCAATTATGTTTAAATTAAATTGAATTTTCTCAATTTATTATTTTATAAATTCTTGTATAAAATTTCTATAGATTCAATAATAACTTCAGATTCCGAAGGTTTTACAAAATGTTGAACTTGCAAATATTATTTGATAACATAAAATTTAACATTTTTTATATAAATTTTTATCTCAAAAATAAATTAATTTGTTTAAAAAAAAAGAAGACAATGAGCATTAATAAGAATAAACTGTTAAATTTTTATCTTAATCGATTGTTAATTTAAAAGTTGACTACGCCTAATACTATTATTACTATTATTATTGTAAATTGAAGGACTTTGGGATTGGGTGATGTGGGTCCAAAAAGAAAACCTTTGATTCACTGGCAAGCTCAATTATTTATTTTTTACAATAATAAAATCACTCGCTCGTAGCTCAGACGCATCTGAGCCACCGTACAAGATTTCAAACGCACTGGGCCGCAAGCCCCGCCCTACGTCGACCGATTTTCCTTTGTTTTTCCCGAAACAAGGGCCGCCGCGCTTATCTTTAACGGCTCGACTTCTCGAATTTTCGCCTTCCGAAATCGCGTAACTGTCACACAATTTACGTACATTTTCTTATTTCCTTGGCATAAAAAACTCTCCGCTTGCCGGGAGAGAAGAAGCCTGTACAAATTACTCATTCACACTCGGTTCTTTTTTACAATTCAACAATAATTAATACGCAGCGAGACGGGCCGGGTTACCCTGAGAAAGAGAGAGAGGGAAAGAGAGAAAGCCAGGGAGAGTAAGTATACGCGTGAACAAGAGCGAGAGAGAGAAGCGAGATAGAGAGTGAAAGAGAGAGAGAGAGAGAGAGAAAGAGAGAGAGAGAGAGCGAGCAAGCAGATCGGCCGAAATCATGCAGCATAGGTGATAAAAAGGGCATCCGATGGCACCGTGGCATCCCACACACATCCTCGTTCTTCCCGCATGCACCCACCCCGTTCACTCAAAACGGCGAGGCTACACGTGCGTCCCTTCGAGCATTTTTTTTTTGCTCTACTTGACCAAGCGCACGCCAACAAATTTGCGCATTTTATAGGTCCCAAATAACTGTGGGCGTCCCAGCATCTTGGACGCACACCTACTAGGAGTAGTCTCCCAGTTCCGTCTCTAACAATTATATATACAAAGATAAGCACTATTAAATTTCAAACTTTTACAATGAATTTCAAATTCGGTTACTTAAAAATAATGCAAAGTGATTTTTAAAGTTCAGAGGTAAATTGGCTAGGTTTTAAAAATTGATTGGTTGATCTAATGCATACAAAATGATCATATGTAGAGGTAAAACAGGTGCACATGATTTAATGTCTTTTGTGTCTAGAAATTCTTTAGCCGGAATGGTCGCGACCGAAGAGCACTACATTGAGTCCTTCCGAAAGTTATGTTGAGACAGTGTCGCGCGAAACCGAAGAGACGACACACCCGACGAAACTCACGACTCGACCTCCTAGTGGAATCCGACCTACAACAAAACCAACGGTCGAACCGACTATTAACCCTACATCTCCGATTCCCTGCGAGATTGACGAAAGCAATAATGAGATTAAGTGTGCAGAACAAGATTTCATACCCGCCAAGGACTGCTCCTCGGTAAATCCTTATCAATATCTTTCACTATTCCATTTTTTAAATAAATCATGGTAAACTACTATAATCCTATAAATTTGTTAAATAAAGTTACCGCAGAATAAAATTTTTAGTTAAATTTATTTAATAAATAATTAGTGTAAAAAAAATAAGAAGAGCAAAAATAAAGTGACGGACGCTGCCCTTGGCTAAGAACATTATACATAAAATCAGCGTTACCATTTAGGGAATTCTACAGAAAAAACAATAGAAAGTCATATATTGATATCCGGGTATGCAACAGAAAAATTTTAAATTATTAATTTCAAAAATCTAATACTCCCACTTAATTTAAAATATTTAAAACGTTCAATTGTTCGCATAAAAACATAAATTGTTGCCTTGCTAAGGGTTCCGTAAAGATATCGGCTAATTGTAATTTCGATTTTATGTATTTTAATTCTATTTCTTTACGGTTTATAATTTCACGCACAAAATGAAACTGAACGTCAATATGCTTAGAACGCTTATAGAATTCAGAATTATTTGCTAGTTTAATTGCCGATTGATTGTATACAAAGATACTAATCGGGCCACGAGAAATTTCTAATTCGTTTAGTATTTGGCGCAACCATATAGGTTCCTTTGCTCCATAAGTTAATGCTATGTATTCGGCCTCTGCTGTCGACAATGACACCACACTTTGACGCTGACTAGACCAGGATATTGGACCGCTGTTAAAAAAAAAAAACAAATCCGCTTCGCAATCTCCGCGTCTCTGAACAACCGGTGTAATCGGCATCGGTATATCCACAAATCTGTATACTCCTACTGTTTCCGAAAACTATTCCAAAATGCTGAGTACCTATTAAATAACAAAGAATTCGTTTTACCGCTTTTCAATGTTCACGATTAAAACAATTTAGAAACTGGCTAGTGTAATTAACTGCGTATTCAATATCTGGTTGGCATACTCGCACCGCAAATAAAAGCGAACCAACGGCTTCGCGATATTTTATACACTCATTTTCCTTATGCACACTCGCTTCTTTCTTTAAAAATAAACCAGGTTCCGCGGGAACACTGACTGCACATGCATCATTCATACAGAATTTATTTACAATATTTTTAATGTATTTGGATTGGCTAATTTTTATTGTACGGTTGCATCGATCGCGCTTGATCTCCATACTGACAAACTCATTCGCTTCGCTCACTTTAATTTTAAAATTACTTCTTAGATAATCAAACACACTATTAATAGAATCTTGACTTTTACAAAATATCAATCCATCATCCACATAAAGCGTTAAATATACAACAAGGTCTTTTATTTTTTCAATAAACACGTACTTATCATTCTCACTACTCTTAAAATTAAAATTTTTCAGAAACCTTACAAATTTTTCGTTCCGACATCTTGGAGATTGCTTCAAACCATATAAACTCCGATGTAGTCTGCACATAGATCCTTTTGATTCTTCATTAATGTATCCTTCTGGTTGTTGTAGATAAATTTCTTCTTGTAATTCGCGGTAAAGAAATGCTGTCTTTACATCGAACTGCGTTATCTCGAGATCCTCCTTTGCTGCGATCGCGAATATACGAATAGATTCATAACGAACAACTGGTGTAAATGTATCGAAATAATCAATACCTTCTCGCTGAGCATAACCTTTGACTACAAGACATGCCTTGTATCTAACACTTTTGTCCTTTGCATTTTTTATTGTAAACACCCATTTACTTCCAATGACGGGCTTATCTTTCGGTAAATCCACTACACTCCATGTGTGATTTTCAGTCAAAGCCTCAATTTCTTCATTCGTGGCTTATTTCCAACATGATTCATCTGTGCTACACATCGCGTCTTCGTATGTGAGTGGAACTGCGTCTGCAATATAAGCTATTGGAGCTCCGTAGCAGTCAATTGCGTTCAGTTGAGATCTGTCTCGCAAGCGTCTACAGATAGATTTTTCTGAAATCTGGTCCTCTTGTGCATTTTCTTCTACTTCATCAAGAGTGTATTGATCTGAATTCGTGATATCAATGACCTGTAAATGATTTTCCTCAAATTCCTCACTGACCGGAGCATCTAAAGATCCATCTCTCAAATTAAAATCAAGTTTCACACGGTACATTGCAGTTTCTTCTCTAGAATTTTCGTTGCTTTTCTCATCGAAGTCGACGTCACTGCTTATATAAATTTTATCTAGTTTATTATCCCAGAGTCTGTAATTCGTCGATTCGTCTTCATAACCAACAAAAAAAAGCGGTTTACTTTTTAGCTGAAACTTTTTACGCTTTTCTTTCGGAATATTTAAATAAACATCTACACCAAATGTACGAAGATGATTAATAATTGGTTTTCGATCAAACCATTCTTCATACGGAGTAATTTCACGACCTGGCATCATTACTCGATTTAACACATAGCAGGCTGTGTTCACAGCTTCAGTCCACAATTTTACATCAAGTTCATTGCTCACTAGCATCGCTCGGGCACTGTCTGCGATGGTTCGTATTTCTCGTTCGGCGCTACCATTCTGTTCATGAATATACACAGATGAAAATTCGTGAATTATACCTGCATTTTCCACATGTTTACGAAAATATTCAATTTTATATTCAGGTCCGTTATCTGATTTTTTGTACATTAGTCCTTGAAAAGTAAAAAATAATGGCAAGCGCGTGGTGATTTCACATTAATTGGGCTGCACACATCCGTATGTATTTTCTCACCAGGCTTAAAGTTACTCTCGCATTTAGATGATGAATGAGGCTTACGTGTTTGTTTCCCTATAATATACTTCTTACAAACAAAATTTTTCTCATTTTTCACCTCAAAGTCACTATCACCAAGCATTATTTTCGTATTGATTATAGCACGGAGATTAATATGACCCAGTCAATCATGCCACAGTTTCAACGAGTTCTCTTGTTTTTTAGCTAAATTACATAGATCGGGCATTATCACTTCAAAGTTCATTTTAAAAAGTCCTCTATGTCTTGTACCGCTTGAAGTTCTTTCTCCATTTTTGTCACGCACTTCACAGTAAGTCTCATAAGCATGAAACGAGAACTTCTTATCATTAATCGTTGCAATAGAAAACAAATTTCTCCGCAATTTTGACACAAAAAGCACATTTTCCATTTTCCTTTCGATGAACTTCCCATTTATATTTTCTTATGTACCTATACCTGCTGCTGGTAAAATTTGGTCATCAGCTATTTTTACGTGACGAGTCTCATGACGAGATTCTGTTCAATGACATAAAGAATTTTTTTCTATACGTTATGTGCATACTTGCGCCTGAATCGGCTAACCAAATGTTCTCGTATTTATCTGTCGTCATTGAATAAAATGTACTTACATCGCTGATATGTGCCGATGCTAAATAGGAAGATGAAGTCGTCTGTAAATCATTGTTCTTCTTCTGTGGGCACTCGCGAGCCATTGCCCTTCTGCTTACAAATCGCACATTTCGTCCGATTCTTTAATTCCTCAATATTTTTCTTTTTTATTATTTTAACGGATTTCGATTTAGTTGTTGCGATCACTGCGGACTGTTGATCATTTAGCTGTAGTTTAATTGCTTCCATTTGAAGAGCTAATGTATGCACATCACTTTCCGATTCACAAAGGCTTGTCTTCTCGTAATAATCTTGCAATTGGATTATCTTTTGTTTGTTCCGCTTGCGATGTGCACTCTCATGCCATCCGAAATGGAGAAAATCTTGCTGGCAATCCGTGCAAGAGTCGAATAACCATAGCTGTATCTGTTTGGGTTTCACCTAGATCTCTAAGATTGCTACATATACTCTCAAACTATTCCAACTGTACAGCTATAAATTATTCATCCTTTATTTTGAAATAAAAAAACTGTTGTAGTGCACTATGTCTTGCATTGTGGCTTGCTGATCCATATAATGCTTTCAGTTTTTCCCAAATTTCTTTTGGAGTTCTGCAATTCTGTAAATTTGCATGTATCGATCTATTTACAGAATTCAAAAGTATCACGGCAGCTTGCGATGATAACTGTTTCCAGATCTTCCATTCAGTTTGCTTTGTGACTTTATCTGGCTCTTCATCATTTCCATCGATGTATTTTATCAATCCTTTCTCCTCTAATAAAAATTCGATTCCAAATTTTCATATGTTATAATTATTTTCATTCAGCTTTGTGAGTTCAAAAAATTTCTTTATCAGCCATAATGAAGAAATATACTATTAATCACCCACAATGAAATTAAATCAAACACGACGCTTTTAATACAACAGGAAATATTCAAACACGACACTTGTATTTCAATACTATGCCAGCTTGGCAATGTTTATACTAATTTTTATTTTAAAAAACAAATTCACACGCGTAGTCAACGTATCCTGGGCCCATAACCTGTTAAATAAAGTTACCGTAGAATAAAGTTTTTAGTTAAATTTATTTAATAAATAATTGGTGTAAAAAAAATAAGAAGAGCAAAAATAAAGTGACGGACGCTGCCCTTGGCTAAGAACATTATACATAAAATCAGCGTTACCATTTAGGGAATTCTACAGAAAAAAACAATAGAAAGTCATATATTGATATCCGGGTATGCAACGGAAAAATTTTAAATTATTAATTTCAAAATCTAACAAAATATATTAGACTGGGGGTCAAAGATAATTTCTGTATCTTAATCAATAATTTATTTTTACTCCTCAAAATTTGAATTGCTTTGTTGATTTCATGTTAATGGCATTTATTAATTGTTTCATTTCAATCAATTTTATAGATAATTATTGTTAAAGCACTTCATTGTTTATTCTTATCTATTGAAAATGTAATTAAACTGTTGCAAATAAATATAATTTTTTTCCATTTTTTTTAATTTTGATTCGAGCAATAACTCATTTTTAAAATTAAATGAATTTATTGATTTTTAATATAAATTTTCTAAAAATTTAGCTTTCATTTTTTTAAAATTAAAACGATTTAAGGAATTTGTTTCAAATTTTTTATTTAAATTTTTATTATTTACAATATTATTTATAATATATGAAGATTGTTTTTATTCAAAAAATGTTTTTATAGTATTATAGATGTGTCTATGGAAAGCCATTGAAGTTTCAATGTCGGAATGGTCTCGTGTACAATACCGATAAATTTATCTGTGATTGGCCACAAAATGTAAATCATCCTAAATGTAAATAAACTACTGTACACCACAATCTACAAGGAATTTTTATAATTTTCTTTCATAGAAAATGCACTAAAAGAATAAAAGAAGACTTATATCCGTTATTAACCTTTCCAGAAGGAACAAACAATTAAAGTGAGATTTGCTCTGAGAAATAATATAGACAAGGTATTTTCTTGGAACAAAATATTTGATATTAATATTAAATATAATGAAATATACTGCGTAAAATATTGTTTTGTAATTTAAAAAAATTATATGATGTAATTACATTATTTAAATATAATTATTTAAATATAAATAGACGTTTTTTATTTCAATTCTTGAAAAAAGAGAAAAAACCAATTTGACCTACATTACATAATTAGTAAAATTTTAAAATACTCTTTTTATTTTTAACTTTTATATTAATTTTTTGCGCCAATAAATATATTAAAGTAATTAAAGTAAGTGTCATTAAGGTTTTATTCATTAATTAATTAAATAAAATTATATTTATTTAATTCATGTTTGAGACTTCTCTGTTTATGTTTATATATATATATATATTTTTCATATATAACTACTCGGGAATTGTAAATATCTAAATAAATAAATTATTAAAATTATTTATGAAATAGCATTTAATAATAAATATTATTATGAATATTTTATCACGTAAAAGTAATTTTCGATTTATTTTAACAAAATATAATCCCATATGGGCATACAAACAAAAATACAGTGAAACACTTTATGTATGTAAAATATTATGTAAAAGAATGACGATTAGTTTAAAAATTATAAAATTCGATGGATGTAAATTAAGTAAATAAAATCTGCATAAAGTTGTATGAATATAAATACTAGTTGTTAAATTAGTATCGGGATCGGCAATGCATTTTCGCAACTATCCGAGAGAATTAAATGTTACTTTTCAATTGTATTCGGTACTGATTTTTGGGCTGATTTGCGCACCTCCGTGTAACACTTGAAGCACATTGTGCTTTATGCGCATTGATGCTTATTTTTTGGAAACTAAATACATCGAGAATTAAAACGTATAAATTAACTTTTGTACCATAATCACATTATTCATATTGCATTAAATATTTAAAAGATATAAGAAATATGTTAAAACACTACAAGTTTTCCTAAAGAAAGTATATCGAAATCAATATGTGGCTGAAATAAGAAGGTAAAATTTCTTTTAATTTAGTAATGTGTTAAATTAATTTGATAAATCTAGTTTGATAGATCAATAATTCATCCTATATCATTAATTAATTATTAATTATATTTTAATAAAATCGGCCAATCTCTTCAATTTTATGTTTCATATTTTACTTGTAAAAGTATCTTGTAGGATAAAATTATAAAAATAAGAATTGACAATAATAGAGAAGAATAATGGAATTGGTGCGTGTTAAGTACGTGACTTCCCCTCTGATTATTTGCGTGATGACTGATACCACCCACGTAAATTATCAGAGGGAAACTCGAAGATAGAAAGGCATGTTGAGGTGCGTATGCAAGCACAAATAGTGAGTATCGTGAATTGGAATAGTATTGGTATCATAATACTCTATAAATAGTTTTGATTATTGGTTCATTAAAATTTCAAAGCTGTAGAACGTGCGTCACGAAATCTGCCATATAATTTTATACGGCGACCTTATTCCTTCCTGCGTCGATGTCGCCTCATTTTTTCGAGCTTTATTTTTTAAATATAATATTACATTCATCGGCCACAAGGACATTCACTTGATCAGGTAAGATTATAACTTATTCAATTTTCCGAAACAGTATCTTCGAGATAAAATAGAGACATTGTATTATCTACCTATATTATTTAAATAAATATATACAATCAAGATTTCACATTCTTAGTAATATGCAATATTTTTCAAAGTAAAATCAAAATTAAAAAGACAAAATTTTACTTGAACATAATATTATGTCAGTTTTTTAATTACATAAAATAATATAATAAATTTAAATTGTAACGTTTCAATATTTTACTTAATATTTTTTAACAATTTTAATAATATTGCAAAATGAGAATCTCAAATACATATGATAACGAATTGTAAGCAAGAACTAGATTAAATAATAGAAGTTCATTCCAAAAATATTATAATATCAACAAATTATTATTAATAATTTAAAAATAATCCTAATAATTATAAAATCATATAGAGGGGATAAAGTGAATATTATATATATGTTTATAATAAATATTTATTTATATTCCTAAAACATCCAGACGTAAAAATTTTAAAAAATAAACATATTCTTATTATTTTATACATTATTATTTTATATAATTTACTTATATTTTTATAACATTCATAATTCATTCTGTTCTTAAAAATTATATTTAAAAAATTTAATATTATATTTTTAAATAAAAAATAATTATAAATTTTTTTTATTTTGTTTATATTATAATAGATTTATTATTTTTTTTACAAAATTATTGTTATAATATCAATAAAAAAAATTGTATGTTTTATAAAAAATAATTCGGTTAATTCAGGACTAATATTTGCATTTAGGAATAATTATTATTCGGATCAACTTACATGTATTTCCACTTCCTCCATTAGTCCAAATAATAGAGCACTTTTTTTCATGAAAAGAGCAGCTAGTGATAAATATCAAAATTCGTAAAAAAATCAGTAGATTCTTATTTTCTAAAATGCTACTCATGGTATTCAGGGTTTTTTTAACAATTTTAAAGAAAACTGCATTATTTTCACTTTTTTGTTATAAAATAATAAGTCTTAATTGTAACACTTTTAGTAGCTAATAAAATTATGAATAAAATTAATTTCTTATAAACTAATTTGAAAATTATAAGCTGAGAATTTTTACAAAAACCGGAAATTTTCTAAATCAAGTAACACATTTGTAACACTATTATTGTTTAATAATTAGAACTCTAGTTTCGGGAAATTAAAGTAATTAACATGCACTTTATTTGAACAAAATAGTAACTTGATCGGATTATTAGTTTTTAAGTAATCCTAATGTTAATAAAATTATGCGAAAATTTACGAAGTTATTTCCAGCTTAATGCATCTGACGATTTTTTCAACGGTTTTAAAAAATTTAATTGTTACATAATAAATCCTATATCTTACATTTTGTAATAATTGGTTAGATTGTCTAAAAAATGCAGATAAAGATGACCAAAAAAGGTCGAACACTTGCAATTTAATGAGGAATGGTGAGTAGAAAAAAATAGGGGGTTAATTAACATGATTTTCACTTCTATTGCTATATATTACAATTCTTTGGTTCTTATTCTCCCTACTCCTCAGACGTTCAACCGTTTTTGATTAACTTTATCCACATTTTTTATATAATTTAAATGATTTTTACAAAATGTAAGATACAGGATTTATTTTACTAGACTTATATTTTTTAAAACTGTTGAAAAAATTAAAATCGTAATGTAAGTTTCGCTGGATATGACTTTATAAATTTTGGTATAATTTAATTAACATTAGTATTTATCGAGAACTAATAATCCGGTAAAGTTAACATTTTGTACATTATAAAGTACATATCAATTACTTTAATTTCCTTCAATTATAGTTCTAAATATTAAAAATTAAAAAAAGTTACAAATTTTTTAATTAATTTCAAAATTTTCCGATTTTTCGTTAATTTATCAGCTTCTAATTTTCCAATCGATTTATGAAAAAATGTATTTTATTCACAATTTTATTGGTTACAAATTGTCCATTGATACTATAGTTTTGAAATTAAGACTTTTCATTTTATAACAAAAACGTAAAAAAATGCATTATTTCGTTAAAATTAAAAAAAAAAACTTTGAATATCATGAATGGCATTGTAGAAAATAAGACTCTACTGATTTTTTTTACAAGTTTTATTATGTATCATTTGCTGTTTTTTTTCATAAACTATAAAGTGCTCTATTACTTGGTCTTCTATAGAAATCATCCATCACTACACACACTTTTATATTATGTATTTACATTTTTTTTTATTATATTCATTTTTGAAATCGGGTGAGTATAAGGTTCATTTCATTTTCATTAAGTGTTTAATGAATTCGTCGTAGATATTAAACTTTTCCATCGAAAAATAATTATATAAGATTATTACATTATTTGTATATGTATAATATTTTAATAATTATTATTTTTATATTATTAATTTATGTTAATTTTATAAATTGATGTCCTTGAAAAGGACAGGGAGACTTCTATTGAAACTTTGTGTAAAAACAAACAATTAATAAGTATTATTTCTTATTTACACTTATGTCGATCTTTAAAATAATTTCTTTGTTAATAAAAAGTGCACTATTTTGATCAAATAATTTTTTTTTTTAATATATGTAAACTTATTAAATAACCAGTATTCTTACTATTTGTATTTCACCTTTAACTTTTCATTCAAATTTTATCAAATAAATCAATTATTTTACATACATGGTTTATTGTAAGAGACTAAATTTTTTCTGACTCGACTATTTGTTGCAACCTTTCAGGAAAGGTTGAAAAATTTGTAAGGCATCTTTTTTTTTCTTTTATTCTTTTTTTTTAATCATGAACAGGAGTTACATAGATGATATGAGAGTGAAATATGCTAAAGTAGTGAACGAAGGCGCAATATTTGAGAGAAAGAAAAATGCTGAGGACCAGCAATGGTTAGAGAGTAAGAGATATATTAAATGCAAACTATCTTTATTCTATTAAAAATATTTACGAGTTATTGACCTTACGCAATTTTAATTTTGAAACGCCATGTGTTTTGTTTATTTGACATAATTAATTTGTAATTTTAAATTATTTAAAAAAAAATAATTATTAGAAATATCTTAATAAAATAAAAATTTATTAGCATCACTATAATTTAAATATATGTAAGCAACAGATTTTCGGATGCCGTCGCTTAGCCGAAAAGTTCCAGCAATAAAAGAGAAAGTGCGACAGCTGCAGGGGATCAACGGGAGACTACCCGGACGGGCGAGGGAAGATGCGCTGCAACGCGGGGGAGCAACGCAGATTTTACCTTGAGTTTGACGACGACGGGTATCTGTACAGAATATTGGAAATAAATAGCGGTTTATATATCAATATTCTGTGTCTCTGAATTATTTTAGGTGTTTACCTCACCCTTACGTGTAACTTTTGCCGACGGGAGTGAGATTCAAGTTTGTTTCTTTCATATATATATTTTATATAAAATAATTTTAATAGATTATAAAAGAAACTTTTATTTAATATTTTTATTTTAGTAGTGTTAATAATAGATAGCTGCAGTAATGTTTAACATTAAATTTCCGTAATACTAATAACTTATAACATGTTATAACAAGATATTTATAAAAATAATTTTTGTTTAAGTATTTTAAATTTACATATTAAATATATCAAATAAATATAATATTATAACTGAATAATTTTGTATATTGTACTTATTAAGTAATTATTATATATATATAAAAACAAATTGTTTTGATTATCAAAAAATAATAACACCGTAAAATAATAATAACGTAAACAATTTTACTTGAGAAAGTAAAATTAAGTTTTTAAAAGTTTTTACTGATGCTGGGTACTGATTATTGATTTAATTTTGATAATATATTTGTATCAATAATAAGTTAAGATTGAATTGCAAAAATATATTTGTTACTGAAATTTATAATTTTCATAATAATACGTATCATTCATATTTCCCAATATGTTCTTTACTTACCTTCTGAATTAAATGTTTTTATAATTAATTTGTTTGAGTAATAAAGTAAAAACATTTTGTATTTAAATGTATATGTACTTGTATATAGGTCTAAGTAACAGATATAACATTGCTTTTTTTTAATATTTGTTTTTTTCATAATTTTCGTAAATTTTTAGCATTATGCAATAGTATTTTTAAACAATCAGTTGGATTTAATCCTTATTTTAAGTGTAACAATTGTTGATACTATAATTTAGTATTTTAATATGTTTATTCGTAAAATATACATGTATAACTAAAAAGTTTATAATTATAAAATTGTGAGTTGTATATTAAAAGGGAGAAACTTAATAGTCGCAACAGTTTTCTCACACACAATCTGTTAATTTATAGGTAAATTTATGAAGTATGTAAACATATATTTTGTTTTGGGTAAAATGAATGGCATACGTCTAAAATAAACCTATCCTCTTTCATAGATTCGAAAGCCCATATTCAAGTAAGCTAGTTCAGAAGGCTCTTAATTCATTTTTTACATTGTATTTGTGGTTATTTCCAGCATATAAAAAACAATTTTTATTATAAAATCTATTCAAAAAAATAATAATATTTACAGATATATAAACTATGGGTGTGTGGAAAGTTGTATAAAAATACTTAGAAACTGTAGTCAATTTAATAAAACTACAAAACATTTTTAATTTTCATATGATTATAATTTCATATTTATTCAGAAACATTTAATAAAAAAAATTAAACAATATATTATAATGATTTTTATTATTATCTAATTTTATAAAAATATAAATTATAATCATATGAAAATTAAAAATGTTATTAGTTTACTAAATTAAGTAGAACTTCTAAGTATTTGAATATAGTTTTTTATTTACCCATACTCCTTATATCTATAAATATTATTATTTTTTTAGTAGATTTTATACCACTAAACAAATTTATTTCATTGGGTTTAGTACTCATAAGAGCCACTGATGTCATCAAATGTGCGCGAGAGAGAAAGAAGATATTTCATCTGCTATGATTGTTTCTTCTATTTAACAAGTAACATAACATTCTGTAAACAGAAATTATTAAAGAGAGATTGCTGATAACTAATACGGCATTTGTTTCAAATTATAAAGCTGTAGGCTACTGCCTTTAACGGTTCAACCAACTTACTATTTTAGAAGTCTAGGGCTAATAAAAATAAGGTGTGGGCCAAGCTATGTGTTACATAATAGATACTAAGAGAAGGTCCATTTCGGTATTAAGTATGGGCAAAAAACACGGCGGGGAAAAATCTTCTTTATTTCTCACACTTACGATATAGAAGAAATTATAATTCAGTATAATGCATTGTGATACAGTACATATATCACCAATTATTTGAGAAAGATAATCCATGATATTGTAATAATATTTTATATAAAATTGTAGCATTAATATGGAATAGAGTATAATATAAAATAAAAATACAAAAAAATGGAATGATATTAATGTATAATAGTTTTGAATTAAATATTGAAAATATTGATAAATATGAATATTAATTTAAAAAAATTATTGATCTTTAAGGAGTTTTAGTGTTATATTTATAGAATATTTATTTGAAATATATTTTATTATTAATTTTTAAAAGTATTTTAGCATTATTTATGCATAATTAAAATGTTTGAATTTTACTTTATCAAACAATAAACAAATAAATTAATATATATCACGGAACTTATTTAATAGCTAAAATTATAAAATTTTTAGTGTATTATATTATGTAAAATATCATTAAATCATTATAGTTAAGTATCATTAAGTTCTGAGTTGGCTTCTAAATAAAAAAATTGAAAATTTGTTTAAAAATGATAAATACATAGATATTTATAAGATATTTTAATAACATGCTTGAATTATTCTTATTCTAATCCACATTACATTATTAATTGTTGATTACGTAACATTATGAACGGTATTCCACAAGACTAATTGCAATCTCTAATTTTTAAAAATTACATGTAAAAAGTATCTAATTATATAAATAATTATAAGTATGTATTATTCAATTTTGTTCAATATTAATGTCATGATTAAATAGACCAAGCAATAAAGCACTTTTTAGATTTTTAAAAAAATACCAACTGAGTATATGTATAAGAAGACGTAAAAAAACCTTAGATTTTTATTTTCTAAAATGTCACTCTAAATATTTAATACCTAATTTTTTATAATTACTTTTAGCGAACAAATGCATTTTTTTATATTTTTTGTTATAAAAAAAATTGTTACTTTAATAGATCAATTTTAAACAATAAAATTATGAAGAAAATTTATTTTTATATAAACCGATCGGAAAATTGGTAGTGGAAAAACTTTCAAAAAACCAAAAATTTTTTTAATTTATAAATCTAACTTTTTTCAATATTTAGAACTCTAGTTTTGGGACATTAAAATGATTAATATGCATTGTATTTGAACAAAATTTCAGTTTAATGAATTTATTAATTTTAACAAAATACTATTCTTCAATAAATTATGCAAAAAATTTCGCACTGTAACAAAAGTCTGGAGAAGTAACTGGGTTTTTTAAAATTTGACGGCGGGTCGAGTGGGATGCTAAGGAGGTCAAATTCCAAGAACATCGTATGAATAAAACGTTACAAATAGAACTTTTTAAAAATTTAAAAATATGTTTTAAACCCGCTGGAAGAACTAAAAATAAACGCATTGAACTAACTTAAACTTAGAAAATTTTTGCATAATTTTATTAAAAATAGAATCTAAAAATAAACTAATAGTTGACATTTTATACAAATAAAATGCATATTTATCACTTTAATTTCCTTAAACTAGAGTTCAAAATATTGAAAAATGACAAAGCTACAAATTTTTAATTTATTTATAAAATCTATAACTTTCTTATTCTTTAATATTTTTAATTCTAATATTGATAATTTAAAGAGAGTAAAATTTTATATCTAATTTATGTTAAATCTAAATAAAAAATGGAAACTTTTATTTTGTACGTTATGAAAATCTATAAAATTATTTATTAAACTATTGCTTCGTCAAAGCTTTTTCGAAGAATAGTAAAAAAGTCAGAATCGTCGATTATTTAATTTGTTTTTGTGTGCATAAGTATAAACAAAAAATTTTTGAATCTATGAGTAAAACGTAGATCGCCACAACGAATGTTTTATCTGAATTTTTCGGTTTCTTTGGAAGCTTTTTCACTCATTTACTTATCCACATTACACATAATAATTAAACCTTATTTGAATGTTATTTGATAAGGTTTATTAAATTTATTTATCATCACTGAAAGCATCGAATATCAACAGTTTTTCGGATTTTTCAGATTAATATTGGCAAAAACACCGTACTATTTAGGAGGGAAATAAAATCCTGAACTTTTTCTGGAGCTTACAATATTTTTTTGTTTTGCAACGAGATACTCTAATAATAATATAACAATAATAGATAAGAAAATAACCAATCGTGTTATCGTGTTGTGATAAATCCCGCCTCCCAGCGACCACCTGCATGAACTAAACATTCCTACCCAATCCACGTCTTTGGTTCCCTGAGTCGTCAAATTAACACGCTCGGTGATGTATATATTGACTTATGCGCATCTCAGCCGCCGAGGAACCCAAGCTATATAGTACCTCAGCTCCAATAGCCTCGGGATCAGATTTCTTCTGTCCTCGATCCCGAGCACACCATCCTTGTGCTCCTGTTGCTCACGATTCCGTGTCAGCATCTCCTTGGACCGCTCACGACTTCGGGTTAGCTATTCTTATAAAGTTCAATCTCTTGCGATTGGATCTTCCCTTTTTCGCTCAAAATTATTATAAAGTATGTGAAAATTTCATCTGCTGCAATTTTTCATGTGCATCCTCCACCTGAAACCTTAATTCACGCTAAGCTTCCCTTCGTGTTAAGGACTTTTATCTATCCGTTCTTAGCGTGTCTTTCCCTTCCGATTTTTCAATCGTACCGGCATCTGTCACCATATCGGCATTCTAGTCGAGTACTGTTCTTTTTGCAAGAAACCAAACCGTTTCGATTTAATTGAAAATTATTTAATTTATAAGTAGTCAAATAAGTTTAACTATCTGAAATTCTTCTGTGCGAAAATTTTGTTAAAATATTTATTATAAAATACTCACTCAAGAATTCAGATAGATCATTCGAACGTTCATGTTGACTATTGTTATTGTTCGTAACCCACTGAGGTCACTCGTGAGATCACTGTGAATAGAGTTAAATAGAAATGATATTAGTTTAGCTTTGTTTTTCACTCTGAGGATTTATCACCTCTCCATAAATTTAAATAATATTTTGCATAATGTATTATTCACGGTTAAACTAATTAAGACTTTGTATTTACTTTGTATTGTTAAACAAAGCTAAAATTCATTAAGGACACCGCCCGGTGATATTTATATATTTACATTTTGTGTTATTAATGACTTGTCAAATGAACAACGTTCCGAATCCCTAGCAAATCGGCTATCGATAATCCCGGCATTATCAATTTCTATTTTTTTTTTTTTTTTTAAGAAGCGTTCGACTCTCCTTTTTACCCATGAAAGGGGAACAAAGCCGTCTCATTACAGTTTATTAAGTTTTAGTAATATTGGGTTCTATAATTTTTACAAAATCTTTCGATGAAATATTAATTTAAAAATAGTATCATATACAAATTTAATCTCTTTATCTGAAACGAAACACATTTTTTTTGTGCTAGTGAAATTTGATCCCTGAAAGTATTGACAATTCCAATCAAAAGTTTTCATTCACACCAAAATTATCAAGAACAATTTCTTATATTTTTTTTTGTGCAAGTTAAAAATTTTTATAACGTTTTAGGTAAATGTATTTCAAAATCCTCTAGAAATATCAAATTATACAATTAAAAACTAACTTAAATATAAATATTATTTTATAAACGATTTCATACTATATTACACATGAAAATTTATGTTTTTAATGATTGTTAATAATATTAAATACTTATGAATCATTTTTGTCAGCTATTAAAAAAAATATGAAATTGTGCTTCGGTTGATTGAAAGAATAAATACGGAAATGCTAGTCCACAATATTAAGTGTAAATGACATATTATAAATTATTCAGGTTTAGCAATTGTGCAAATATAGAAAAAACTGAATAATAAAATAAAAGTTAATTCTTTTACAAATACACTTGTTTTCTTTCTTACATCATTCTTCATGAATTTTTTTGTAATAAATATTAATTTCTCTAATTCTATTCTTATTAATATTCAGTTGATGTATATAAAAATGTTTATTTTTAATAAAACTTTATATTTTTTCATAAACGGAGTATACGTAGATAAATCAAAGTTGAGAAATCGTGTAATAATCATTATAATATGTATAATTGACAATAACTAATTTAAACAATATATATCAAATAGTGAGTGAAGCTAATGAAGTGTATTTTTTTCTAGCTCTTGAATATACATGGTTCATCCACGAAGTATCGAGTTTTTCTTTCATTTTGCGACTATTGGTCGTAGAAATTTGGGAGGGATCTTAAAATGTTGACAAACTCTTTCCTCATTTGTCCCTTTATTTTTGTATTTTCGATTGTGGTTTTTCGCTAATCGCTTCAGCGCACTGTGTCAAAAAATCAAAAAACACGTGAAGCAAAATCGTGCTGCATCTAATTATCGAAAATACAAAAATAAAGGGACAAATGAGGAAAGAGTTTGTCAACATTTTAAGATCCCTCCCAAATTTCTACGACCAATAGTCGCAAAATGAAAAAAAAAACTCGATACTTCATGGATGAACCATGGATATCAACGTATATTTATCTAATTTATTGTTATTTAAAAAAAAAAATAGATAACATGTTTTTTTATATTAAATTGTAAATCAACTAAGAACCGATATTTTAATTTTATAAAAATATTAAACATATAAAAATAATTTTAAACTCATACACTTCTGTTAGATTTATACACTTATTTAGACATTCTTATAAATTAAATTAAACATAAATTTTTAGAATTGCTTAGCTTCGAAAAAGTAAAACTATTTTGAACAAATTCTATCAAAATATCTAAAAATTTTATCATGTTAATACTTTTAAATATTTTAAACTTGTAATTTTCAAATTTAAATTGGAATTTTCGTGAGTATATGAGATATAATATAACATTTCAATTTTTTTAAATAATTCTTTTGTAAGTACAAATTTCTATCACATTTAACATTTTTTCCAATTATATAAAATTAAAGCATTAATATGTATGTAATATATATTTTTATGTACACGATATTACCAAATATGTGCATTAGATAAAACAAAAAAAAATTATTGCTGAAAATTATCTAATAAATATTTATTTGTATACATGTAGAATGTATATAATTTATTTTTATTAAGAAATTTCTTTTTCAAATATTCATATTTTAATAAATGAAGTTATACAAAAGTTGGAGCAATTGGATCAACTGAAGTTACCTTCAACTGTCAAGCTAAACTCGCGGCTTTTCGGTGTAGCCGCGATGATGAAAATGCGCTCCTAATAATTCTAAAAAAATAAAAATATCAGTCATTATAAAAGAATGGAAAATCAAGAAAATAACGATATAAAAGGTGAGAACTACTTATTTAAATATTTTTCAAAATTACAGAACATAAAATTTAGAACTTTCAAAAATTCAAAAATTTCCAACCTTGTACTATGTACATAAACCTTATATTTATAGATATATTTTTAATTTATATATAAAAATTTTCATTTATTTTATAACAAATATAATATTCTCTAAAATAAATATTTATACATCGTTTTATAAAATCCTTATGCAAATAAACAAAACGTAATAAAAAAATGAAATAATGTAAAATAAAATTTTTAGTTACTTTCAAAAATTTTAGTTTGGCAGATTATATTAAGAATTATAAACATTATAAACTTATGATATGTTATTATTTCATTATTATTATTTGATTGTTATAATTTAAAAAATTCAATAAATATAATTAAATGTACTATATAAATCGATTATTAATAGTATTACTAGCGTAATACAGCTTGTGTCATTCATTGTAGTACATTGAATAAAGATCAATTAAGCATTTTAGTTTATTATTTTTAAACCATTCATTAATAAAAATGGTTAAAAAGGTTCTTTGTTTAAAAAAACATCTATAGTTTAGTTATTTTTTTATTTACTATAATTAAAATATAAATTTTTTCAAATTTATTTACTGTTTCTAATAACATTTAATGCTTTGATAAAATTTAAAGACGAAACTAATATTGATAAAATATTTAATAATACTTGTAAATTATTATAAATCACTAATTTTTTGTTAATATTTAGAATATTTTACATAGTTAGTGCTTACATGAATGTTTTAATGTTAATAATCTTAATGGTAGTTTTTTTTTAATTTGTCATTTTTATAAATGGATAATTAAAATGAACTAATATCCTTTATGAAACATGTGTTATTTTTAACTAAATGAAATCGTTTTAAAAATAAATTTTATCTATTAATAATTTTTCATAATTTTTTTAAATTAATCTTAATTTTTTTTAATTATTTTAAAATTATTGTTATTTAAAATCAAATAATTTTATTTTGTTTGAAATGAATTCCAATAAATAGGAACATTTTTTCGCATGTTATTTAAAGGATTTAATTTATTTCATTAAATTTAATTTAATACTTGAATGAAAGTTATGACTATAATATTAAATTTATAATCCGAATTTGTACAATAAATATAAATAGTGAATTTTAAAAAAATTTGAATTATTGATAACCTAGTATAATTAATGCATAGTTAATTAGTTGTATAATGTTAATTTATTATTATACTATATTACACTATAATTATTATATATAATCATTAGTCTAGTATAAATTAGTATATTATAACAACAATAATAATTAAGTTATGGATATTTTATTAGATTGTCAGAAGGAAGCGATCGTAGACACTCCTGTGTGTCCAGATAAGTCTCAAGAGCAGCAGCAGCAGTTGATCTGTTGGTTGTACGTGTCCCGTACCTGTGGTTTCGATCAGGAGCAACAATCAGATGAACATCCGAACTATCAATACGACGGACTGCCCCGGGCGAGTCTCGAGGAAGCTATTCGTGCCATCGAACCCCTGGGATTGTGGCAAGTGTCAGAGACTCATTGCGGGTTGATCGCTGGGTTTACCCGGGAACTTGACGCTGACAAACTTCTACAGCGCGGAGACCTGGCGAAGATTTTCGAGACCGCTGTTCAGGTTTAAATGAGTTGTTAATTTTCGCGTAAACGCGTAACTGGTAAGCAAGTTCCCACAGTTTTACTCTATGGATGAGGAATAATGCAATAAATAAAATGAATGATATACACTTACATAACTTCGATCATTGCCTTCAATATGAATTTATTAGTGAATTGCCAAAACTAATATTCATTTAAAATTGGAAATTAAAATGGAAAAACATGTGGTATAAAATAGTTTTTATTTGTTTTATATGATTAATCGCGTTGATTGTATTTTTTATAATTAATATATTTTTCTGACAATTAAAAATTTATTTTACAATTAGACTGACTTTGCAATGACGACACTAGGATTTTAGAGATCTATTTAAATATATAATTAATTAAACTTAATTATTCTAGAAATTGGGATAATTTAATTAACTATTAATGATGAATATGTACAAGACACGTATTATTTTAAATCTACAATTGTATTTTGAAATGCAATAGTTAATTTCATTTTCAAAATTTATTAATCTGTTAATTTTTTTTTGTAAATATCTTTCTACATCATAATGTAATTTTGATCTTTCAATAGTTTTTATAATATAATAAATTTTATATAACGTTATTTTTATTATATATTTTATATATTATACATTTAATATTTTAATATTTATTGAAAATTCTAATAAAAAAAGATGTTCTATAATTATACAGTTCTAAAAATTTTTCTTTCTATCGTTTTTATTTTCATATAAAAACCTCAAAATACATTAATAATTTTAAAGAAAAAAAAATTATTCATAATTACAGATGTGCGTAACCAGAATACGTAATTCCATAAATCGATATTACAGAAAAAAAAGAAGAACGTATTTACTATTCTTCGCATAAGAAGTCTAAAAATGAAATTTTAATTTTTCAACAGGCATTATTGAAACAATATATTAATTTTTTTGGTATTTATATTAACATTTTTAATATTGGATTTATTTGTATTTTATAAAAATTTTTTTTCAATTAAAAAATATGTACTATACCTTGGATATATAAATATTTCTTTTATTCTGTACAATATTAAAGTAAGTTTTGATGAAATTTCAGTACAATAAATTAATGTTAGTAATACTTTTTAAATGAAGGAAACGATTTGTATCCATTGTAAAATTTTTTTTTATTAAACAGGTTAACCTGTACAGTTTAATTCGACTTCAGAAATTATTTTTGCAATAGCTAAACATGCTTCTTTTTAATCAGAATATAACAAGTTATAATTAATAAATAGTAAACTTTATAAGTTAATTTGAAAGATAAGCTATTTAAGATACTTTACATTCACATATATTTTTATTATTAGGAATTTTTATTATTTATGTGATTAGTTATATTTTCCTGGTTTTCCAATTCGTTCGGTTTTTCTCAGTATGCTCTTATTTCAGGTAAAGCTTTCCGGGTAAAGCAATTACAAAAATTACCAGATAAAAAATATTACAAAGAATAATCAATTTTTGTTGATGATCAAATAAAACAGAGGATTATAATTGAATATCAAAAAAATTCTAATATATATCGCATGGTCGATAATCCTAATCATTTAATTTTTTGTTTTTATAATGAAAAAATAAGGAATGTAAAATTTTATTTAATACAATATTTCATTTATGATTTATACTGTTGATTTTCAAAATATATATAAATAAATTAACTTATCCTATCGTATTTTCTAATCATTCCCATATATTATCATACCCTTTTAATTATCTTATAAAAAGTATGATGAAGTTTGTTTCTTTAAGAAATGAATATTTTATTTGCTAGTCTTGCATTATTTCAATTGTAACGCTGATTTATTTATAATTTATTGAAATTTGTTTTTGTACTATTGAAAGGTAATTAAAGTTAATATAAAGTCGTCGTTAATCATTCCATGTCTTTTCTATTTGTAGTTATCACTTTTCAAATCTTATTATATAAATATGCTCCAGAGTGGAACTTCTTAAATTTTAATCGCGAGGCATTATCATTAAATTATTTCAGTTTATTAAAAAAAGCCTTCATAATAAGAGATCTGTTTAGTAAAACATCGAATTAAAATAAAAAATTCTCAAAAATTAATTGTATAAATTAAAAAAAAAAATAAGATTTTTCATACAAATATATTTAAATATTTTATTGAAATGTGACAAGATCTAATATTCCTAGCATACAAATATATTTATCAATATAAATTTGATATATTTTCTTAAAAGATCACCATATTTTATAGAAGTTCTGAAAAAATTTTTAGTTTATACCAAAGTCAAAGCAAATACTACGAAATTATATTAATATTTAATTATCTTTTAAAAATAGATTAAAATATTATTTGATACCTCTCACTCCAAAAAAAAGTGTATTAAAATTTAGTTTTTGCATCAACTTATAAATTAAAATAAAGAACTCACTCTCTTATTGATGCATATTAGATAATATTATATAATTTAAAACATACTTTTCTAAATTGTGTTTATATAAGTTTATATAATTCAGTCATTTTATTCAATCTTATGTATAAAATAATTCATTTATACTTAAATCGTATTTCCAAAAATTATATTTAAAATCCATAGAAAATGTATTTTTTTTATTTTACGGAGTCGGGCCCTACTACGGCGCTTCGAAAAGCGTAGTAGGGACTCCGCAAGCCTCACTATCACAGACCCTCCACCCCCGCTACCGGCACCGTTGCGCAGCTCAGCGGCGCTTCTCTACCGACCATGTATGGCGCTCGACAGAGCTGCCGCATCGTCGAGTATAAGATAAATAAGGGCGCACGGCCTTCCGAAGGGCAGCCGATCCTTCCGATTGGTCGTCCGTCGCGTGGTCCACTCAACACAGAGTTTGGAACATCTGACTTCGCCACGAGACGACACCAGATCAGCTGGATCGTCTCGGGGACGAGGAAGTAACCGTATTGAACCCTTAAACGCCCAAATTTATCACGAGACGATACCAGACCAGCTGGACCGTCTTTGGAATGGGGAGAAGGAGTTGGTTCACACCCTCGAATGTACGATTTTAGCCAAGAGATGGCACCAGGTCAGCTGGATCGTCTCCGGAGTGAGACCGGCATCGACCATTCGCGACGAGTAGGAGAGGAAGATTAACCCGTTCCCTGTTGTCGTCGATTGGCCCTGCCAACTCGCGTTGACACCAGAATAAATGGATCGATGTGGGAAAGCAGCGAGGCTACGTCCGGATGCTTGGAACTGGGAAAATCGACTTACTGCTTGCGCGAACGCGACTACACTGAATGGTTGTATGTATAAAATGGCGTGTGTAATTGTAGGGATGTAATTAAGCGTGCATTTGTATATATGCGATTGCGTGTGCATGTTTGCAGTACGTGCGTACTTAATTGCTATGCGTGTAATTGTTGTGTATGTATAAGTTATTTATATACTCCCTTATGCTAAAATTTCAGCGCACCTATCTTCTGTCATTCTTTTCCCGCGAATCTTTATTTGATGAATTAAATTTTCGAATGCTTAATTAAAAATAGATGGTAAAAAGCGAATATAGATTTTATTCCGCTGACCACTCGTTTTTACAAAATTATTCGCTGCGTTGGGTTTTGTCGATTTTAAGTATTATAGTTGTTATATTCTTTCATTTTTTTTATGTTATTAAAGATCTAACTCTTTTTAAAACCGAATTTTTAATAAAAAAATTTCATTATCCTGTGTCTGATCCCAGTACGAAACTGGACACTGGCGAGCTTATCCCGACTGAAGGTTGGTTAATTCATTACATGGTGCTTGAACACGGACTCATACTCATCCAGGGTGAGGAAGATCACGGGTCATGAAGTGGTGTGTTCAAGAGTTAACAATGGATGAGCTTCGCCGCAAATTAGCCATCAACTGCCGATCGATGGTATAGTGCCAGTACTCTGCGATTGATTAAGGAAATTCACATGATGAAATCCTGAATTTTTCGACAAGTCCCCCAGGAAATCCACGAAGAAAATGGACCGCGATGGGATGTTCATCAGTCTAGATGATTCGTAGGATTGCAACCAACTGCAAATCAAAGTAAATACGACTCGATTCCTCCCGAAGCAGATATCTATATAATTAAAAACATCACGAATCCAATTGAAAACGTCGTGACCGATCTAATGAATATGCAAATCATGAAGAGTAAGCGCATGGAAAATCAGAAGATAACTGACACTAGTGAATAAATGGAAGCAGTCTTCGATAGATATGAAATTGCCATTTTGGTAGCACGGGAATTCAAGAATTCTATCCAAAATTTTATACGAAATAACTATTCTATACTAAAGACATTTTCTTTGCCATCAAAATGGCAATTCCATTTACGGATTTCTAAAACGCATCAAGGAGCTGCACGATATCTACTAGCTCACTGACTGTCAGATGATCTTGCGTCTGACCGAGATCTTTTGTAAAGAAGCCCTCAAGTGGTGGAGGAGCGTTCGTCATACGCTCAGAAATCCCACTTGGGAAGACGTGTTGGTGGAAATCCAGCGTTTATATCTCTCGGTTCGTGTGCAATGACATTTATTCAATTATATGCTTAAAAACAGAAAGACGGAGAAAATTTCTGGAGCTATGCAATCGACTTGATCACGATGATGATTCGGCGCGGAAACATTCATTTCCTATTTTATTATTTATTATTTTTATAAGCGGAAGAACTTATAAAAATCTTTTTCAGATTTATACCGGGAGACTTTGTTACATTTTAAGTATTTTTTAAATTATTGCTGGCTTTGTTTTCCAAAATGTTATATCAATGAACTATATACACGACGTAGCAACAAAATATATGGCGTCGTGGTCCATGGACTATGCAGTTCTGTTGATTTACCAACAGGAAAAAACTGGCAATAAAAATAACGTGAATCCCTTTTTTTTATTCGAAAGGAGTATAATAGTGTACTTTGTGAAATATACCATTAGTATTTGAAGTTATTATTATTATTATTATTATTTTTTTAAACTTATTTCTTTTAGTTGTAAATATTATTTTGAATGATTTATAAAAAAGTCTTTATAGATTTTCCTTCGTGAAAAATTTGAATAAATTCATAAAGATCTATAAAACAACTAAAATTCACTCAGTTTTTTTCACACGTCTGTAATAAAAAATATATAAGTAAAATGGGTCTAACGTAAATTAAATGAATAAAACCTTAAAAATCAGATAATACCTATGACGCCAGACAAAAAAAGATTAACTGCTAAAAATCATGACAGCCAGTGAAAGATAGATTATGTATGAAATTCCAGAGTAAACTAATATATTTTCTTTAATTAAATACTCATATTAAGAAGCGTAAATTCAAAACTTCTCTACCATCTTACCACGAAAGGGGAAATTGTCATTCAATATTTATACTGTTATCACATAAGTGTTAGAATAATATAAATAATATATAAATTATTGAAATTGGTTAATTTCAATTTTAATATGTTAAATTTATTCGTCAAACCGAGTAATTACTTTGATTTTTATCTCTTTCGCTTAACGATATATAGCGCAGCAAAAAAAACTCGAATAAATTCACAATTTAATTATAATTTTAAGACAAAACGTCTTGCATATTATGCTTGTTTTATGTATATTTTAATTTCAATAAGTCCGACAATGAATGTGTATATAATTACTTTACGAACTTCATATTTTATTCCATAGAAATAATCTTCATCTCTGTAATTAAAACAGGTCATTATTTTTTTTTTTCATCCGTGAAAACATGGACATGGAATTGAATGTTTATTTACATCACAGGTCATGCCGTAACCCATGCGAGTTCTTAAAGATAGTAGAGGTAGTGGAAAATTTCGTCCTAGACCTTTGAAAACGAAAGAAAAACAAGAACATTGCCGAATCGAAACACTTGATAAACCCGCCGCATCGTACATTTAAAAACAACGCAGACATATGTAAGTAAATTTTCAGGAAGGCCGTGAAGAGGTTCTGTGCTTTTTGCGGAAAAGAAGAGGCATTGACAAAAGACTGTTATCTCTGCTTCCATCAAACTCGGAAAACAAAGTGCGGGCCGATCGAAACTCAGACTATAAGAGAGTCTTTATAGATATCCTTATCAGTGATAAATTTTTCACAACACTTCTCGAACCGAGACAGTCTCAAGTATGATGAACAAAGATTGCGGATTGGTGTGATGAGAAAGGGTGGTTAGTATCTGTGAGTGACTCCGCGTTTATTTCCCCGACGAAATGGAGACAGATATCGTAGTATATGGGGAAGATTTGGAAAGAAGGGGTTGGCAAATACCACGTCGTTCTTTATACCCGACTCTCTGATGTATGATGCGATCATCGGAATAAACATCATGGAACGAATCGGGCTCCAGATGATTTTGGGTAAATGACCCTTTCGGCAATTCGCGACCTTTAAGATCTCTCAGTTTTTTGGAATACGGAAAGTAACACCGGAACAACGACAAAAAATCGAGGCACTCGTCCGTGGGGAAAAATAGAAATCCACACAAATTAGGGGGCCGACCGACCTGATCGACTATAAAATCCGGTTACTTGATCACCGCCCGGTTAAACAGCAATACATACCACGTAATCCTGCGATACAAGCCGTGATGAACGAATACGTAGATCAGATGCCCGCAGAAGGCGTGTTCAAGCCATCAAACAGCCCGTGGAGTTCTTCTGTTATTCTTGCGCGATACCGTTTTTTTCATGGATTTTCGAAGTCTGACTGCCGTGACAGAAGTGGATGCGTATCCCCTTCCGTAGATGGACTCGACGGTTAACAAATTAAGAA
The DNA here is from genome assembly GCA_018907245.1 of Eupristina koningsbergeri. Classification (NCBI taxonomy): domain Eukaryota; kingdom Metazoa; phylum Arthropoda; class Insecta; order Hymenoptera; family Agaonidae; genus Eupristina; species Eupristina koningsbergeri. Next base: position 524,105 of record JACCHV010000074.1, read on the forward strand.
GGGCATGATTCTTGACGAATATAGATTTGCAAAACGGTTATTGGCAAGTCCTCTTAACATCTGAAAGTAAACCATTAACTGCTTTCACCGTGCCGAACAGAGGGCTAATGCAATTTGAAGTATTGTCCTTCGGCCTTTACGCTCGTAGTATTCCAATGGTTGGGTGACCATATAACTCCCTCACTGAAACAGTACGTTTTGTTACCTTAATGACATCGTTATCGTCTCGGAGATGTCCAAACAATACCTACATCTTGTGAGAGAGATTCTAAGATGGATGCGAAAGAGATAACTATAGCTTAAGTGGGAAAAATGCCACTTCTGTCGGACCGAGTGAATCTGTCTCGGACATCAAATAGATTAAGAGGGGATCCATATTGATCCATTGAAAATTGCACCCGTACTAAAGTTCGTACTACTTACGAATGTACGAGAACTCTTATGATTCAACGGCGTTCCTTCCTTGTATCAACGGTTTATACCAATCACCGCGATGATCACCTGTCCGTCAAATGATCTACGCAAAAACAAGTAATGGAATAGGGCCCACAACAACAGAAGACCTTCGAAGTGGATGCTCATCGCGAAAACTTCTGTTCTCAAATGTCTGGATTTCATGATTTATCTTTCAGTTCAACGAGAGTAACATCGGCTTAGGAGCCGTTCTTATTTAAATCCAGGAAAGGAAAGAGCGGATAATAGTCTACGCTAATTGAATGTTAAACGGTGCCGAGAAAAACTATTCCGAGGACAAGAAAGAGTGCCTTGCGGTAAAATGGGAGATATGGAAAAAGCACGATTACTTGAAAGGATACCACTTTACAGTGAAAACGGATCACAGGGCCTTGAATTCAATCGAAGGTATTGGACATCCCTTAAGTAGATTAGCGTGATAGACTATCGAGCTCAGTGAGTGAAATTTCATCGTAGAGTATCAGCTCGGCGAAGACAATCTGTAGGATAACGCCCTATCCTTCGACTACCAGCCAACCGCAACTATCTCTCCAAGGGACAAGTACCTGAGAATAAATGAAGCTTTAAAGAGAAATTCCGAAGAACATCCGAACTATCTACTGAGGGGGAACAATCTATTTCGTCACGTTCTCCATACCCTTGACTTTAATGATCGCAATCATGAAGCAGATTAGAACCTTTGCTTACAAACTGAAAAACGACTAGCCACATTAACAGAAGTGCACGATTTACCGGCCGCAAGACATCGCGAAGACCATTTCGGGTTTAGTGCAAAAGTATTTCTGGCCTCGAATATTTCGAGCTGTCACCAAATACGTAAGATCATATCACGGGAAGCAGATTTCTAAAATACAGCAGCAAGCAGACGCCGGTTTTTTGCTTACTACAAATGTGGAAAAACCATAGATACAGCATTATTTATTTTATATATAATTATCTAATATTAAAGAGCAGGAATAGGGGGTTATTCTATGACGTGTTAGACATATCACAATTTCGAATTTAAACAATATTTATTTTACCTCAATTTATATGGTTCGAAGACGCCATGCATTACGTCACGATGTTGTTATTTGTCATGCTATTGAGGATTATATGATATTGAAAGTTTATATTATTAATTTTGATGTGAATCAATCTTTTTTTTTTTTAAAATGAATAAATTTTAAAAAGATTGACTTTTTTTATTAAAATGCCTTGACACAGATAAGGGGTACCTTGTCGAAACATGGATGAAATAACTAAGAATATGTCGATTTATTCACCCTGCACCTTATTGGATCCGTAATTTTATTTTAATAAGTAATGCTTATTGTTTAACTTTTTGAGAAATTTTAGTTCCTCACACTAATTGATACCAGTGTAATTCGACGAAACACAACATTGTTTTCATTCTGAGTCGATACATTAGCTTTACTAGACAATAATCATGTCTTTTTCATTTCAAGCTCTTCTAAAGAAATTTATTTTTCATTGTTTTTAACTGTTTTATGGAAAAATATCTTATTTTTCCATTTTTGTCATTTAGTTACTTTGGCACCAATCTTCCAACCTTCTAGATTTTTCGAATAGCTTCAAACCGACGGCTAATTGATTATTTGGGTATGTTACCAATTGTTTTTATGTTTAAGTTGATTTTTCATCCTATAATGTCTATAATTATGTGTCTTATATTTTACATCATATATGATATATTTGAACGCTTTTTTTATATCATAATCACCACTTTTTGTCGAAATCATCTTTTTCATGCTTCGAACTATGGAGAAAATACATCAAAAATTTTTGAATGAAATTTATTGCAATCAATTACTTTTTTTTATAAAAGTAGAAAATTATTGTTACCACACACACTCATTATTTGGTAAAAAATTCACTGAGTTTACTAGCTTATAATATTACAACACTACTTTTTTACTTAATGTTTTGTGTTTTTATTTTAAGTTATTAGAAGAAATTTTCAAAATCGCCAAATATTTTTGTATTATTTTCAAAAAAAATAAGTAAAAATAAAATAAACAAAAAAAACAAATTAGCTTTTTTTCTAAGAAAAATGAATACGCATATTTATTAAAACACTATACATTTAATTAAAAAAAATAATTAGCCGAATAAATTTTTAATTAAAATTTTAGACATTTATTCTATTTAGATAATATTCATATTCTTGGTTTCAGAATAATTGTTTTTTTATAGCTTCTTTATTGTTTAAATATAAAAATGTATGAGATTGTAAATTTTTTACATAATATATCTTAGAGGACAAGGTTATTTATTATTTAAGTATTTTTTTTTTTTATTTATTTTTTTATTTTTAATTAAAAGTGTATTTAAATAAACTAAAATTTTATATGAAAAAATTTGCAATATTCCTATTTCAAATCTTATATTAAAAAAAATGTTAGACAAATAAAAATTTATATCAAAATATTTACTATAATAAAGACCCAACTAGAAGGGAATTTACATTAAACAATTGTTTTTTTATTCTTCAATAAAAATTTTTTTTTTATATATATAGAATATTTTTTTTATATTTATTATATTATATTTGTCTCCCAAAGAAAAATCGTTTTTTATTTCATTATAATTACAACTATAATAGGAATTAGTAACTAGACTTTAGAATTAACAATATTAATTCATTATTATTATTATATTAATTAAATTAACAATTAATTTACTGATTGATTGATCAATAAATTTATTTATTTATTTAAAAAATTTTTAAAGCAATTTTTTAAAATATAACAATTATCAATTGTGTAAATATCTTAGATAAAATGAAATTATAGGTACTAGATATATATATTCAAAACGTGAATTATAAAAATTTTAATCTTTATTTAATGCTTAAAAAATACACAAGGTGTAATTTTACAAAAATAACAAACAGCTTAAAAACTTATTTATTATTGTGTGCTTAAATTATTTCTTTTATGTGCGATAAAAAAATGTTTCTGTTTCATAAAATTATCAAATAACATACTGTTTCACTTATTTTATTACATAAATAATTATAACCCTATATGTCAATACAATTATAAACTTTAATCAATCTAACAAAAAATGTTCTCATCTATATTTTATAATTTATTTAAAAAACATTTTTAATAATTACATTTTTTTATTAAACAATGTTTTTTGTAAAATCCTCAGTTTTGAAAAGCAGCTATCGATAAACAAAGCATACGATCCATATTTGTTAAATCAGTACACTTGTTTTACGAAATCGTTTCATAAATATTTTCTTAAACTTCAATAAATTTTATTTTTACATAAGGCATCTATTTTTAAAATTAAAAATAATCATCGTGTAAATAATAAAGATTTAAAAGTTTAAAAAAATTAAAAAAATTTTAAATTTAAATTTAAGAAAATATGATTAAAATAATTTAATAATATAAATTAATTAATGCAAATTTTCAAAAAAATAAAAAAAAAATGAAGTAGATTATTATTATACCTCGCAAGATTACATTTAAACCGAATTTCAGGTGGCTCGATTCAGTGATCGAGATTCTTGTTATCGCCAAGTACTTTTATTACGTGATGTTCCGTGGGCGATTCCACTTCCAGATATTAATTCAGCGTTAACAAGACAAGGAATTTCAGCTCGAAGCGTTGATCGTTTTCGCCAATACATACGTGTCGAGGTACTTCATTAAAAAAAAAAAAATTAAATTTTGTAGAACTATAGAGTTAATTATAAATTATTTATAATTTTAATTATTATTAGTTCTAAATACAGAATTATTATAAATTATTTATAATTTTAATTATTATTAGTTCTAAATACAGAATTGTTATAAATTACTTTTAAAAAGTATATTGCCGTCCAGAACAGTAAACTAAATCCTAAATTGAAAGTAATGAGCTATTTAACACATTCATTATTTTTTATAATTTTAATAAAAATTATAAATGTTCAGAAATAATTAATTGGTAATTTATTTTTTTAATTGATAATATTAAAAAATTTGAATCTAATTAATAGATTTATAAATTTAAATAACCAAAATAAAATTACTGAATAAGTATTATAAATTTCGGTTCATAAAATGTAAAATTTCAAATAATATTTATTAATTTTAACATAATACTTGTTTCATTATTAATTCACAATACTTATCATTAGTGTTTAAGGTTATTTAAAATACTTTATAATTGCATTGTTTAAGCACTAAAGTGATTATGTAAAAATGAATCATGGTTTATATTATTTTATTTATATTTTTATTAATTACTTAATTTTATATAAGTATTTTAAATGATTTTTTTTAAATTGAACGAAGTTAAGAAGAAATTTTTAATTCATGTATTATTAACAATTTATAAAATATTAATATCTGGATATTTTATATAACAAACATATATAATCATTAATACATTTAGAAATTCTTAAGTAAAAATATTTTTGACAAAACGGTTCCAATTCTTTAAATATAAATTAATTCCATATGTATATAATTTGTTACATTCCATTGATATTTTTATTTATGCTAGATGTATTGATAATGCAATCATATCTATAATTGTAATTCTTTATATTCATTTTTTAGTGTCTTTAATTTAATTGGTTACTATTAGTAATTATAATTTCAGTATTTGACACCTGTCAAGAAATTTAGTATGTAAAATTAAATAAATATTTAAGAATGATTGAAATAATAATATCAATTGAGTAATTTTGTAAAAAATAAATTATTTTACAATAATATTTAAAAATAAAAAATAAACATGAATGATTTATATAGCTATCATTAATTACATGTCATGGTTTGAATTAATTAAAATAATAATTAATGCTTCATTGCATAAATAATTGAAAATATCAAACTAAAACAATATTATCCTAATTTCTTATAAAATCGTGTTAAAATTAAAAAAAAAATGTATAAAAAATAATATGGATAATATGTATAAAAAGAAATGTATCATTTCTTTCAATCGTTTTTATTTTCCAAAATCAAAAAAATCTATATATATATATATATATCTATAATATATGAGAGAGAGAGAGAGAGAGAGAGAGAGAGAGAAGTAGTGCGTTTAGTAACTTCTATAGATAGTTTATGTAAAGAGACTAATACTTTCTCACTTATCTACTTGTAAAATATGGACTAATTCGTCATTTATCATTTCGTAATTTATATCAAAGAAGTAAATTATTATTGTAAAATAATTAAAATTCAATTAAGAAAGTTCATGAAGTATTATATACTTATTGATTATATAATGATATTTAAGTAGTAATAAGTATTTAAGTTATATGTTTAACATGAACAGTACACTTTTAATACAATATTTATTAAATAAATTACAACTTGATAAAGTTATAAAAGGATGTTCGAATATTGTGTATCAATCATGAGTAACCAAACAAGAGTATATATAATTAATATATGTTTGTAAAAATATCTATCGATGTAAAGAAACGTTTGTGTTCTGTATTTAAGACAATACCAATTCAGTCTTATTGGTACTCGTGTAAGGTTTAACATGGTATATTATGAAAGTATCAATGTTGAATTTTTTCTGAATTGATTATTTGTCATAGTGATTTTCGAAAAGTTCCAAAAAATGTGGGGGAGGGGGGAGTTTTTCTTAATTTTTTTTACATTCAGTACAAACGACAGGATAATTCTTCGTATAAAACATATTTTTCAAAATTAGAACAAGGAGAAATGAAACGTCTGGTGAAATCATACGTGACGAAAAATTTCGTGTGCGGTTTGTAAAAATACTTTGGAGCCTTTTGAAACATTAAAAACAGCATTTAAAGATATTTATATGCAAAAAAAAGTTCTGCGTATCAATGATTATTCTAATACTTAAGCATTGATATGAACTTGAAACTTTGGCGTTGGATCGGTTCGATATCAGCCTCCATACTTTCATAACATACCATATATAGGATATATTAAAATATATACCGAAGTACTTTTAATTTTTCAGTAATTCAGAAAAAATATAAACTTTATTTAAGAGTATTCAAAGTTTTTTGATAAACTTTTGTTTTTAACTAAAAATTACTACTAATTAAATTTTTTAAATTTTATGAAAATTAATGTTAAAAAAAATAGGTAATTAAAACATGGTTTTAAATATGTTTTTCCATTATTAATTATTGGTAATAATTTTCATAATTGTTCATATAAACAATGTATTTTTAAATCATAAAAAGTTGTCATTAATTATTATTTATTGCGAAATTGATGTCATATATAAAATGTAGAATATAAGAAAAAAATGTAAATTTCAAAATTGTTAAATCGATACATTCATTACATTAAAATTATTTATGGAAATGAGACAAACTACTATTTTACAAAATCATTTAATTATAATAATAAAAATTAAATATTTTTCGTCATAAGTAATAAAGTCAAATAATTTTAACTACACGTTACTTTTAACAATTTATTTTAAAATTGATCAAAAAAAGAATTTTTTATAAATTAATTTAAAAAAAAAATAATTTTTGACTTATTTTAAATACTATTTTAAACCTATATTTTTACAAAATTTATATTGTTTTTATGATACAATAATTGTTTGGTATATTGTGTCATTTATTTAAATATGCATAATCAACGTTTTATATTTAATCATCTAAGAAAAATATAATCGTAGACTATGGATTCATCCATAGAAATTATTAAAACTCAATCAATGGATGAAATACTAATAAGGAAACCCCAAAAGAAATAAATATACAATATCGTAAAAAAGACATCGATAAAACCATTGTAATGATTTTTGGATCATTTTACAAACATGCTTTACCATTAAAAATTTTTTATGAACAAATAACACAATCGAAACCAAAGTCAAAGAGCAAGGGGAAAGTAAAATAGATAATGATGAGATAATAAGATAAAAGGAGATGATGAAAATGAAAATTAATGTCAAATAAAAAAGCAGTGAATGAAAAGTCAAATTAATGTCAAAGGTATTGGAGTCGAATCAATATGAGCAGTTACTTCGACAAGGATTGGACTTCTTCGGAGTGGCCCGGTTTTGTGCAATCCCCGAGCGCTGGTGGCGTAATGGCGCTAGCGTTAGTGCCTCAGTCTCCCAGACTCCCATAATCGGCGGCAGCCAGCTCCTGGAGCAAGGTGGCTCTATTCACCAGCAGCACGTAACCGATGACGTGCTCCAATGCTATCGTTGCCAGGGTTTTTGGCATGTGGCCGCTAACTGCCGGCACTTACCACGCTGCGTCAGATGCGGGGAGCCTCACAGCGTCGAGTTCTGCGCAAGACCCCGGAACAATCCTATTTGCTGCCATTGTGCTGGTCCCCATCATGCTGGTACACAGTTTGCATTATTCTCGAATTTTCATCTCGTTCATTGGGGGAGTTGTCCAGATCCTAAATCTGGAGCTACACTTCCTTGCAAGCTTCCCTATAACAAATTAATATCTTTGAAATCTCGATATCTTTGAAACAAATTTTAACTTTCTATGTATTCATATATTATTTTCTGCTTTGTCTCTATGAAGAAATGGTAAATGCAAATTTGTGCCGTATCCCAGTTACTCTGCTGTCGGCTTCGTGTTAATTTTAAAGACTGTACAGCTAGCTAGTGAGAGTAATGGTAATGCTTCGACGTGATTGTTATATTGGCATTTTATTATTGTTTGAAATTGCCGATAAAGCCCTTCAATCATACCATTTACCTGTAGTCATTCAAATTCTTTTTGTACCTATCAGAATATAAAATTCTTTGAATAATAGTTGCATGAATTATCTACTCTGATCGGTAATTATTTGTAATAGCACACCAAAATATGTAATTTATATATTAACAAGTGCGCCAATCACGGTTTAGATTTTATAATTTTTGGTGGGATAATTTCGGCCAACACGTATATTTATTTGTCAATATTCGCATAATAATACTTATATTCGTTTTAATGAGCCATATTAATAATATCTGTGTGTGTTCGAAGCGACCTGTAAGATTATCAAAATCTTTTACAAATATTTGATGGTATATAGGTAATAGATATCGTGGTGTATATAGCTACACCCAATTTTTAATACCTTTATTCATGGATAGCCATACATACCGCTTAGTGATTAAATCGCGTATAGCTCAAATGTCTGAATGGCTTAAATTATAGTAACTTAAACACAATCCGCCGCAAATTTTTCGATTTGTACATCCGACGTACATCCTTACATACATCACAGTAAATATTTTGATAATAAAGTCTACAAATTGTCCGTCATACAAGAGTGAAATACTTTTTGTCTGCGTTTCTTTCTACTACAAGAATTATAATCTTACAATTTATTTATAGTAATTTTTGTGGCTCGTAGTAACCTAAGTTTAGGCTATTCTTCATTTTAATTTCGCTTAAATTTCGGGCGAGTTAGGTACGCTTCAAAGTAAACTAATAATGTTGTATAATATAATATACGATGATTATGATGATAACTAGAAGGAATCTAACTTTTATTAAGGATTTTCAAATGTAAATATATTGTAAATATTTATAGTATTTGCTATTTATAAATTATAAAATAATTTTCAATTAAAAGGCCACTAAATATCAATTACAATCATTACAAGCTAATTATAATCATAAATTTGCACAATTAGCAAAATATAAATATTTGATAAAGATTAAAAGAAAAATACTCCCATTGTTATGGATTTTAAATTAAGCTTAGATAATAATTAGTCATGGAATACAATATCTCAATAATTGTGTTTTTATAATTTTAATTTTTTGATAAAAAAAAAAAAATATATTTCAAATTATTTTTATATTACTTGTGCAAAAATTTTATTCCGACGAATCCAATTAGAAATAAAATTTAATTATAATTGTGCATAAATACTTTAGCAATGAAGAAAATTATTATATTTTTATTAATATTTGTGGTGATAATAGCATTTAATGCATTCTTTTCCATTATTTTGATTATTAGTTGAAATTTTCGTTAGTAATTTATTTTATTAAATACAAACTTTAATTTAAATTGCTTATAATATTTTATGTAAATCTATTATTTTATAATTAACATTGAAATAATTAATAAATTTTAAAAATAAAAATATTAAATCCTAAAATATGTATAAAAAATTATATAAAATAAGAATGTTGTTAAATCTATTAATACATTTAAAGTTGAAGTGCTAATCTATGAATAATATTTTTTTTTACTAAAAGATTATTTATAATTTTAATTTTAATTTCATTTTTTTTTTATTTAAACATCTAATATGAAATTTTATTCTTATATTAATTAAAATATAAAATATAATAGAAATGTAATTAAAAAATTATTTAATATTAATAGACCACGTGTAAAATTTTGTGAAATATTAAGTTTACCGAATAATAATTTTTTTTATTTTATCTTTTCTAAATAAAATTTTATATATTTATTTATAATTTGTAAACATTTGAATTGTAAAATAAATTAGAAAATAAAGTGGATGGTGCTCAAAATAATAAGGGATAGGCAATACTATTAATGTTCGTATAAAATCCTGATGAAGAATTGTAGTAACGGATGACTCAAAACTCTAAATTATTTAATTCGTTAAATCAATAAGTCGGCGGTGTAACCTAATACATGAACTACACAAATTGTTTTTTTCTTATTTAATTTAACGAGAGAATCTAAATTTTTTTTATGTATCATATAAAGGATAGTGAATACATATCTTAACTATTGTATGTAAGTATCTTGATCATATCACTAGAAAAGGTTTTCCAGAGTCATGGGGAACTTGTATACAACACCCCACCAACTATTTTTCATGAGAAATGTCAAAATTCAGTAGTTGGTCACCTAGTGGTCAAGTACGGTACTATTACAGCCCGCTAAGTTTTAATTGCGCTTAAGCTAGTTAATGATATACCACGTATTACTCGTACCAATGAAATATTTTCTAAATTTTGAAATTGAGTTCAATTAGTTACTAAAAAAGCATGTTTCAAATTTCAAAGCGCTTGATTCCTTTTAACAAAAGTTATAGCAATTTTTATTTAATACGTATTCATGTGAAAAGTAATGTGTTAAAATGATTTTTGAACAATGCAGATAATAAAAAATATACTTCTGCCATTGAAAAAAACATGAATTTTTGTACATCGTTAGAAAAATATACAATAAATATTTTTTCAAAAAATGAAAATTCTTAAAACCTTATTATACAAGATATTAAAGAAATAGTAAAATTATTTTTAATATTTTAGCGTAAAAGTTAGAAAACATGTCAACGTCGGTTATGAATTAGCACGTGTGTGTTTGTGTATGTGTATGCATACTTCTGATTATTTGCATATGTATAAAATTGAATTAAATTATATTTAAATTATTTGAATGAATTATAATTCATGTAAATAAGTATAAATTTTACTATCATATAATATATTAATATTTAAAAAAAAATTATAAAAATTAATAAAAAATAAAGTACTTTCAAATTGGGATAATTAGGTTTATTTAAATTATTGATTTTAAAAAATTAATTAAATTTCTATAGTTTAATTTTTTAAATTTATAATTTATATTAGTTTTTAATTTATTCATAAACGTTTATTTATAATGTACAGGTTAAAATAACAAAATCTTTTTTAAGCATTTCATATCAAAACTTTTAAATATAATCTTGTATAAATAAGCCATTGATATTATTTAAAACTAATAATAGCAGTAAACAAAAAAACAGTACAGAATATCGTCATCCAACATAACATAGTCGACAATTTATATAGACAAAATGTGATACGAAATTGAGATTCCGTGCCATATTTCAAATTTAATAATGTCAATATCAAAAAATAAAAAGCAATGTTGACATGTTTTTCCCTCTTTTTTTTCGAATAATTAATTATTTCGAATAATTAGAGTAAGAAATTGAATAAATAAATAAAATAAATGAATTTTATGTTGTTATAAATTTTATTTATATAAAATAATTAATTTCGTTGATATTTTTTATCCAAATTACTAATAAAAAATTAATAATTTTTATTATCTGATATTACAAGTTTGAATAATCACATTCAAATATTTATGACAATAAAATTATATAATGAAGATATTTATATTAAAACAAAAAAATTTTAAAGTAAAAACTATTAAAAAACATTTATTTTATTTTCATGCGCATAATTTTATCTTGTTATTTTACAAAATTATAATAAAAATTTTATTTTAAAAATAAAGAAATAATGAAAACGTTATCTTATTAATCGTAATTAAAATTAAGTAGTGTAAACTTTTCAATGAAACAGGAATTCATTATTTTTATTAAATTTGGAATGTATACATTAATATTTTAAGGTTATTTTTTGTAAATTTTAATAGTGCACTTTCAAGTATATTTATAATTTCATAATTGTAAATCAATTATCATCGCGGAAATAATTGACTAGCAGAAAAAAATGTTATTTTACGTGTAATTAATATATATATTCCTTAAGGAATATATATTTAAAATAATACGCATAAAAGTTTTTGTAATTAAGAAAATTAATAGTATCCCTAAGTATAAAAAATTATTAATAACAATTTTAATTTAAAAATAAATTTATGACAACCTATTTTTATAACTCTGTAATTCTCTATCAATGAAGTAAAAATTTTTCTTGCCTAGTCAGTTAAAATAAAAAAGTAATTATATGTTAATTATATTAATTATATATTATTAATTATTAATGAAATTAATCATGTTATTCAAGGATATCGTCAGTGTCCGGTAAGACTCCAACTGCTGAATGCCACTCCGGTTAGTCTAACTCTAAGTACTAATCGTCTAACTTCCAATGCATTAAGTAACCAACTGTTGTTGCCTTATGGAAAGTCCAATAACGGCACCACCAATACAAATAACAATGCTGCAACCCTTTGAACGAATTTTTGTCTGTTTTTTACTCATTACTATTTTTTTATACATTAATTATTATAAATACGATAACAAGTGGTTCAATTATTAGAACTACTTTAATTTTTTTGTAAATTTTTATTAAAGAAATATAATATAAAAAATATACTCAAACTGTTATATTTTAGCTATTTCTTTAATTATATCACTAATTACTGTGTTTGCACATTGTGTGAATAAACAACTATTCTTAAATACAAATAAGAATTAGATAACTTTTTCGTAATTTCTCGCTTCCATTTTAGAATTGTGTCGATGGTGTTATTTAGTTGTTTAATATTTTGTTCCCCAAATCATTAATCTGTTATTATCTTTAAGCAATGAGTGTGCTTATGAAAGTCAATAAATATCGAAGATATTCTTCATTTCATGTTTTGATATATACTGTTAGAAGCATAATTGCAAAATCATCCATGTAGCAGTTTGTCTCAAGAGAACTGCAGACAATGAATGTCCTACTTTCTTTGGCCCAGTCTTTTCTCTCTGAAACAAAAGTAGGTTTTTGCTTCTGCGCACACACTCAATGTTTTCTCTTCCCACTTCTCCTCGTATCTTTTTTTATAATGAATGTTCTAGGTCTCGTATTCGTATTCGATTTAAAAACATACTTCGAAAAATTTCAAGATTTCAAAAAAATTTCTCTTTTGTCTCGCCAAATTACCAATCATTCCACATGAAATCAATTTATTGTTTTATGTAATTTTTTCATTCGCAATTCAGCTATGAAATAATTATATACATATTATAAACACAAGGATAAGTGTTTCGTATTGTTTATAAATTATATTACATTTCTATGTAATTCTATGTATTCAACACATGTTTTACGAAGGAAGTTTTGAATATACTTTTATCGAAATTTATTATAATGTATTAAATTTGAACTATTTTATTCATTTTCTACTAATTGAAATCACCAGCCAGGGAAAAGTACAGTTCAGAAGAAATTGATGATAATTATACAGCTAGTTGTTTAATTAATATTATATTTTTATTTCTTTTTTCGAAAGTAAAATAAGCGGAAACAAATTTTCAACGCATATTTTATCATATTTATTCAAATTTTTTTTAGAATATATCATATTCAGATCAAGCAATAAAGCACTTTTTAGGCAGTGAAAAAAGCAGCTAGTAATCATATAAAAATTTAAAACAAAATCGAATTCTTATTTTCTAAAATTCAGGGTTTTTTTTTTTTTTATTAACAATTTTAACTAAAAAATGCATTTTTATTTTTTAATATTTAGAACTCTAGTTTTGGGAAATTAAGGTAATTAACATGAATTTTATTTGTAAAACATTTTAGCTTTATTGAATTATTAGTTTTTGAGTAATGTTAATGTTAATTAAATTATGCGAAAATTTACAAAGTTATTTCCAGCTCACTTTACCAGATTTTAGTTTTTTCAATAATTTAAAAAAATATAATTCTTGTACAATAAATCATGTATCTTATATTTCATTTAAATATTTCGGATTGCATAAAATATGAGAATAAAGATGATCAAAAACAGCCAAGTGCGCGCAATTAATGAGGAGTAGGGAGTAGAAAAAAATAGGGGGTTAATTAACATGATTTTCACTTCTATTACTATATATTAAAATTCTTTGGCTCTTATTCTCCCTACTTCTCAGGCGCTCGACCGTTTTTGATCAACTTAATCCACATTTTTTAGATAATTTAAACAATTTTTACAAACTATAAGATACATGATTTATTGTACAACAAATATATGTTTTAAAATCGTCTGGTAGATGGATGAAAATAACTGTGCATTTTCCCATAATTCTAATTAACATTAATATTAATCGAAAATTAATAATCCGATCAAGCTAAAATTTTGTATAAATAAAGTGCATATCAATTATTTTTATTTTCGAAAACTTGAGTTCTAAATATTAAAAAACAAAAAGATACAAATTTTTTAATTAATTTGAAAATTTTCCGGTTTTTGGAAAATTTTTTAGTTTTTAATCGGATTTATAAAAATAAATTTTCTTTACAATTTCATTAGCTACAAATCGTCCATTGAAACTATAGTGTTAAAATTATAACTTTTCATTTTATAAGAACAAAATTTTAAAAAATACATTTTTCGTTACAATTGTTAATAAAAGAAGAAAACCGCAAATAGCAGAAATAGTATTTTAGAAAAAAAGAATCTACTGATTTTTTTATGAATTGTGATATGCATTACTAGCTGCTTTTTCGTGACCTAAAAAGTGTTCTATTGCTTAGACTAAATAAGAAAGTACTGATTTTTTTACGAATTTTGATACATATTATTAACTGCTTTTTTTCATAACCTAAAAAGTGCTCCATTAGTTTAATTTAATATTTAGGGTATTTAATTTTAATATATTTTTAATAAAAATATATTTGTATGTTACATATTATTATTTGAATTAATAATTTAATGGAATATTCGTCAATCGAGTAGGCTATATTTGAATTTTTAGATTTATCTTATACAAATTTTGTAACAACTCAGTTATTAGCAATAAAATTTATGCAATCATTAATCGATCAAATTTAACAGTAAATGAATAGCATAACATTTTAACTATAAAATTTTATGTATAAAATAAAATTTTAATTTTTCTGAAACAAACTAAAAAATAGTTGACTTAAATCTATTGTATTTTTTAAATTTAGTAATAAGTATGTGCTAAAACAAAATATATTTATTTCTTCCAATTTAATTTATTGCATTAAATACTGTATTATATAAATATAAATTATGCAATATTAAATAATGTTTTAATAAATAATTGAATTTTATGATATGTGTAATACATTAGAATTAAAATTAAAATTTTAAAGCTTTAATTATTTTAAATTAATAACCCGATAAAAAATAAAAATAATTTACTGTGAAAATTTGTAAAAATTGATGGTTGTAGTAGAATTAATTACGCGATGTTTTACGAATTTATAAAAATCTAATTATATACTATTTGAAGAAATGAAACTACTTGTTGATTTTCTTTTTTCAGAAGTAATATAAGCGGAAACAAATTATGTTACATATAATGTTTTTCATTTATCAAATATCAATCAAGTGTAAAATTAGGTATCCAATGGCGTTTATATAAAATATTTCAATAATCATTAATAATTAATAGTACTGATTTCCAATTGAAATTTAACTATAAAACTAAAAACTGTAAGTGAAATTGATTTTATATTCATTTGAATTTAAATTAAAAGTTTATATATAAAAATTGAAAGGAAAAATTGATTCGACAACACGTATGAATTTGTAATAACGACTGCAGCAACGACTGCGATGAAAACAGACAAGCTTAACTAACACATAAAATGATAAAACAACTATCTACGAATGAGGAACATAAAAATAGTGGCATAACAAGCTGTCGAGCCAAATACGAGTACAAAAAAAAAGTTTAGCCGATTTGGTGAATTTATGCCTGAATACGCTTCCTGGCTAGTAGCTAGAGGAAAGGATTTACCAGTGCGGGAAAAGCGTCTAATGAGAAAGGAAAACAAGTGTAGCCGCAGAGTTTGGACTGGATCGGATCGATTTATTCGTGGCCGTGTCATCGCCATTAACTCCTGGAGGGAGAAAGGAAACCCAAACCCAAATCAGTACTGTCACGTACGCAGGAAAAGGAGTAAGCTGTTGCTGGTGGAGTATTACTTGCACAGTCTCGATCGACTCTCAGTTCGTGTTTGCTCCTTACACTGTCAGCATCTGAGTTCTATATTATTGCTGTACGTACAGGAATGGTACTAGATGGATAAGAATCACAATACTAGAGATGCATGCCAAAGAGAACACTTTGGGAATTCTTTCACGAAACCTATAAACGTATCGCCACGTGATTAAAACATTAGTATCCATGAGACGAATATCAATCTATGATCGATTGATTCTGCATGATTTATTAACTATACAAAGCTAAGGTTGTCCAATTACATTCTAATTCGAAGTTGTCATCATTATGTTTTCATTTGATTGTCTAATGCATACAATTTGTGGGTAATCTACCTTAAACAAAGAATCCGACAAATTATAGGTTCTGTAAAAATGATATAAAATTGTTGAGAATTATTAGATTACATCAGATACATAATGGGTTAAAACCTAAGAAGTGCACGCACTAGTACAAAGTATATATTGAATGCATTAAAAAGAGGAAGATGATAAGTGAAATCGTTATGATAATCAGGGGATTTCATTAGTGATGATTATGTCCTCGATATTAAATGAATAGGCATCTTATTAAAATAATAAAACAAAAATATAGTTAATTGTTCACGGAATGGAAAGGATTTTGAAATTCTACTGGATCTTATTCGTGATTAACCCAGATGAAATTGAATTATTTTTAAAGCTGATCAATATAACCAAGAATCGATGATATAAAGGTGAACATATTCATTTTTTTTTTAATAATTTCATTAATAATGAGTGTACACAATGATCATTGTAATAGTTTATAAATATTTTTTTATTATATATATAAATTGCTATTAATTCTATAACTATCACTAGTATTTTAACTGAATAATAATTAATTTACTTCATATAAAATAAATAAGAAATAAAATAAATAAGGTAAAATAAGAACATAAAAAACAAGATGATTATATTCATTGCATCAGAAAAACTGTTGTATTTAAAAATTTAAATATACAATTTTTTAAAATAAAATAGCAGTGTTGATATTTATTTTATATTTTTAATGTATTGAAATAAAGCCTTTGAAAATTTTATTTAATAAAATAATAATTTTTTGGTTTAAAAAATTTACATAATGTAATTATTATTTTGATTAATAAAAATATATGTCTGGATAATACATTGTATATGTGCTCATTAAGATTCATAATGTGCTAATCATCAGATTAAACACATCGAACAAGTGTAAGTCTTCGTGTAGGTGTAGAAATAATGTAGGATGCGGATTTAGTGCGGACGATTCAGATATTTCAGATATTTTTTTAGTCAGCGTTATTTTTTGTGGTGGAAAAAAATAATTTAAGGCGAAAACAACGTCAAAGTTACTAATGCATTAAAGATTCGTTCACTTTGATTGTATTTTTTTTTTACTATCGATGCGCGTTAATAATAATCTATTATTAGAATTCGTTCTCATTTTTTTTCAAGGGATGGATTAAAATGAGACAAACTTATCTTATCTTTTTAAGAGTGCTACCTTAATCCTTCAATTTCTTTTTTTTTTCTTTTTAAGAACACATAATTTCTATAGATGATATTTTGTCACTGTACGTGTTCGTTCCAGGAAATAATGGGCCCTTTTTCAATGATTCTTTGCAGAAAATTATAACGATTACGGTACAGTGATAGGTTTTCTTTTTTTATTTTAGAAATTTTACTTTTTCAATGTTAAAATAAAATAATTAATAAATAAAATATTAGAAATATTTGTCATAGCTAATTAAAATTTCAGTTTTTCTTTGTAAAATATAATAAATCAAAATTTTACATTGTTAATTAATTTATTAAAAAATTCTTCTTAATTTAAATTACAACTTGATCAATAAAAGGGATAAAATTTTATATCAAAGATATTTTTATTTTATTTTTACTTGACGAGCATTCTGGCTATAGATATTTATAATACATAATTATTAATTTAACGTTAAATTATAAATTTACATAATAATAAATCGTTATTAAACTAATTAAATAATTCATTAATTATAATTAAAAAAATTAAAAAACGTATTTTGGTAAGAACATACTTTTATGTTGACATACATAAATAAATCATTAATTGGTTAATTAGCAAAGATTTTTATCATTTTATATTTAAACATGTTTCATATTATTAAGATGATATAATAATAAATTAAATT
Organism: Eupristina koningsbergeri; assembly: GCA_018907245.1. Lineage (NCBI taxonomy): Eukaryota > Metazoa > Arthropoda > Insecta > Hymenoptera > Agaonidae > Eupristina > Eupristina koningsbergeri. The sequence continues at coordinate 542,343 of JACCHV010000074.1, forward strand.
ATATTTCAAAGCTTAATTTATTGTAATTTTCCTATTTTTTTTATTGTAGATATTTATTTTTCTACTAATTTTATAAAGTGTTAATATTTAATATTCCTATCTATAAGTTTATTTCAGTACAATGATGTAGTTACAATTCAAATTCAAATTCAAATTTTTATTACATTTTACTTTTAATGATATATGATTCTTTGAACATGGTTTTTTTAAATGAACAAACATTTTTTTGAAATCATCATTTTTTTCTTTTATCATAATAAATTATATTCTACACTGTAAACAAACAAATTAATTGTATCATGTAATGATTAAAATTACGTTTAAATTTAATTTATTGTACTGGGATAATTATCTCTAAATTTTAATTTAAAAAACTTTTAAATTATAGAAAAAAATTTTATAAATAAATCTAATTATTTTTGTAATTATTTTATGAAAAATAAAATTACTATATTACAATATCTCTGAATCTAGCCTTTTTTTGTATTATTTGAGAATTTTCTATATAAATATGAACATAAACGTATAGAATATTTATTTATTATAAATTCAGGACGAGATATCATGAACAATAAGTACAACTAGATTAAATAATTTTTAATTTCTTAACTTATGATATTTTATTTTATACGAAATGATTATTCCGTCAAGCAAAGCTTATAAATAAGATTTTCTTCACTTTGTAGTTTTTAAAAATGGAATTAAAATTGTTTTCATCATAATAATGAAATTCCATTAATACACTTTAATAGATCTTATCATTAACGCTTACATTTTTGTTCGTAGTCGTACGAGCAAAAGAAAAAAAAAATTGACTGAACGTGATTGATTATTATTAAAACACTTCGTTTAAGCAATGATTTACTTGATATTACTATTGTTGCTGATTTGCGACTGGAGTGTTCAGAGTCCGATTTTTCCAACACTATCTACCAACACAGCAGCAAGAGGTTTTCCGATTCCATTTTCAACATTAAAAACGATTTCATTCAAAGGATTGCCTGAACTGCCGATACTTAACGAAACAATTGGACAAACACGATCACTGTATTGCTATGAGCAACTCGTTGCTGTCCTGGATATTAAAGAAGGAAAGACACTTATTCATTGCGAACTTATTGAAGTCTAGTGAGTAAATCCTTTTTTTTTATTTTTATTTCTTTTTTTTTTATAATTCTTTCTTACAAAATATTTACTTAAATATCTACGGTGCGTAAAATGAAATTAATAAACAATAATTCCACAGTTGCAAAAGTATTTTAATGGTAATTATTTATAAGCAATTAGTAAATTAAATTTTTCATAAATTAAAAAATCATTAAAAATTAATTTTCAGAGAAAACTTTATTTGTTTTTAAAGATTATCCTATAATTTACAATTTATCTTGTACCCAATTAGGAAATTTCTATTTTTAAAGAAAACTATTTATTTCATTTTTTATTACATCTATATTTTTATTTTTTCGTTGATATTGAATTAAAGAATTTATTATTAATAAGTCTATATTTTCAATAATTTTATTTTAAACTACATCATCAATAAATGCATACTAATTGATAGTAAAATATAGAAATTATTTATTGCTTAAAACTTAAGAAATTGGATTTTATCAATGTTATTTGTGATCATTTTTTTATAGACTTACCGTTTATCAAGAGCATTCATAGACTATAATTCAAGTAATATAATTCAAGAATTAAATATTATGTAATAACCTTTTGCTAAATTATTCTCTAATAATTAAACACAATATACTTTTTAAAACTATTTTATAAATTAATTTTATTTGATATAAAAATAAAACAAATATTGTACAGTTAATATATAATAATATATTATGATTATTGCTATTATTATTTTATAGTAACTATAACATTTTAAAGTAATGAAAATACTATAACTACATCTACCTTTATTATAAAGTATTGTCAAAATTCTTTTAATATTTTAAAATATTAATAATTATTCTTGCAATGTATTAGAAAAATTCTTATGAAATTATTACTGCGTGTTAATTATATAATTTTATTTAATTTTTAATTTTTTTTTTTACAGTTTATTAATTTTATTTTATTTAAAATAAATTGAAATCTAGTCATTTTCAAAGCATATTCAATTAAATAACGTGCAGAAAATAATGTGCTTGTATACTAATTTATAAATATAAATTAAAAAAAAAAATTCAAATCAATTTTTAAACGAAAAATTTTACGAAAGAAATAACTATAAAATTTTATTCACTTTGTATTCTAAAGTATTTTAAACTTTTGAATGAAAAAATTAAATGATTAATCGAATGAAAAAAGAATAAAAACTATGTATTTGAATTCGATTAAATAAAATGAACTATTTTCTTCAATGTACCTAATATACAAAGAATTATAAAATTATGTATAAAATCAATTGAGAATATTGCAATATTACTATTAAATAATATTTATAATGTTGATCAAGATACTGACAATATTTTTTTACTTCTATTAACTCATAATTTATGTAGTGAACCAATTGAGGCTGAAGAAGTTCTTAAAAATTTATCTACATCTTTAAAACCTCATAGAATTTCATTTAATGATATGTTAAAAATTATGGAAAAATGTGATCAATTAGATGAAAATTTAGCACGTACAATAAGTTTTTTTCATAAAAATGTAGAATCATTAAATGAAAACAGTCCTTTATTGGCTGGAATTATTCCAGGTAAAGCTTATTTAAAGAATTTTTGTTTTCAAGTAAAAGCTGATTGAATTTTATTTATTTTTAGGAACGAAATGGTGTGGAACTGGTGATATTGCAAAAAATTATCATGATTTAGGATCAAGAACAAGAGTCGACAGGTATTAAAACGATAAAAAATATATTTATTGAAAATATTGTGTTCATGGTGCAATATAAAAGTATCGAGGTTTATTTTTTTTTTTTTACTTGATTATTTATTGCAGCGTTTTTAGAAAGGTCGGAAAATATACGAGGGTTTACTTTATTTTTTCTTTTGCGATCAGTAGTATTAAGAGGACGTATCTTCATGAAAAGTGTTTTTCATGTTATGTTATATTTGTTCAAGTTATAACTACATAGCGTTTATTGAAACATTGGTACGCAATAAAATTTTATGTCAATTTGGGAAAAAAACTGGAAATTTATGTAATGATAAAAACTCCTTTAAGGCTAAGCATATGTATAAATCGTAATTAGAAAAATGGGATAAGGTTTTTAAATAGGACACTAATGAACTCCATTTTGGAGGTGCTAAAACAGCTCGAACCAATTCTAAGACCTAACGTATCCACAAAATTTTGAGTTAAAACTGTCCTTTAAGTATCAGAGTAATCGATGATATCCTGAAGTTATCATTTGCTACAGTTGCAATTAAAAACTGTTATGATTAAAAATCTCCCGTGTTTTTAGAAAGTTATAAACAAAATTTTAATGCGTTCCATTAGTTTGTCCATCGCATCGTATTACAAGATTTAAAATGACCTTTTGTGTAAAGACAAATCTTATAATTCCTATTAAACTTTAAAAAAAATATATGAGAGGTACGAAAAACTCTTCCACACATTTTACGACCTGCCGAAAATCCCTGCATTAAAAAAAATCATAATATTTTTATAATACACCACATATATTTATGTTAAGATATACTTTAGTATGCATAATTTCAAAAATACTCATTCTTTTTTTATATTCTGCATTCTTTTCACTAATTATAATGATGAATATTTAAAAATATTCTTAATAAAATATTTATAATATATTGTAAATAAGAACATTTTTATTATAAAAGTAAATAAAAGCTTATAGTAAAACTTTTAATATAGTGATTTAAGTAATAATTAAATTTATAATATTACTTAACAAAATAGGGAGTCAATTATTATATTTATATTTATAAAAAATTTTTAATGTGCAAATGTTAAAATAAAATTAAATCACTAATTTCATTTTCAAAAATTTACTTTTATGTTTATGAATCTCAATCATTTAAAACAGATGTTGTAGAGCTCACGACTTGTGTCCAGTGAAAATTCGTGCTTATAGAAGTCGTTACAATCTCATGAACAACTCATTTTTCAGCAAGTAAGGATTATACAGGACATATATTCTTAAGTTTGCTTACTGCATAATCTTATAATATCTATAAACTAGCTATTAATTTTATTTCCTTTTTAGATCTCATTGTAATTGTGACAAAATATTTTATGATTGCTTAAAAAGTATCAATCATGTGTCGGCAAGAGTAATTGGTAACATATACTTTAATATTGCACAACCACAATGTATCGAAGATATATCCTCGTCTAGTGAAAAGAATTTAAAAAAGCTTGTTTCTATAAAAACAAGATTTTAATTTAAAAAATATTTTTTTAGTTTAATTATAACAGTTATATTCCATTAGTTCTATTTTGGTTCTATTAATTATTTATAATAACTTTATTGATATGCAATATATAGTTTTTTATATTGTTTGATTTAATGAATTCATCACAAGTGTCAAGGATGGTAAAGCAGAAATAATTATTTTCCCCATCTGTTGAACAGAATCTAAACTATGATTGTAAAGGTTGCCTATATAATAAATATTCTGTTTAGAATTAATTATATAAAATAAATTTAATAATATTAATTTATATTGCATATAATAAATATATTTTATATAATAAAAATACCTAAAAGCCATAAAGTTTCTTGTCTAATATGAATATATTGATGAAATAATAACTGCTTGAGTAAAATATTTGTTTCCATATCTTTCGTAAATAAACAAAAGGCTACTTTTCCTGATGATTCTGTTACAACATTACATATAATTCTAAGAATAGCTGAAATCTACAAAAAATTCATTATAATAAGAATGTTTAGTAAAAATGAAATACTATATTAAAAAAATACTTTTTCAATATTTTCATCTTCTCTGAATATAGATTTGTAAAAATCAGTATATATTGTAAATATACATTTCATAAAATCTTCATTACATTTAGATTGTGAGGACAATATAGCTAATAACCATAGTGTATTGATGTCAGATACATCAGAGTATCGTTTAATCATTATTGATGCCAGTGTAGTGATGTCTGATATCCTAATAAATAATATTAAACATAAGTATTAATTATAGCATAAAATAATTTGAAAATTTAAACTCACTCTATAAGATCTGATCCTGTATAAATATATCTTAAAGATGCATAACTAACAGCAGATAAAAGTGTATCAGAACATTGTTGAGCAATTTTAATAAATGCTTTCATACAACCTTGTGCATGCAGAATAGAAAATACTTTGTTATTTCCACTGACCAAATTTCCTATAGTCCAAGCACAAACTTCCTATAAGTAATGATATAAAAACATAATTTTTATTAAATATTATATTATATTAATTAATTATAAGTATCAAATGTATTAATACTTATTTACAGCTAAAGGCTGATTTGTGCTCTCAAGATCAGTGATAAGATATGGGGCAACAGATTTACATAGAGCAATACATGCTTTTGAATTACCCAAAGATAAGTTACAACAACAATTGGCAGCTCCTAATTTTGATTGAATAGATATCCCAGAAAGATCTCTGCTCAAACCTTGTATTGCATTTACTTGAAAAAATATACTTATATAATTTTCACTCTAAAATTCATAAATTAATAATTTTTAGTATAATATTTATCTTAAGCTATAAAAGAATACTTTTTACCTGTATTAAAACATTTTGTAATTGTCTGTATTTTTGAATATTAAGTGATTTTTTCCTAAGCTGTTTTGCTGTTGCTTCAACAAATTCTTTTATATTTTGATTGCTACATAATTCACCTAAAGTTGAACGATTTCTACTTATTTTTAAGTAACGTTGTTTTTTTCTGTTAAATGTAATTTCATTACGTAATCCATTACGAATACATTCTAACGTATTATCTTTGTTCGTCATAATTATCGTAATTATAAAAGAGACAAAATAAAATTAAATTAATGTAAGAAGTTACTGTTTTATGATTGAAACGTGAACACAACCAAGAAATGTTTAAAATTTTCTTTTGAAGGGTTTCATGTACTGGATATATGTAATTAAACCGATGATTGCAACAACAGAACAGATATTAAGAGAATTTTACCACCTACCATCCAGCCCAAATCTATTTTTTTTTTTACAGTCTTATGCTAAAAATAATGAATTTTAATGTAATTTTTATTGCTCGAATTTGATCCACCAAAATATTAATTAGATACTTAGCCCATTTCTTATAAATACATAAAAACCATCCCGATTTAACAAAATCTCCGATCATAGATAATTCATAAAAAAAACGAATTTTCGTCCATAAAATTATTATAAAATAATTGATACTGAACAGCCCAAATTTACAAACGCTTATAATTTTTTTATTATTAAAAAATAAAAAAATATAACCTAACAACGGAATCTACTTATCCCATTATCGTGTTCTGTAGTATCACTAAAGTACAATAATATCAGAGATTATTATAGAGATTGCTGATGACAAATGGGGCGTTTGTTCCAAATTTCAGAAGCTGTACGCTACTGCCTCTAGCGGTTGAACTATCTTCTTGTTCGCGCAGGAGATTAGGGGTAACAAAAATGAGGAGTGGGGTAAGCTATGAGTTATGCTGGAAAAATAGTGCTGCCTCTAGCGGACCAGATTCAACTAACTTCATATTCGAGATGGAACTTAAGAGGAAATAATGGAGTAAGGGTAGATGATGACGTATCAGAGATGAATTGGGAGATTGCGCGGTAGCATAGGGAAGCGTGTCCACAAAATTCGGTGGCAAGAAGGTACTGCCTCTTACGGATGCCCATGGATAGGAAGCATGGCGGGGATAATAAAAGGCATAACGGGGTTATTCGTATGAGTGAAGATGAAAATTAAACACGAATTTGTAGAATAAAAATGAAAAACGATCGATCGAGTAGAAGCAACTTTTTCAAATCAAACACATACGCAACGTTATGTACATGTATTTACGACTACAATGAATGCTTATAGCTATGCTACGTTCACTACGACCATATTCTAACATTATAATTCATTTGTATAATATTGAGAAGAATTGTAAATAAAATTAATTTACATATACCGCTTTTATTCTTTTCTCATCCAATCTTATTAAAAACTAATACCATTATCTTTAACACTTTAAAAGTAAAATTTATTTATTTAAATTTACAAGTAATTTTTTAAAATACTTTATTAAAACTTGTATTTTATTATTTTTCAAATAATAAATTAAATTTAAAAACTTATTATCTGATTAATTGGTTTTTACAATATAAATACATATGCATGTATATGTATTAGCATCCATTTACTTCACTATTTATATATTCATTTAATAACAATTTTTTGTAGTACTTTATTTACAATTAATATTCGAACCATATTTTAATGACATTTCTATCTTTCTCACTCTCAATCTGTCAAGCTATATTGTGTCTGTCTCTCTCATTCTCATGGCTTCTCATTCTCGTGCGTGCGCCCTCTCTGTCTCCCTCAACCCTAAGATATGGCATATCTATCTCTCTTGCTTTCATTCCCAAACCCACTCATTCATTCTCGTATGATTTCTCCTTCTCTCTCTCTCTCTCTCTCATATTCACGAATCGAGTTTTTCTCTCTCATTTTCAAAAGCTCTCAACAGCTCACCTGTATCAACCCATTCTCGCAGCTTCATACTCTCTCTCTCTCTCTCTCTTTCTCTCTATATCTCATGCTCAGGATACATAAGGCGTTATAATTTAAATTTTTTACTTCTTATACAATTATACATGGCTAAAAATGCTATTTTAAAAATGCAATTGGTAAGTTGACAAATATTTTTATATCTAGTATGTTTTGGAAAAAGTTTTAGCAATTTTTCAGCAATTAAAACATTTGAATTTTTAAATACAAATTCAAAAAATTCGTGTATTTATAAGTATGTGAGAATCACAAACCCAACCGATATTGTTTAAAAACACAACGCTGTACAGGATTTCTGCATCTTTTTATTTCTTATATCATAATTTAAAAATGTTATTAAAATCTAAAAAACAATTACAAATTTTCAGATATAATATCCTTTAATTTGTTAAGTGCAGTTTCAAAAAATGCAGATATGTATAAAGGTATGGGAGCCCTCCGCGATTATTTTAATAATAAATTATATCAGACATGGATTCTGACACTTTTTATAATATGTATATGAATATCATGACTATTTTAAGTATATAATATTTTATATATCATTTAGATTTCATCCACATCACTATTAATTTGGTTTTATCCTTACTAAATAGTTGACCGCTAATAAATAATCATCAGATACAATTCATGTATGTTTTGAAATAAATATTGTTATACATTTTTTCACATAAATATTTATGTTTTTTATTCATCGTACATAATTGTCCCTTTAAATAACTTTCAACTATTGCTTCGCGTTTTGGAAATATGAAATAGCTGTACCTTCAAATTTTTTTCAATTAGTATATATAATTTGTGTATGTTTTTATATATATGTAGCGTTATGTTTTTGTTTTCAAGATCGCGGCTACTCTAATGATATTTAAGACAACCAATACTATCTTACGTTGGATATTTGGATTTGTTATTGTTTTCTATTAATCTAATTTTACATTGTAAAGAGTAGTGATGGTTAATTCCGAGGACCTTTAAATTTTATATAAACATAAAAGTTTAGCTCATAGTTCTCCGTGATTTAAACAACAACAAACCCGTCATTTTCAATTGTGTTTCGATGAGTGGTGGAAGCTTTAAATTTTTAAATTAAAAGTTTTATAAAGTTCGCTAATTCTTAATTATTCATATAATTTTATTATTTTTCTCATTTTATTATATATTTTTTTAAACATTTAAAAAATGAAGAAGCTTAGTGTTTATGATAAGTGCCAATATTTAAATTGTTTTAACACAAGAGACAATGTTAAACTGTTTAGATTTCCAGCAACAGTTGAGCGTCAACAAATATGGATAGAAAACTCAGGTAAATAATTTTATTTTTAAATATTTTATAAAATAGTATACAGTCAATAGGGGACTATCAGTACATGAGAGAGAGAGAGAGAGTGTGTATGTACACGAGAATGAGTGAGCTTGAGACAGAGAGAGAGAGAGTGTGTGTGTGTATACATTGTTGTATAATATAAACGTGTATATATCATTCATTTCTATAAAAATAAATTTTTCATTTAGGTAATCAAAAACTTAAAACATGGACACGGACATCGGTAAGGCATGCTGGCCTTTGTATCAAGCATTTTAAGAATGAAGATTTATTTCAAGGGAAAAACATGCGTTTAGAATTGAATTCAAATCCTATTCATTGGACTTCAACTCAAAATATATTACAAAAACAGGTATATATAATTATTATATTTTATATAAATTTTATATGTTGTAATAACAATATAATTATATATATAATTATATAATTACAGAAATATATAATAATGTATATAAAATTATTTTAAAATTTAGATAATGTTGTATTTATCATTTTATTTTATTTTATTAATAAAAGGTGGATGAACAAGCAATTGTCTCAACTTCTGCCACTTTATCTACAATGGAAGCCCAACAACAACTACCAGTTCAGCAACGTGACGAAGAGAATCGTGGATTGTTACCCGAGATCACAGCTGATCAAAATCAAGAAACCGAAAAAGTAAGTAAAAATTTAGATAAATGCGTTTTAAAAAATTATAAGAAACCTCTCAAGGTGTAATTATCACCTTTACAAAAAAAAACATGTACAGGAAACTGTAAATCATTTCTTTTTAAATTAAAAACTACGAATTTACAGTTAGAAAATAAAGTTAAAGAATTGAAACATAAATTAATTTTAGAGATTAGAAAAAATCGCAGATTAAAAAAAAAATTTTTAAAAAGAAATGATACTTTTAATTTAGAAAAATTTATTGATAGTAAAGAATTAAAACCGGTTGCAAAAACTATGATAAAATTACAATTGCATGACAAACAGAGATACGCGAGTGATGAAAAAGATTTGGCGAAACAAATATATTTTTATTCGGCTTCGTGTTATTCAAAATTACGTTCCGCCGGTTTAAATTTACCACATGAAGCGACTGTTCGGGGATGGGTTTCAAAATTAGAAGTTTATCGGGGTATAAATAAAATTATTTTCCTAAAATTAAATGATTTTTTAAATAATTTAAATAGCGAGGAGTGGATATGCGGTTTGAAATTTGACGAAATGTCGATTAAGCAATTCGAAGAGTACAGTAAAAAGCAAGATTTGATCGAAGGTCTTGTTGATTTAGGATTAGATTGTAGAAGCCTTTCGGTGGCAAAGTATGCTTTATTATGTATTGTCGATAGTTTAAATGCATCAAATCGGTGGAGTCAATTTGTGGCTTTTTATTTTACGGAAAACGGGATTTCGTGCGAGCAATTAATAGAAATTATTCCCAACATTCTTAATGAATTACGGGAATGCGGTGCTGATGTGCGGACCATTACGTGTGATCAACACGTCGTAAATCAACAATTATTTAAAACTTTTGATGTTACCGAGGATAAACCTTTTTTTTATTTTAATAGTAAAAAATATTACGCAATTTTTGATTGGCCGCACTTAATTAAAAGATTAGTTC